>VYXB01001123.1:103079-136040 GCA_013397135.1 Pachyramphus minor
GCAGCATCGCGGGGACCGCCCGCGGGAGAGGGAGCATCACACTCTTGTGCGCGCCTGGGCGCGGGATATGTCTCCGCGTGGGTGCGTGACCGCGCACAGGGATGTTACGTGGAAGGCGACCCCGCATCCCACACTCCTGCGGAGCGGCGCGCGTGTGTCCACAAGTGTATTCCCTTACTATTCTGTGCCCGTGTATATGCACACGTACATGTGCACACACACACACGCACTGAGCCTGACATGTCCGAGGCATCTTTAATATTGCAAGCAGCTCAAAAAACCCCCCTACATTTCAGTGTGAAGTAGCAGGCCATGCATGAAAGCGGGTGTCAGAAAGCCCGGCAAAATCACTCACTGTGAAGATGTCGAACAGGAACTGCTGAATACACAATACGGGCAGCATGGCCTGAAGGGCTAAATTGGAGTGGCCAGAACAGAGACAGAAGATTTTGAATCCGTCATAAATTACGACTAAATCCATAATGAATGTTTTGACACCTTCCCCCGCTCTTTTGTTAATTGAAGGTTAACAATAATTGGACTTTTTTACAGTCCGGTATCAACAATTTTTGAAGATAACTTCTATGTCTTCTAGCAATTTACCTCCAGTTTCACTCTTTGGATATAAAAATACTCTCCCCACACTCCCAATAAATTCTTTCTGATGGGAAAAATTCTACAAAACTTCAGTAGGTGTTTTATTTAAACTTAAATTACAATGGATTTAAGTCAATGCTGGGACTGTTTAATTTTTCATTTTACAGCATAAACATTCAACAAAGACAGAAAGCTATCTGTTCATACTGTGAACGATGGTATACGTCATATGTTCATTAGCATTCTCATCTTCCATGAAGTATAAGGAATAAAATAAGGAAACAAAGACAAGATGTATAAAAAAAAAAATGCAGGATGGCACCAGTTTTAGGTGCATGGGAAAAGTCCTGAACACCACAAAAACACCTAAAGGAAATGTCAAATAAGCCACTCTTCTAATAGTGAAAAAAAAAATAAAAAAATTCGAAGTATGAAAATTTCATTTGCATAAAAAGTGTGACAATTTATAAATATATACAGATCACAAGATGTTTGTATTCTGTTTTTTCATCTAAAGCATTAATACAAATTTATTCCCATCCTTGCATTTTAGAAAGAAATGTACATAATTAGGCTTTTACGAAAAGACTACTACACACATTATAAACTGATTCCTGTTTAAGTTGAAGGCAGCAAATACGTATTAATTCAAGAGATAAATTATTGGAAACACAAGGTTCAGAATAAGAGTACTTACATATTTAGATCTCTTAAAATAACCATTAGGGTACAGTTGCTGATAAAACTTTAATAGTATAAGATTCATTAAAATCTCTAAATGCAATATACACATTTAGGTTTAATATCAGAATGGAGCCAAATAAAAACAGATTTAGAACATTTTGTCATTAGATTTTAGCAGTAATTTAGCATTCTGGAAAAGTTAGCAACATTCAACAGCATTTACAGCATATGCTGCATCTATGGATATCTTATCAATAAATATTGTTTTAGGAGATGGTGCTGCCACCTGGGGAGCCCACCCCAAATCCCAGCATGGTTCAGCTCAGTAAAAACCAGTGCAGGAGGTGGAAGGCAAAAGTACAATTAGATACTACAAATCTTAAGAAAATTTTTATTATTTTCCCCTATCACACACAATGATGCTAACAGTTATTTTAAGGAAAAGACAAGGTTGCTTGCCGTAGCACCATTTGATCCCTCATGCCTGAGGATGTCAACCTACTGCAGAAAATATGACACAAGGTTACACTTTAGGCTGGCTGGCAAAAGTTAATTTTGCAGAGAAAAGCAGTTGTTATTTACCCAAAGCTCAGGCCATGAACGGCTCGCTTGAGTACAGGGAGTGCACGAACAAGGAGCAGCCCCGCGCGGGCATCTGTGTGGCATGAGTGACACCAGCAAAAGAAAAGAGGAACCAGAAGACTGACGTCCCCTCAGCATTACTCATTATCTCTGCACTACAAGGGGGGTTAAAATCAAAGTGGAGGCTTTTTTTGGGACCTGGGCACTTCTGTTGTTTGAAGCAGGTGGCTGGAGTGCACTGGCTTAGCAGCAAAGGGAGGAAAGGGATGGATGCAGGCTGTTGTGCAAGGGCATGCATCGAGCGTTTGCTACTGACAGGCTGGAAAGTTTCACTTGGGATACCTCTGGGTGGAAGAGGAGTAATTGAAGGGGAGTGTGTCAATCTGCAAGAGGTCAGGGGGAAGCAAGGAAGGACTGAAACACGCATCTTGCACTACCAGCATCAATATGTCTTTGATGATACAGAAAATTAGTCCACTAAAACTTATTACAAATTTTATACCAATACTATGTACAATGTGTAATTCCATGTGGAAATATATTAGATGTATGCAGAGAGAGGCACAGAATAGCACACTGTGGTGTATGCATGTATGCATTTGGCTTACTAAATGCAGGCAGATGCTTTTCCCTACAGGATGCGTCTCCTGAACTACCTGATTTAGAAATATTTGTTTATACTGCGAAAAGTTAGTCTGTATGAAAGAGAAACAGAAGGCAGAAAGATTTTTTTTAATTCAAAATAAGGTATCTCGAGAAATGTGCATTATATAACTAAATTTAATTTTGTGAAATTATAAACTATAGACTTGCTGCCCTTTTCCACAGATTCACTCAAATCTACCAAATGTAGTAAGATTGAAGTTTCAAATTTCTTTTTTTCTGTAGCACTTGCTTCTCAATTAGAGCAAAAAATTTCACTTAGATTGTACTTAGCAGAATACTGCAAAATGTAAAAATACATTGAGTACATACAAAAGAAGTGCAACCCAAAGCAATGCAGATAATAAACCATCATTATTTGCTACGCAATTCAATAAGAATCAGTTTTGCCCAGCCAAGAAAGGTTTTAACCTCTACATAAATAGGACAGTTGCTTTGGGGGTTTTTTCCTGGAGAAAAAAGGCAGTGGGAAGCAACATGAGAGTCTGCAAAGCAGGATGATTCTAATTGTTCTGCCTTTATTGCGCACCATTGTTAGGAACACTACTACCCATTACCCTTTCAGCAATAAAGTAGGGCTAAAACTGCGACCCTACTAAATCTGATGCTAAGCAGTCTGTATCACACTGAGAGTAGTCTCTCCTAAAAACACAAACATGACAGAAAATTAGCATTTCTGGAGCCAGAGAGGCTTTATCGATTCCCTTCTCTAACTGCTACACCAGATCACAAGTGTTGAGGAGTTCTTGATCAAGTCCTTGACATTTAAACACCTCATTTCACCTAAAAAAAAATATTAGCATAAATAAACTTCCATGACTTTAAAAAAATGCACTTACAGTATCTCACACGTGATGGAAGACCACCAAAAGCTTTTGAGTGAAGACCAGATACCAGTATGTACCCATCACATACGTGGGAATGAAGCAGCAGAAAACATTCTTAATTGCTCCATGGTATCTGACACATTAGCACTACCTGGACTTTGAAAAGATTTCTCTAGTAAAACAGCACAGAACCATCTCTTAACTTCAGTAATCTGCTTGTAAAATGAAAATGTCTCAGTGACATGGGAGAGAAATGACACTTCAGACATCCTCAGTAATTTTTACAGTCTCTAAATACCACAGTTTTACAAACTAAAAAAACAAAAACAAACCAGACCCACAGACTTTAAAATTAACACAGACTCTGAAATTTTATTCTTTATTTACTTGGAAAATGTCAGCCTTGCATCAGAAAAATGTCACTTTTTGCCGTGGAAGTTAGATGTTTCACAGGAAAAGTTAAAATATGCATTTTTACATTGTGCTGTTTTACTTTATTCAGACTTTACCAGTAAAAGGGCTTGCTTGTATTCCTTAAGCGCAGCAATCAAGCATTTATTAAAACCCATTCAAAACTCTTATTTTAACACATTCAGTTCATTACTTGGGGCTGCAAATATCTACTGAGAAAAATCTAACTACACAACATACATGGAGGGTATTTGAAAGTCTGGAAGATCTACGTACGTCTTCATCATGTTTTTCTAAGGCATCCACTCTGTTTAACACTGCAGTGCTGTGCATACCACAAATACTTTTTTTTCCCCAGAGACTTTTTCTACCTGAAGTAAGAAATTAGGTTTCTTTTCTTCATTTTAATTGCATATAAACAATCGCACCCCAACCTTTTTTTTTTTTCCAAACTGAAACCATTTGCAAAAAATCTCTTTTGCTACCAGAAATTTTTTGGGTGTTGTTGCCCTGCATAGCTCATACATATAAACAAGTCCAGCATTTTTCAACTGAATAACACAGATAACGGGCTTCTATGAAATACTCAGGCTCTTCTTTTATTTCAGAATTAAAACAAAGTTCCACTCCCCACTTAAGAGATTAGCCCATATTTAGTCCTTGCCCATCTTCTACATTCATTGACTAAAATATCAGCAAAAGACAGCTTAAAATAAATGATAAGTGTTGCAGATGCACAATCTGTGCACAATGCAGACCCACAAGATACATAACGCTTGCATAGGATATCACTTCATATAACAAAATAGTTATTGGTATAAATACCCACCGATTTCATTTATATACTGAAACAAAATAGAACAGATTTCCAGTTACTATCCTACTTTTTTTTTCCCTGCAGATTTTTGAAATCTGTATTTGCATGTTCATCCTCTGTGCTATGAAAAGCTCAGAATTCATCATCAATGCAAAAACCAAAAAAGATCCTCTGTTCCAATAGGTCAACACATTCTTTTGTGATTTTAATAATGGCCTGTCCTATTACATTTGTTATTCATATAGAATAAGGACAGACAATTTTTAGGTATTATACAGCTTTCTTCTGGAATATTAGCTTTGTGGCTTTGAGAGGCCATTTTCTAAAGACCCTAATAGTAAAATGACATCTTGGGAAATGTTACATTCTCATCACATTTGCATGATAATGAAGATCAAATTTCATATATGCTACCTGAATTATACTTATCTAAGTTTTGTTTTACCGAATGACCAAAGGAATATGTTCCCTAAGCCAGAGTATCGCAATACAATGCAAAACATTATTGCTTCTGTGAAAGACATGAAACTATAATCCAAGTGATTAAAAAAAAAAGCCTGCACAATTTATGCTGTTGTGTTAACATGATCTCAGCTGTATATCTCTGAATACTTATTTCCTTCAAAGAAAATTCTACAGCATTCACAAAAATATCGATAGGACATTTTCTAAAAGAAATGAAGGAACATCTCTGTGATGCTCAGTGCTCTGTAGGAGAGGAACTCTTTCATAACATTTATTTTTTACTGACATGCAGTACTATTACACGCTTGGTAAAGTCCCCATGTCAGCTTATTCACTATGTGTGAGCCATCCTTTGGGTATAATCACATTTCACCTCTACCTACAGGAAACTATATGTGTAAAATAATTTTCTAGCCACAGAAATAAGTTTGGTAGACAATAATAACAGGCACCTTGCCTATAATTAGGCATGTAGACAAATATGTGGCTCTCACAAGTTGCAGTGGAGGATTTCAGAGCTCCTGATTATGGGTTGTTATTACAGCATACATTGAAAAGCTCCATCCCCTACCACAGTGAGTCAAGAACCCATCTGTTAAACCTGGGTTTGGAAAGACAGCCCCGAGCACACCACGTCAGTAACACCAAGGGCAATTTAGGAAAGTACTTGTCCTCTCTGATCAACACTGAGCTGATCAGTCACCGGTTTGATAAGCAATTTACTTGCATGATCCATTTTGGAGTGTGCCTCTAGAAAATCAAAATCCAACCAGAGTTCTATGCTGAAGGTGCCATTTTAGAAGATTTTTCTAACACTGAAGAAAATGTAGTACAAATCATGCAAGTTACAAACTGACAATATTAATCTAAGCAAAGACACCAGCACACACAGTGTAAGATTAATTCTCCAGTTATAACTGTGAACTCTTTGAAGACAGAGTAGTTTTGATTTTTGCTGGAAGCTATAGGCATTATTTTAAAAAAAGAAAAACAGAGCATGGAATAATTAGTGTAAATAATAGCCATTTTATTTAATGTAGTTTTTCAGTACACTCTGGTCTATGCTGCACTATAACTGCAGAAATGCATCCAAATTAAGTAAAAAACAACAACAACCAAGCAAACACAATAACAACAAAAAACAACAACAAAAAAAACCCCAAACCAAAATAAAAAAACGGCAAAACACTCCAAGTTATCCTGGAACAGAAAAAAAAAATAATGGAAAGGCCTATACTCAAAGGAACATCTGAATAAAATTGAGACATCTGCAGTAGAGTTTTCCCTTCTCCCTAGAATGTTTGAGATGAACTCCACATAACACTGCCTTCCAAGAAAAGACAGGGTGATCAATGCAGGAGCACATCAGGCTCCCTTGGACAGGCCAATCAATGCAAGAAAGAACCTTGCCCAGGGCCTTATGCAAATAGAATCACGTCCTGCAACCCAGGGAGGGAACATGCGCAATAGATCAATGGCATCTGAAAAACCTTACAGCTATATCAGCCTCAGACAGTAAATATATAATGATGAATCCCTCACGTTCAGCCCCGAACTCTTTAAACTAGATTATTTTCAACAGCTGGTTTAAGAAAAAAAAATCTGCTGGGTCTGTAGACTGCAATGGTGGTGAAGTGAAATAAGATTACTGAGGGTTAAATTAACAATGCCTATTTTTATTTTTTTTAAGGCTGCTATAATATAATCACTGTACTTTAACACCTTGTAAAAGGCTGGCAGTTATGTGCCTGCCAGGGTAGGGACTGAGAGGGGGGTGGTTGGGGTTTTATGTTGTTACTTCATTTTGAATTTTTTGAAGATATAATGCTCCTGTCAGATATCTAGAGCCAGTCTAGGACAAAATATAATCCAGACACTGACAAGCAAATAAAATGCCTTGGCCTTATTTATGAGGGAAAAACCTCATGCCCTCTCTATACTGATATTACGGGACACTGAGATTTACCATTACAATTAATTTGCCTTGAAAATGGAAAAGAGAAAAAGAAATAATTAAATTATTTTCCACATGTTTATCGGAGAATTTTCCTCCTGCACTTTGATATATTGTATTAAAATCTCAGTTCAGTTCTGGAGTGTTAAAAGCAAAATTTCCTCAATTATATGTAAAATCTACTTATGTATTTTTATTTCATATCACATTCTATCAAAGCCCTTAAATAGGATTATTTTAACATTTAAACATTGATAGTTATGCTATTATTAATATTAAAATACTTTACTAATATACTGAAAGAGCTATGCAACACATCTTCACTAGATTAAAAAAATTAAAGTTCTAGGGTAAAATGCAAATTCCAGCTGCTTCTTATAGTGCTACAGTTCGAGAGCTCCTTTCTCCACAGTATATTTGGATTCCTTTTACTCCACCTGGATTTGCAATACCTAATATATTAGGTATTGCAAATATCCTCTAATTGATCCACTGAACTGGGTGTTAAAGACTTATAAAATCTCTACTGTTCCACACAAAAGCCGTACATATACTTTTCACCATAATTAACATTTAAAAAACAGTAACACGATACACTTATGTAGTCTTATCATCATAAGATCATGTCCCAAAAATGGGAAAAAGTATGAAATAACAGTAAGACAACTTCCTTTTTAAATTTTTTTTCCATTAAAACAAAACAAATGCCAGAATTTAAAATAACTTAATATTTCAGATTAAATAATCTAAATTCACCACAAAATTTGTCAGTGCATAATACGTTTGATATTCCCACATCTTTCATTGTATAAGCAAATATAAAACTCCTACTGTTCTTCTTTATTAGTGTTCCTATATAGATTCAAAAAGAACTGCAAATCTTTAGACTGTGATGATGTTGTAAGTTGTAAAATCTTTAATATTATGCTGTTCTCCAAACCAAACTAGAGAGGTAACAACCTACAAAGTTAAATAGAATGCCAGTTTTTTTCATACTATACCTGAAGGGAAAAAACCCAAACCACAACCATCATACTTGTTTTACTCTCCAGTCAGTTCAATGCATAGCCAGATGCAATGACCACATCCATACAAAATGATATTCTAGAAATTTAATTTTTCTGTCCTGAACTCAGCAAAAAGAGGCACCTGTTGGTAAGAACCAGAAACAGGTGGATTAAATAAAATAAAAAGCAAGATGCGCATTCATAGGAGATTTTATAAGATCAAGAAGGCAAAGTCTGAAGATCATGAGGCTGGATGGGACAAAAAGGTAGTAAGTTTGCCCAGGAAAAGAGGAGACGTGACTTTTTATTGATGCAGCAGGACAGCACATGTACCAGCATCTCAGGAATTCACCTCAGAATGCCAAAAAAGAGACAGAGTGAAATAGTTTACATCAGAGAAATTGTGATAAGGCAAACATGAGCACTGTCAGGTTTTTAAGAAGTTCAGGACAGAAGATATGTCTCCTGCTACCGTTGATGAATTTCCCCAGAGCCTGGAAGAGCTCTCATGAATATGAGATAGTTCAGACAGCAAACACCTCAATGGAACTGTAGCTTTTGCAAAGTTTCTGCAACCAATGAGGAAATAAATAGATAGTCAAGAAACTCAGGAAAACCAGTCATCCTGGGTCCTGAAATTAATTGTCAGGATTAACAATGTGTTCTACACATTTTAAGGAGATGGTTGCACAGAGACATTGCCCATCAGCTTTGAGAGGCTCAAGGGCTGAAGTTTATCTGCAAACAACTGAAAGGATGACTGATGTATACTTTGAACACGGTTCTGTACTTTGGCTTTTTTCCCCTTTCATAGCAGGAATTTGAAATGGAAAATAAACTGACGGATAAGTTATACTGTCTAGCAGTATAACTGTGTCTAGCAGAATTTCAAACCGTTGAAATTCTGCAAGAAAGGATAATAATATAAAGAAACATTGAATTGGAAGTTTCTTGTCAGATATAGGGACAGATACCAAATACTGTTTGATTAAATATCTTCATTAATGATCTGGAATTAATTAAATTTTCAGGTGACAATAAAGTGGGAGAAACTGCCAATGGAAGTAAGGCATAAAAGAAATATAAAACAAGCTTTCAAAATTCACAGACCTATAGCACGATAAGGATTGTTATGACAATCCCATTTGTTATCCTGTGCAACAAGGGCCACAACACAGCTAGATTTAATATGGAACACTGTGAGATAACATTGTTTGGGGGGGGTGTTGGGAGGAAATAATCTACATTCACATCTACTACATTCAGTACCACTAGGGAAAGGAAAATTGAGAGCAGTAAAATACTTCAAGAATACTTCATGAACATTAGCAGATACCAAATTCAAAGAAACTTTGGAAAATAAAAATTTAGTACCATTTTGGTTTCATTGACCAAAATCCTGCACAGAAGAACAAAGGTACTGAAGTTCACCTTGAGCAAATTATGTTAATTGCATTTAAAATAGCAAGTTCAATTCTCAGCATACTACCAAAGAAATATTGACAAATAGAAATCAATTCAGACATACAAAGAAAAACAAACAAACAAAAAGAAGACACAGTTATACAAGTTGAGCAACAAGAGAAAAGTACATGGAAGTACGAGAACAACTGATAAAGATCAGTAATGTTCACACTGTAGTGCATAGATTTTAAAACAATGCAAAGAAATTATAAAATTATAAAACTAATGAAATTACACAACTCTAGAAAAGTCTCTGCAAAGAAATGCAGAAATGCCTTTCACCTCCAAGTCCCACAGGATACAAACACATATAGGGATGAATATTCAAAACAAGAAGTTTTGCATATTCTGGAAGTGACCAGTGTTCAGGCTTTCATTATTGCCATCCTCTCACCTAGCAGCATGGCTAAGAAGGCTGTAGATGACTGAGGAAGGGGTTGCCTACATGGCATTTAAACTAAACCACCAAAAAAATGAAATAGGACATGCAGTTATAATGCTATGATTGCTGAGTGCTACCAATCCCTCTAAGCTTTCCTTTACCAGGTTGAACAAGCTATGCTTTTAAAACTGTTTCTGTAGCAAATACTGAATAGATTCTGAACCTTCTCTTTCTAGATACAGCTACCAAAGTTAACGGAAGAGCAATAGTAGATTACACAGATCTTATTAAGATTGATAAACCTAGAGGGTGTGTGTACTATCTCTGTGGTTATATTGATTCTGGTGCTTATGATAGGTAGGACATCTCCATGTGGCACCATGTCACGGCAGGTCCATGGATTCCTCATTATTTCTAGTAAAATACATTGTCCATTGCTCTGAGTGTACCAACATCTCTTCCTCATATCTCTTCCGGACTAAATTAATCTTCCCAAATGTCTCAGATTACCTCAGATTAATCACACCAGCATGCTGGTCGGCATTAATATTTCCCTTCCTGGGACATAAAAAGTGAACAAGTCACAGTATCACATTTGACTCTTTTGTTGAGTTACATGTTAGTTTTGTAATTTACTTATAGCCACTGGTGATGAATCTGCTTGTCCAAGGGATTCTCCAACCCAGTTGTTCCCTGTTGATGAGATTACTCTTCATGCACAAATACACATGACTAGCTAGTCAATGCTTAAGTGTCCTGAATTTGTATTATTTCCTCTAATTTCTATTACTGAAGACATTCTACTTCTAAATACCAGCAGTGACTTCACTGCTTCATGACAATTCATGAGCACATACTTCCTTTGTATGCCTGTGGTACTAACAGGAATGCTAAAAGAAATCTGCATCAAGGCTAGAGACCCTAGTCCTGCCCAACCCTTTTTGTACAACCCACCATTGTGTCTCCATTAGCTCTCTTGTCCGCCCTCATATCTTGTTTGATCTTTTTCAGAGGAACAAGCATTTTTCCAAGAAGCACAACAAAGAATAGTGGAAATAAATAACCAAAGGGTATTAAGATTCCATTTTTTACTTTCAGACTTGTTCTTCTGAGTGTGCAAACCTAAGCCAGACCTGTTTCAAAGAGATGCTAATGTAAGAGTACAACACAAAAAAAGATGAGACCTGAAACAGGTAACTCTACCTGAGATGACTTGTCCAAAGGTCAGACGTACAACCCAAATCCCCATAAACCTACAAGAAGCATCGCATACTGCTCTCCCTATTGACATTCAACATTTAAAGAGTGGTTTTGGTTTGGGGTTTTTTGTTTGGTTTTGTTTTTTTAGTTAAGTGCTCACAAAGCCTTCAACGTTGAAGTGTTTTGCTTCTCAGCTCTCTACTTCCAGCTCTCTCCCATGCATCCTACAGTCATCACAGATCTTGTATTATCTCTAACACACATCAGTAGAGGTATTTTGATTTAATATGCCAGCCAGGGGAATTAAGAGTTGCATATCCACAGTACCAACTCATCAATTCTCAAGACAAACTAAATTTAAAAAATGAGTAGATATATTTGTATAAGTATATATAAAAAGCTCAATACAACAAACCATTCAGTCTGAGACTTCAGGAAATTAAATTAATGAAAAAGTTATGACAGGTTCACAACTCAGTCATTAAGGTTCCTAAATTGCCTTTTGCCTGTTCCAGAATACTGATGAAGCCTCAGAGACTCACAGGTAGCTCAGCAGGTACCCGTCTATCATCATTATTATGGTACCTATCAGCTCCAGTCCGGGTCAGGTCCTCACCGTACTTGGCACAATACAGCAAAATGAAGTGGCAGCATATTTCAGAGAGTATCTCAAAATGATAGACCTAAAATTTTTTCAAATAGACAAAATTGTCAGATTTTGATAGAATTAGGACTCAGCAGTAGACAAATTTGAAGAGTGTATTTTAAAGGCTCTCATTTTAACAAAGCTGCCTAAAAATACACACACCCACACATTTTTATCTACACCTTTGTGCAAATTATCAATATATATGTTCAATATTTTAGCCAACAAAGACCATAATGAATAGTTTCTCATCTGCTAAAGACAATGAACCTACTTTCCTTCTCCTAATTATTACATTCCCCTGGGTACTTTGTATTTTTACAGCAGCATGAGTGCTGTAAGCTGGAGATACCACTACCAATTCTCAAAATTTTGTCACAATTCCCATGTTATTTGTTTTTTTTCCTTAAAAATACTATTTAACTAAAATTAAAACAAAAACCCGCTACATTTCTAGTTATAGGATTGCAAGGAAACAACTGAAAATGCAAAGCCTAGCGTCTCAGAAGTACAGGAGCAAAGAAGAAAAATCTTCCACAAAATCTTTTTTTTTTTTTTTTTTTAAGTCTCATGATACTGAATATCTAATTGACAATTTTGAAAGCTTAGATTTAACAATTCTTCTTGTGATTCCGAAATGAGTAGTTGTCATGTGCTTCTTACAGTGATGGACACAGCTAGTTTTACATGTCACCCTGCATCCAAGGACCACACTTTCTGTTCCTCTACAAGCAGACAGGCTGATGCTGTAATAAGGTCTGCAGAGGGTGGCTACAGCTCTCAGGTAGGCACAGGGGCATGATATATCTTTTTTCATGCAGGCAGTGACAAGGAAAAACATTCTTCTTAGAGCAAAATAATTGTAAACCCACAAAATTTGGCAGAAAAATTCAAAGGAGGCGTTGTACCAGAAACTTCTTATTTTCTGTAAACTAAATATAAAATTGACTCCATCAACTTGAAATTCTCACTTTCTGTTAAATTTCATAAAATTATTATAAGCTTGGAGTTGGGAAAGTTTCTCAATTTACCATCAACTAAAGCAAAATGCTTCTGAAAATAAATTCCTGACTACATTGTGCAAGGGATAACAGAAGTAAGAAGCTGCAATGTGGTTCACGAATCATGGCTTGAACACAGTGACCCAACAATTATTTTTAGCCATGTGTATTAAAAAAGTAATTTACGTGTAGATATTATTGGATGCACATTTAATTTCAAACTACAATTACACAATGTTTTAATTACTAAATATTAAGATACATTTTAACATATGCTTTATGATTTAGCACTTGTAATTCAAGCTATAAACAATACAAAAACAATACAACTCATTACATTTATTGGTGGAACTTTGCTTCCCATAGAAGTTAATCACTTTCACTTATTCCCTTAGTAATCTTTGACACAGCAAGAGGAGACTGAGGGGAGACCTCATTGCAGTCTACAGCTTCCTCATGAGGGGAAGAAGAGGGGCAAGCACTGATCTCTTCTCTGTGGTGACCAGTGACAGAACCCAAGGGAATGACCTGAAGTGTCACGGGAGGTTCAGGCTGGATATTATAAGAAGGTTCTTCACCCCAAGAGTGGCTGTGCACTGGAACAGGCTCTCCAGAGAAGTGGTCACAGCACCAAGCCTGCCAGAGTTCAAGAAGTGTTTGGATGATATCTCAGGCACATGGTGTGACTCTCATGGATAGCCCCCTCCAGGGCTAAGGTTTGGACTCAATGATCCTTGTGGGTTCCTTCCAACTCAGCATATCCTGTGAGTATTTCTGTAAGAAAATGTGTGCCTACATTGCAGTAACTGGGTAACAGTTTCTGTGCGTTCCAGCATGATATTACAGACTCACTCTGTTTTTTTTAACATCTTGCAATCACAGACATGAGAAAATGTAGATCAAAAAGTTGCAAAGACCAGTAAAATTTTTAGATGCTATTTGAAAATTGCTGACAAGTTTTACTGGTTTGTTTAATGAAGGACTTCCAAATCATAGCCTGATTTTTATAGTGAGATGAAAGTTAGAATGAAAACAGGTTTGGCCACCAAAGTTTTGCAAACAAAAATGGTCCTCCTCTTTCACCAGTTTCACATGTGATGGTCCTATTTGGTCTCTTTTCACTTTGAGTTTCCCAATAAAGCGCATGCCCACATCCCAGTCTAGGGACAAGGCAGAGCAGAGCTGCTTTTCCTGTAGTACCTCCTTTAGCAGCTGCAAACAAAGAAGCACCTGGACAGGTATTGCCCCTGCAAGGCTGAACACTTCTCTGCATTGTTCTCAGAGAGAGGCAGCTCCTCCCACATGACAGTACAAAGGCCTATGAAAAAGTCTTTGCTTAATATCTGCTTAATGCAAGAACATCCCATTTTCACCAAGAGCCTTGCACCTTGATGAAGTAGCAAGCTGGGTATGTCTGTAGCTGAGATGACTGCAAGACATCAGGACAGACCTCACAGCAATTAACATGCAAGTGAATAAAAAAGATATTAATTGAAAATGCAAATGTTTCTGGACTTTTTCTGCTTGTTTTCTTTTTCTCTGCAGGCAAAATAAAATGCAGAGGGCTCAGGCAGAAACCTTCACTTCAAATTAAAGCCATATGCTTCACACTGCTCTCCTGTAAGAGGCACGGATGCAGAAGGAGCAGCTGTGCAACAGGTCTCCATAACAACTGTAACCTACAATTTCATGAATCAGCTGACCCCAAATCCTTGCAAAGGAAGTGTAGATGTAGTACAGTTGTTATGTGGTGTAGCTACTCTATCAACCTAACCATCACCCCCACAAGAAGCAAGGAAAAAAGAAAAGTGATCAAAATTTGTCATAAGACAGTAATTGCCCATCAGATGCTCCATTTCTCTTTTTGAGCTCTTTGCAATTACTAAGTGCCATATGGATATAAAGTTTAAGCAAAAGGAGATGATAACAAAATAAAATCTTACAAATTAATATTGTAATAAAATAGTTCAGGGTTTATTTCATTAAATTATTTAATCAAACTCCTTTCAATGGAACTCAGATATCAAACCACCGCTACGAAAACTAGGTGTTAATATCCTTTGACTTTTTTAGAAAAACATTGGGCTACATTAAAAATACATTTCAGGTCTAGTTTTGCATGTCAGATATGTGATGCGTCAATGGTTATATATTATATTCTTCCTCTCAGGCATGCATCTCCTGCAGAGACAGCAGACTATAGAAGCTGACCCTTACTGAGACCATCTTGTCTCTCAGACAAAGGTCCTTTTTAACTTCTTACTCACTGGTTGCCTCCCGTGATGGATGAAAACTTTAGCTCAGCTTGTGATAATTTCACAGGCCCTGAGCACCCTGACCCTGGAAGCCCCAAGGTTAGAAGTCTAGTCTTGTTCTGAAACATCGATGTTCTTCATATTAAAGTGGAACAAAAGTGAAGAAATATCCACCAATGTGACCAGAGAAACAGGGAAAATGTAAATGACACCTTGGTCATCTGTTATCCATGCCACCTCAAGCCACTGACTGAAATGTAATGGAAAAGCTCTCCAAGCCTACTTAAAGTCAGCACTCTGACATTAGGAAACAGTGAGAAAAGTCTCTAGTTGATTTTTATTCCTGTCCTTTGCTAAGCATATGTATCTCTGGGCATTTGGTGATCCAAACAACTGGTTTTACAACATCTACAGACATTCTGTCAATGCTTTGCTTTGGATCCACAAGTTACATGAGAATAATCTGGGCTGAAACACAAGGAAGCTGAAAATAACAACACAGGAAAGCCAATACAGCAGAGTTCCTCCATAAGTTCATTGCATCTTAGGAGTAAAAGGCAAATGCAATACAACCCATTTTTTGCCCAAAGATGTGGTTATAGGAGGAACTATTCACCTTCAGGGTGAGATTTCGTGGAAGATGTTCAATTCCCAAATGATCTTTAGATCAGGAAAATTAACAGTTCTCAAGTCTCAAATCTGTACATGTCATACATATTTTACAAATACTCTTCCAGGAGCACAGGGAACATGAAAATCGCACTAATTTCTACAAACAAAAAGGGTTAAGAAAAATCGTAAGTTCTTAAAGTAATAAAAATGGTCATATACTAGACAGTTCTTGCTACAGGAATTAAAGATTAAAAACAAAACACTCATGCATGCTTTTACTTAACTAAGGCACTCATCTTATGTTCAGACAGGAACCACTTTAATCAACTTTTACTTAGATTAAACGAAAGTGTTGTAGATAAAAAATGTACATATATGTCTGCTGATTCCTGTGTCTACAAACCCAATTGTATTGTCCTGCAATTTACTTTTCCACATAAACAGGACCTTTGGTTTTTGTTTTTTAGTTTTCTTCAATAAAGAACATCCTGATTACACCGGTGTCTCGAAATGAAGTGAGTAGGCACTGAAAGAATGGTATACAAGATCAACGGGCAACTTTGTACACGAGACAGGGTCAAAAAAATCTGCCTTTAGAGAAAATAATGGAAGACCAACAAACTGGATATTCAGCAATTCCAGCAGCAAGTGCAGAGCAGCTGAGCAGAGTTTACATTACTTCAGGGTTTGTACACAGCCTAATAAATGGTAAAACATAAGTCTTTCCAGCAACTTCTGCAAACCTTTGTGGAAAAACTGCAAAACCAAGTAAAATCCCTAAATTTCCCCTCATGTTCAGTTTCAATCTATATACAGAAAGTTGCACTTGTTAATGTGACTTCGCTTTAAAACTGTGCTTATAAGTCCTCAGTCTATACCTCCAGTCTTTCTGTCCCACAGTAGAAACTGGTGCCTTTTGGTACACAGTGTGGACAAGGGGGATCCAATGCATTTTGTTTTCCCCCAGGTTCATGCACACTTGGGACCTTATTTTCTACCTCAAAACCAGAAAAAATGCAGTGACCTTGCAGTTGCAAAGAAATCCTCACAGACCCGTACATGACCACTTGTTCAGTTGTTCCTATACGGCTACTTTCAAGAAGGTGATCATAAAGAATTTAGAAAATCTGTAACAGTCTTCATGAAAGAAGGCAATGGAGAATTCACACTTACCAACTCTACAAAGGCAAGTCCACCATAACTGTGAGCAACAAAAAACACGTTCTCTGCAGCTGACTGGGAAATAAAATGGTCCCAAACATAAATTGCGTGTTCTTCAGGAGATCCATTATCCTGCAGAAAGAAATTACATTTGTGACAATTACCTTTAAAAAATGCTAATTCTGTCTAAAAGCAACTTGTTCTTATATTTAAAATATTTTGTTAAAACAAACCTCAAATGAATATACTCTAGTGTCAAAAAAAGAACAGATTCTTTTGTCCAAATAAAGAAAATTTAGGATTGCAATTTAAAGGCAGTCAAAGTGTTGGGTTTTGTGGCTTACTTTAATATATGCAACAAAAATTATGCATCTGCAAAATTTTGTCTAAATGCTACGATGACAATTCTGCTAAACAGAGGCATTCAAGGAAATTATGACCCACTGCTTGGATTTTCATTCTTTTGACAAGTCTTTGTCAAATGTTTGTTCACTGATGGCTTGTTTAAAGTAGTTATGCCTTAGTCTGATAAAACAAATAAAGCCAGGTAGGAATAATATCAAAACAGAATCATAGAATCATTTAGGTTGGAAAACACCTATAATTTCAGTTTTTACTTTTTTTTTTTTTCTTTAATCATATTATGGGCCACTGGGAATCTGCCAAAGATTATGATATTTGCAACTGCTCGTTTAAATGCTACTTCTTGTGACTGCAGATTATGAGACACAGCACAAATAAAACACCTCATCTAGTTGCAGTCATTACTTTGGAGTCTTTGGTAGTTAGGGAAACCCTTTTTCTTATTATTGAACAAGATTTTGTTAAAGTTAGCCTATGTAAGAATCACTGAAGGCACTAGAGTGATGTACACTGATCTCACTGCACTCCCATCAAAAGTCGGGGTTGTACACTCCCACCTTAGAGACTCTCAGAAAGCACTGAACCCCACTAGATTTTCCTTATTTCTCATTTTGTCAAGGTTGTAACTACAAATCTGGTCTAGTCTCAGGTGACAAGAGTAAGATGCTCTGATAGGTCGCCTGCTCCTCCAGGACTTCACACACCCAGCATAACAATGCAGACTCTTTCCAGACTCGTCAGGACTAGAAAGAGCTTGATCAGTCAAGGTCATGTAATTTCCTAAAATTTGCATCCCTTTTCCCTTTGCTCTGCTCCACCAACAACTTCATACCTTTGGGTGACTGACACAGAGCACAGAAGCCTCATTTCCTTGAGAAAAACAAAGCAAAAACCAGTAAAAGCCACTGGCAATCAGAGGCTGCTAATTATGCAGTGTGAATTATTGTAATTATTGTAACTTTACCAAGACTGTTGAAGTGATTTAGGTCTCAGTTCCATTCTGCAACTCAGTTTTGAGAATTCAAGCTGTTATAAATGTCTAAAATCGGTGGGAAAGGAGACAACTAAATAATGTGGTGGACTTCTGCTTTTACTTCTATTTTCATGCCCTGTTTCTTAAGAGTAAGATGGCTACAAATTCTTTCCTGGAGCAGGACCCAAAGCTTTTAAAACAATTAAGTGGTTTTATGTTTTTCTCTGTGGCAGTAGCGACTAAAAGCCAAAAAACACTGAATTCCTCTTAATCCTGCTCTTGATTGACAATGACAGAACACAGTTTTAGCTAATTACGTATCAACTATTGTAAACCACCTCATTATACACCTCAGGGCTTATTTCAAAACAGTTTATTGCTGTTTTGAAATTTGATTCTAGAGGTAAGTAAAGAAGGTTAAGACTCCTTCCTTTGTGATGGAAGTGAGAAGTTTTTCCAAAGAAATTTCATGAAGAAAATATGATTGACAGACCAGTTATTAAGATAAAGCTGAAGGACAACTTGAACGGAGTTACCTATGGAAAAGTGATGTACTTTAATTAAGATATGTATGGAAACCGCACATTAGAACACTGGGAAAATTTTAAAATTACCAGTTTATCTGAAAGATTTATTTTATTTAAATGCACAAGAGGTACCTTTTTAAAAATAATAATTTTACCATAAATACTCATAGCAGCAATTTTTGTATAGTTACCCAACCCTGCTACCTCTGAGAAAAAGAGGATGTTGTTTCTGGTTAATATAGCATTTTCAGGTGTTTTGTATTTATTATTCTACATGCTGCTGGGAAAAGCACATAATTTTAGATTCCACAAGACTAAGATATCAGCAAGAAGCTTCTGAACTCAGCCCAAAGAAGCTTCCACCAATTAAACTATAACCAGTGGCCTACTAAACAAATCAATAACTGCACAGCTTCACAGTCCAGTACAAAGACTCAATATGATTCTATAAAAGCAAAAAGAATTAGCTAGAATGAGCTAGATATAGACTGTAACTACAGTTTCCTTTATTACTGGTGAAAAAAAAGTCATAAAATGTCAGGATAAACCGTGTTGTTGTACATACTCTGCTAGGCCCTACACAAGTTAAGAAAAGCACATATGTGTGAGGAGTTTGGAGGAGTCCTACATGTTTAGAAGAAAGCTCTCTCTTCAGAGCATCTGCTTCTTTTTTCCCCCTGTAACAAGCCCATATTTTAAACAACTTGGACAGAGAATAACCTGGCACTACATCTGTACAAGAAACATCTGGCTGTGGGAGCAGAACAAAGAAATCCTTAGGATTTCAAATTGTGCTGGGTCTGTGAGGATTAACCTCCTCTGCCTGGCCTGGATTAAATTATGAAGCTGGATGCTGCATTTTCAGTATAAAAGGTGACAGTCTTAGCAGCTGTTGCTTTCTGTCATTTCACTACAGCTAAATTGAATGCACTTACACAGGACATTGTTAAATTATTTGATAGAGAGGGGGTCTCTTGATCATGCTTTACATAATCATCTATGTGACTGTACAGAAATGAATGGAGATTAGCCAGAAGAAATTACACTATGTACCTCAAAAGGCATCTGAGGCTGAATGCATTCTTGTTGGTGAAACAGATTGCAATGGTGCTGGAGAAGATGAACTTAGACTTCCAGCTACTGAAAGCTCATCATCTGTAACAGGTAATTCTGTATATAAATGAGTGGTCTGTTTTTTTAGATGTGTGGAAGTCACAGCTGTGGGTCTCCATCCCTCTGAAAATCCCTCCTCCTGATCAATATATATAATTAGACACGAAAGGAAAAAAAAGTTAAGAAACATGTTATGTGAAAAGGCCCCTATGTGATATTTAACCAATGCAAAGTAGCCCAAAAAAAGGCACTTAATTAAACTATTGCAGATCAGATCCATTCTGACTGGACCCCTGTACCCCAGCTCTGTGGTGCTCGAGTGGGGAATAGAAGAATAGATGCTCTGAGTAAAGAAGATACAACTTTAGTTGCCATCATGCAAAATCTTACCTGCTTCTCTTTTCAGTGGAACACTATCAGTAAGATTTACTCTTTAAATCATCAATAAATGAAAAGACATCCATGTCTTTTTCCGAATAACTATTGTATTTTAGTTCTTTTCATCAATAAAAACAAAGCAACTATAACTCATTTACCATCAGTGACTACTAATGCTATGGAGACTACAAGATATTGAACACCTGTCATACTTGGATGCAGCAAATCCCGCTGAAGATTGCCTTGGAGATCAAGGTGATTAAAATCATTTAACCCAAGTATTGCTGAGAGATTTTAGATTGCTGATTTATTCCTTTTCTTGAATGCTAGAGAATTCTGGATCCTGCTACAAAAGCGGCATCCATAAAAGTAATACAGTTAGTAGTCAGATATCAGGTTCCAATTCAGTGAAGGACAGGTGCATGGGGCTAATCAAAAAGATGCTCTTGCTATATATTCTTACTGAATGAGAAATGATCAACAAGTGTTTAGAAATAGAATGAAATCTTATTTTATGTGGAAGAGATAAGTATTGGCAAATACCAGTCTAAGAACAGATTCCTTCTTCTAGTGCTAAAAGGCTTTTTCCCCCAGTATTTTTAAAAACAGTCCCTTAACTATATACAAAAACTGCCTCACTCTTTAAACCAAAGTAGCGATTGCTCAAAAAAAATGATCAAAAATTGTTAATATGGAGCTTTTAATTTCAATATGAAAAATTTAATCAAATAATTTCACAGCACAGTCTATGAAAGTAACATCATAATGATTAATAAATTCATGTTTCGCATATATCTGAAGACATTTAACATCCCAAGACCAAAACCTCTCCCACAGATGCTTGAAGAAGTAGCCTGTGGAAGAGAAGATGTTGCCAGACAATGACATGCTCAGCCTCAAGTCAAGGCCTGGGATGAGTTAGGGACGTCCTGGGTTCCTCCAGCCTAGACCAGCTGGGCTCAATTTTGGGAGACCTTACACCAAGAACAGCAGCTCCTGACTAAGTTGTTTTGGGGTCTATGCAATGCTGACAGAAATGCCCTTGTATAAAATGCTGCTCCTTGTTTTGTTTCAAAAGATTTTGCTTTGAGAAAACTAACTTGCAGATTTAAAATTCTGTCTGCAGTAGTTTTTAAGTCCCTGAAAACTGATATTGATTGGGGGAAAACACCCAGGCCATCCATTGGACAGAAAAGTGGACAGAGGGAACTCAGATTTTGGTCTGCCATTTTTTTCCAGTATTGCTAGTGCTAGGAGTTGAAAGGTATATAACATTTTAATGGCTGGAGCCATTAGGAATACGCAGATAAGCAGTGTGCACATGGTGAATACTATGTTATGTTCTGTTCCATTCAAGAAAGAGGTTAAATTTACTAATGTAATACGACAGTCATTAACTGTCAAATACCAAGCTCAAGTAATGCAGCAACTAAAGCCTTATCAACTATGCCAGATTCTAACACCTAGACATTGCAAGGTCTGCAGTTATGATGGACTACCTGAGTTGATAACACATGGAATTATCTAAACAACATTTGCATATTTGTGTAATTATTTCCTAAGGTTAATTAGCTCTTTGCAAAGCAGCTTGCCCTTTGAGAGTGCTTACTGTGACAGGTCCACATATTTCCTGTTTCAGTGCCAAATTTTACTTTAATCTTTTTTTTAAGGTAGCTTGTTGCTGGAAAGTTAGAGATGGGACAAGAGCTGGAGACTTTGAACCACCGCTGGCTTTACTGGGGCAGACCAGCTCAGATGCTACCTTAAGCTTCTAACTCATCAAAACTAAAAAAACCCCTCAAATAAAGAAAAATCAATTTAGTTTTCAGCTCCGGTAACAGCTCTCTCCTATTTTTTTTTTTTTTTTTTTAAATCAAGGAGTTGGAATTGCATTTTTTAGTGAAAAGTAGAATGTACACAAATAAGGAAATATGCCATACAGCTGAATAGCTTTTTAACAATTTATTTGAAGGTGGTTTCTATAATTACAAATTATCGCAGCAAAACAATTTCCCCTTCTAGCTCAATGAGCTACTGTAAACAAGTATGGTACACATGTTAAATACAGGACAAGAGAACTGCACATTGGCTAGAAGGCAGAAGGATGCAGAAGGCTCAGATCTCCTGTCTCCGGAGATGTAAGACCCTTCCCCAGCAGCAGCACCTTGATAGTTGCATACAGCTTGCCCCATTGCCTCAGGGGGCCATGGGTCAGCCAATTTTTGCAATTCCCCCAACTCTTAAAAAAAATAATTATATTAAAATTTAGATAACTTATTAGATAATTTAGATAATTATTAGATAATGTAAGTATAACAACACTCTTTTCCAACAGCATGAATACTAAACGATACTTATCAACTTCTGCATTTTCCTCACTCTTTTTGCAAATATTTGCCTTACATGAGACAAAAACTTATTCATTAGAGTGGAACATAATGAACCCATACAACGGGTTGCTATCACCAGAGCAGCACCAAAATCTCAGTGCAGGACAAGGTCTAAGAGGCTTTTGTCACTGTTTAAATCTGCTAAGTATAGATTCCAATGTTTGAAGGTCCCACCACTCTTTGTTTTCAATAGGATTTTTAACAGTCCGCTGCACCCTTTGATTTTCCTGGAGGCTGGTGCATGGTAAGGAATATGATATACCCACTCAATCCCATGCTCTGGCCAAGGTGTCTATGAGGTTGTTTTTAAAATGAGTCCTGTTGTCCGACTCAGTTCTTTCTGGGGTGTCATGTCACCACAGGACTTGCTTTCCAAGGCCCAAGAAGGTGTTCTGGGCCGTGGTGTTGAGGCACAGGGTCCATCTCCAGCCATCCAGTGGTGGTTTCCACCATTGCCACCACGTAGGACTTGCCTTGGTGGGTTTGCAGGAGTGTGACATAATCAATCTGCCAGGCCTCCCCATATTTATATTTCAGTCACTGTCCACCATTCCACAAAGGCTTTAGTTGCTTGGCCTGCTTGATTGCAGCGCATATTTCACAGTTGTGGATAACTAGGGAGATAGTGTCCTCCCCTCAATCATAAGCCCAGTTATCTCTTTACATCTCTTCCCTGATGACCTGAGGTGTCATGGGCCCACTGAGTGAGAAATATTTTACCCTTATGTTGCCAGTCCAGACCCACCTTAGACACTTTAAGTTTGAGATAATTTGATTTTTAATTCTGGTAGCCCAATCCACCTGTGCATTGTTGTGATGTTCTTCAGTAGCCTGACTCTTCAGTACATGTGCATCTACATGATGTACTTTTGCAGCCAACTTCTCTACCCAGGCACTCTTGCCCAGCTGGGTTTCCCTCTGCGCTGCCAATTCACCTTTTTCCTTCAGTCCAGCCATCCCCTCCCAAGAGCATTTTCTACCATCCACAAGTCAGTGTAGAGGTGGACCACTGCCCATTTCTCTAATTCAACAAGAATTCCTTTCTTTCACCCTCCATTGGTGACAGTGACATTATACAGAATAATAACCTAGACAAGCCCACACAGCTCCAGGCTCTGCCCCCTCATGGCTATTGAGAAAAATTAACTGTCCTGACCGCAAAGCAGGACAGGTTGGAAGTCAACAAAGCCGAAAAACCAGCCAGCATATAATTCCCTCCAACCCACTCCCACCAAAGACAGTAGCTATGGCATTTTACAACCAGAAAAGAGGATGAAAGTAAAGAGACGATATAAACTGAAAACAAGATAAAAAAGTAAAAGTCAAAAGTGGAAACAAGTATCTTGTATTACATTTCTGCAGCATAAGTATGTAAAGATAAGACTTGAAAGTGTCTAGCTCAGGCCATTTAAAAAAGATTCTACCTTTAATTGAGAAATTCCAGTGTATTAGGAAGCACCCCATCTACCTGAAAATCTTTTTTACCATTTTAATCACAGAGTTGAGAGAATTATTGCACAGATATTTTGGAAACTTTCCCTACTCCAGCCTGAGATGTGATTCCAGGAGGCAGTACTACATTTTATTAACAGTAGGAATTGTACTTCTGACTTACTTAGTGACATAGGCAACAGTAGTCTGTATGCTACATGTACGAAGATATGCACACATGAAGACAGGTTGGCTCTTGCAGAACCAGAAATAACCAGATTTTCAGTAAGGATGGTGATGGACTGCCTTCTATATACGGATAATTCCAGCTGTGAGAAACCAGACAAAAGGAGGCTGAAGACGAGAACATCAAGACTATCTCGGGGGCAAAGCAGCCATGAGTGAGGAATATAACAGTGGAGGAAAAGTGACAGTGGAGGCAAATTTATAACAAATATTAAATCTGATAACATGCATCTGAAATTCAGTTCAGCAGGTCATGTGAGGAGCAGAGGGAAGCAAGAACCATGGAAGACTAAGCAGTGGGTCATAGGAGTTATTTTTTTTTGCTGTGTCCTGAGTTGACTGAGAAAGAGACAACTTGAGAGAAAACAAAAGGGGAAGAGATAAAATCATAGACAGCTGATGCTTTGGCCTTGAAAGTGTGAACAGAGGACACATTTTTTTACTCCCTTCTTCTACAGGCTCTATATGGATTTTATTTGCATACTTTGCCTTACTGAAACCACAAAACCCAGCAGGATTTGATCAGCTGTGCAGGTGGCAGGGTGGGTTCATGGTCACCAATATCTGATGCAGCTCTATGGAAATACAGAGCATTGAACCTGCAATGGTTTAACACTAAAATCAAGTAAATGCATTATCAGTGAGTGATGTTATTTTATTCAGCATCTGTATTCATATGTATCCAGAAACTCCTTACTTATGACCTTAGAAGGGATTAAATCATGAGCCTTTGGATGTAAAAATGCCAGACTCTTCCACTTCCCTAGGAGAAAGTGGCAAAATAAAAAAAATTATTCTATATTTTTAAGGGCACTTTCTGAGATGGGGGGCAAGATACATACTGTGGTAGTAGGTAGCAGCTGCTTTTGAGACAGAAGGAGATACCAGGTATCACAATAGCTGAGTCTGGTCATTCATGGAGCTGCAGATATAAATAGCATAGCCATAGTTATTATTTGGCATTTGCCCTCAGAAAGCAACATGCCAAAGTGACTTAAGGTTGCTTTTTTCATATTACAGATATCTGCCTTATTCCAAAATCTATATGAGACGATTCTTTGTAATTTCTTTTGCCTATTTTATTTGTGAAGTGGGACACTGATGGAAGTGTTCCCAATATTGCTTATGAAGCCCTAGTAATGTTGTGCGTATAGAGTTAGCAACACAAAGGAAAAGTAGAAGTCTTACATATTGCAGTTAAATACACATTTTATTAAGTTAGAGGGAGAGTAGTCCCACCTCCAGAACTATTGAAATTTATCAGAAAAGCAGGCAATCTCAACAGTCCTGCTAAACAAGTATTACATGAAATGTGCAATATCTGGCATATCTAAAAGGCAAATAAAAGATGTAAGGCAAAAATGCATTTCACAGAGAAAGACAATATTTAAATTGCCCCCACCAGAGCAGAGGGGATGACTGGCTTGGTAGGAAGTGGTGATACCAGCATTTTGCTATGGCATGACTGCTAAGACTAGGCTTAAAAGTACAAGTTTTAGCTAATACAAGACTGACAATGTCTAGCCATGTTTTTTATGTTTTGCGTTTTGGTTCTTCTCTAGGGCTTCTGTTCTCCCCAGCTCCCACCACAATTACCATTCAAGATGACTTCAAATCCTGTCCCACTTTTCACACTTCAGATGCATGCTGGGCTTTCCCTGGTGATAGTGGTCAGGAAATAAAATTCAGACCTATTCTAAATATATGTGGGAACAGAGCAAGCTTGGATCCTAACAAGCCCTGGGGCAGCAGGAGGGAGTTACTTTTCTCCTTTATATCCAGCTTTATTATACACAAGAGAAAAAACAAAGCAACTCCAAGCCAGAAAAGCATTTTCTCAGCTAAACCCTCAACAAATACACCTCTCAACCAATAACCTAGACTTACTTCTGGATTAAAAAAACCCCAAACTCCACTCTTTTTTTCTGTTTTCAAAGTGGTCCAAGCTGATCCTGGAAATGAAAATTCTCTTTCTACTCTATCAACCACAGGACCTGCCTCCAAGTCTTCACTTAAAATATTTCAACGGGCCTGAAAACTGTTCAACAATGGCTTGAAACCACAGAACAATGCCGTCAGTGCCCACAGCTGTTCTTCAGAGATGTGCCAATGATCTCAGCTGCCTTAACCATTCCTTCAAAACAGATCTTGCCCCTGAATATCTGCAGTATAATTTTTGTTTATATAGTTTCCAAATTGACCAAGGTGGAGAAGACACATTATTTTATTATTTTTTATTATCTTATTATATTTTATTATTAAGACAAGAATGTAAAGAAACACAAAACCCAATATGACATTTGGGTTTTTTTAGTCTGGAGACAAGAACATTGCTGAGTCACCAAGATGAGAAGAGAATAGGAGGAAGGAGGAAAATGAATCAAAGGAAGTTTTACCTCAGAAAAAAATTACTGACTTCCCTTTTAGCTCTGTGACAGACTTTCCCTTTTTTTATTTTTGTATATTTTTCCCTTTCCCATATAACTTGCAGGTTCCAGGTGAGGGAAGCCTGAATGTGAATCACCATGTTCTAGCAAACAGTTTGGAAATCCTGCAGGGGAGACTCCTCAAACCGGAGGTGTAATAACAATTCCTCAGCTCTAAACATGGTACCTGCCAATCTCTGCAGGTGGACTTATACATGCTAATTTAAATAACAACCACAGCAGTTTGGCCAAAGAGACTCCAATTAGTAAAAATACTCAAAGACTGAGGGAGTTGCCTTTCAGTACAATACCACTGCTATGGATACCTACATTTTACATGCATCTTTTTTACATCTCCTAATACTTTTTTCTTTCCAAACTACTCAGTCTCAGGGATTGAGACTTTGGCCACAACATACTTTTGCCTAACATAAGGAATGTCACCAAAGACGGCCTTTTGTGTAAAATTATAGATAAAAGAACATATATATATAAATATATATAAAATTATATTTCTTAAACAAACCATAAGGTTGTATCTTCACAGATGTCTTCCCTACCAGTCATGTTTCTGGCAATTAACAGATTAATTGTGAGGGCAAGTAAATAAAAATGAATACAATACTTTTATAAAAAGAACTATCTTCACAAGACACAAAGAGGGCTATCATGCCAGTCATTTAAATGATTATACGCATTTTTCCTAACACTAAAAGCAATTTCTTTCGAAATTAATGCATCTGAAACATTCAAAAACTCCTAATGGAAGTCACGCAGAAGTGTTATTTTTCTATTTCCTGAAGTACTTAAAGCCTATTTTACTTTCCAGTACTTTCAGTCTGTTTATATGCTGTAATGAGAAAAAGAATTTTTTTTAAACTATGCTATTGCAAGAAAAATACCGGTTTTGCCAAGAAAAATGCAGATTTCCCCACCACAGGAAACAATGAATCTAACAAACTTCAACACATTTAAGTAAAACAACAACTTAGTATTTTCATTAACATGTATGGTTTCAGAACAAACCTCAGCTGTAAAGTCTCTGCTGCAGAGTTGATACCTCTTGCATAAGGTAAACTAAACAGAATGGCTTTGCTCTGTATTTTTATTCTTCTTCACTTCTCTGTCTCTAATTATTACATACACTCAAGAGTAGTTATTTAAGTGAAAGATTTAACAGGCTCAAAGATACTTGATTTCTCCTAATAAATACAGCAAAGTGCTCAGTGCTTTAAGTAAACCAACACACTTTTATTTAATGTACAGTTATAAAGATTTGCTAAAGTCCCTTAATATGTACAGTACTATAGTTAATCATATTACAATCAGTAACCACAATTAGCTTATAAAATAATTATCTAAACAGATGAAAAACATAATCTGAAATTCAGATTTGCATTTTCTGTTGGTTCTCATTTTAGTAATTTGACATGCTGAATGTTGATCTATTGAAACTTGAATTATGCTACTCCGTTTTCCCATCCAGACCCACCTCCACTATTTTTGTTTCACAATAATATAAATGATGAAATGATCTTTCATCCCAATGAGTTGCTAAACAACCTCAGGACTTATCTGTTGTACCTCTGTCTTGAACCCTGTGATTCCTTCGTGTTGATTACTTTATTAAAACAGGCTCTTTTCCATCCAGATTAGCAAGGGCATTGGCATTGCAGCAGTAGTGCTTTACCATCATCAAAGATCACTAGATATTAGATCAACAGCAATTTTCTTCTAACACAGTGTCATCTTTTTAACAACTCAAAATATCTAACTACAAAACAGACAGCTTGGCTGTATTTTAAATTAGCACAGATGCTAAAGCCAGGAAATGTAATTCTCAGGATATCAGAACAAAAGGTTCAAAGTAAAAAAGAATTCTTATATACCATAAGATTATCAGGACTAGACTGTCACACTCTGACCTTGCTGGCGTCTAGCTAATCTGACAATATTTGGCAGAGCATTGTTTCAAATCAATAACTAATTAACAAAGTACAAAAGAAGTTGTACTGTTTTTGAGGCTTCTTGTTAAAAATGACTTTTGGTTGCACATGGGCAGAAAGGTCGCTTTTATGACATCTTCAGGAGTCTTTCAACACCTTGCCACTGTCAGATTACATTACTTTTAGCAATTAATTGTCATAAGTTAAAACAGAAGCACATTTGTTACAGAAGGTTGTCATAATGACATAGTGAGCAGTTGTTTTGATATGAATTTCTTCCACTGACCCTCTATCATATCTTAATTTTTTTGGTTGACCTAACTGGAAAATTGGGAGCAATCTTCTAACTCTGGCAGCATAGGCCAAACATAGGGGGGTCTTATTTCTTTTGAGATTATAGACAGAACAATAAGAGAACAGAAATTCCAGAAATAACTGAAGATCTTGAGAATAATATGTATCTTATACAAAATATGTAATCTATGTCTATGCTGGTGGGTGGGATAAGAAAAATAAACCCTCAAAAATCACATGGATGTCACTTTTGTTACTGTTATAAATGGTCCTTGATGCTATGTTAATCCATTATTAGAAAACACCATTTGCTTGATGTATTTTAAACAAGGATTAAGTGGATTGAACATCTGCAACTTTCCCCCATTCAAACCATTATTTAAGTTTGGAGACTTGCATCTTACTGTGATTTAATGAAAAATATTTCTATTCTCAGTTCCCTTTGTTGAACTTTTCTATGTTCAACAATGCACATATATTGTCTGTCTTACAGATTAGTCCTTTAAAAATTCTCATTGCAAGTTTGAGTTTGTTAAAAAATATTACATTATGATGAAAATAGACAACGTCCCAACAAAAGTCCCCCATTTTAAAAATAAATGCTAAACATCATTTCAACTGTTTGCTGGGGTTTGATATGCCATCCCACCACCACAGCCTCTAAAAAAAACCCCAGTTTGCTCATCAACAATGTTGCAAAGCAAATAACATTTATCAGGAAAAGATAGAAGCATTATTGATTGCGCATCTGCTCCCGCTTAATGTTTCAAGTCTTTCTTCTGTGAGGTTTGTTACCTCTTGGTATTTGAGAGGCAAGAGATAATTTTGAGTGACTGCAAAAGCAAGATGCAGAATGCATCCATGTGGTGAAGCCAGCAACGTGCTCATTAAGGTACATAATAGAGATGTTAATCAAGACCTTAAGGAAAAGAGTGTGAGGAAATAACATAATCCTCTGCATCAGGTTTGCAAATCAAGATTTTGGTAGGGGAAAGGCTATAGGGATGAATTCCATGAGAAGACACCAAAAGCTTCCACCATGTTGGATGGACCCAGCTCCAGATGGTAAAAAGTAAAAAAGCTGTGTAACAGCATGGAGCTTGGACCATGGAGGTCCATGGCGAACGAGATATCGATCTGGAGCAAATATCCCACACTGAAGCATGGGACTTGAGCGAGCAGTGACAGAGAAAACGTGCTGAACTGACCACAGTCCCTATTCCCCATGCAATTCCACTGCTCAGGGGTGGAAGGTGGAGAAGTTGAGAGTGAAGTTAAGCCCAAGAGGAAGTGAGGGGTGGGAGGAAGGTACTTTAAGACTGTTCTTATTTCTCATTATCTTGCACTGTTGACAACTGGAAATAAGTTGAGTTCAGTTTGGCACATAGGAGTAATTGCTGTGTGATCTCTCTGTTCTTAATTTGAGCCACAAGTCTTTTGACATGTTTTCTCTCCCCTTCTGGTCAAGGATGGGGAGTGATAGAGCAGCTTAGAGCACCTGGCAGCCAATCAAGGTCAACCCACTACACCCCCATATTGCCACTCACTGTCCCAGTACCTGGTGACAGGGAATGAAGTGCAGATAAATTGGAAAAGAGAAGCAGGACAGACTCCATCTTGCACTGGAGAAGAAAGAGATTGTGTAGAAGGATGGACCAGGGCAACTGCAAGTTCTGTCCTTAATGGTGGCAGCAGAAAAGCTGTAACACCAAGAAAGGTCTGGATAACTTGTCTCCAGTGCTGGTTGCCTTGTAGGAGCTGATTAAAGATCTTCAGGCTGAGACTCTGGAAGAGCTCTGATAGCTCTTATAGTTAATAGCAGAATAGTGTTTAACAATCCACATTTAACATATTTTTCTATTTTTGTACGTTAGCCCTATTAGAGCAAATGTTTCTATACTAACATATTTTAAATCTTAAATCTTGTTTAGTAATAAAGCTGACAATGAGTGGGAAGAACTCACACCAGACATCCTGGAAATCCTCCATATTGTGACCAGATTCATTGTGCCTGATATCCCAGTACAATGCCAGAATACCCAAAACTGACTCTCCACCAAGCAGCATGGATTAGTTTTGGAGGTGACAGTACACTGAACAGTGTTCACAGAAAACTGGATAGGAGTATCTTAAAATCCTTCATGAACATAGGCACAGGTTTAAGAGATGAAGAGAAACTGTAGGTTGTCCCAGCCTGAGATACAGATTCAGATTTCACCTTGAAATCAGCAGTGTAGACAAAATCTTCTAAGAAGTGGTTGTGCACAGGCCTAATTAAACCACTGTTCACAAATGCTTTAATAAAGTACAGCTTTTTTAATTCTGCCATGTCTATCCACTTCTAAACATACCCTAGGCAAATACACAACTTAAAGGCCATAGTATGCTTTTTCTCCTCCTGAAATTCAAGAACTGCTTTATAGTTTAAAACGAAAGTTTGTGAGCTCAGTTTAAGAATGTAGACAAAATCCTGATGAAGATATAATGAAGGAGAGGAAGTAGGAAGAACATGAACAGTACTTGTATCTTAACCATCATTCAAGAATGGTCACGCTAATCACATGTGGAGAATATCTGTGAAAAAACTTCTATTACTGATCTGCTCTCAGGTCCTTCAGCAAATTCCTAATGATGATTGGGCTTGGGGAATTTTTTGATCTCTGAAGAAATCAAGAATGTTTGCTCAACACCCCAGAGTTAAATATGCCAAGAAATATCACAGCCTCTCTGGAGGAGTTTATATCTTTCAAGGTGCACTTCTGAAGCAGTACTTGCGCAAGAGCACAGGGGATTAACCACACTGATAGCTGGGTAGGCTTCCTGGTCTAAATCACCTGCACTTGCTCTTTGTAAATGGATGACCAACCACAAGTACTACAACCTCAGTAGTGTCAAATGTTCTGAAACAGGGAAATTAGCCTCTCTTTGCAATGTCCACAAAGTCTACCCATAGCTCAAATACTTCTTTGAGAGCTGAGGTGGAACTTGGTAACGTCAAATCACTGAACTACATCAGCTGAAGAGCACCTCTGAGGGTCATCTAGTCCAAAACTATTCTCAAATCACTGTCAGCCAGGACTGGTCACAACTGCTGTGCCTGATACTTTCCATCAAAACCAAAGAAGAGGGTGCTCCGTAGTTCTTGTGTCACAGAAGTGTAAAAAAGCATCTTGTGAAAGATTGCCAAACCTTGAATCACAGGCATTTGAGAAAAAATGACTTTGCACACTTGGGAGAAGTCCTGCAGATGATTACTGTGGGTATAAAGTAATTTACAGTACTTCCATGCCACAACATTTTCTTTCCAACATTTGTATGCTCTGTGGACCCACAGTACAACTCAAGCAGTTGTCATCTTTTGCAGTCTGTCTTTGCTAAGTCTAGCAGACCTGAACTTTGCATGGTCACTTTATCTTTGGGTAGAAACAACTTTTCTTCATGGTGTTGTTAGAAACTTATGTCATGGTTATCTACCACCATTGGAAGAGAATAACAACAGTATCTCAGCTTTTGCTCCAGTGAAGATACTGTCCGGTGCCTATCAGGATAAAATCCAGCAGCCAAACTCTACCAGTCAGCTGGAGTAGTTTAAAACAAACAGGGAAAGGAAATGATAAAAGAACATGATGACCTAACCGCAAAAGGCAGCAGAAAGGTATTTAAGACAAGTGGTTTTCATGATCAAATCAGATGGTGTTATTTTTAAGATCTATCACAGCAATAACTCATTTGCCCACTTAAGGCAATGCAGTCAGAGCCTTTGAGCAGTCAGAACAGCACACAGCATCTGAAAGCATAATGAGAGAACTTCATATATAGAATCATAGAATCGATTAGGTTGGAAAAGACCTCAGAGATCATTGAGTCCAACTCTTGGTCCAACTCCAGTCTGTTCACTAGATCATGGCACTAAGTGCCATGTCCAATCTCAGTTTAAAAACCTCCAGGGATGGTGAATATACCACCTCCCTGGGCAGGCCATTCCAATGCCTGACCACTCTCTCTGTAAAGAATTTCTTTCTAATATCCAGCTTAAATTTCCCCTGGCAGAGCCTTAAGCCTGTGCCCCCTTGTCCTATTGCTAACTGCCTGGGAGAAGAGACCAATCCCCACCTGGCTATAACTTCCCTTCAGGTAGTTCTAGAG
>VYXB01001123.1:136272-153772 GCA_013397135.1 Pachyramphus minor
TCATCCCATTGGAATCAGCCCATCTCTCCAGTCTATCCAGATCCCTCTGCAGAGCCCTCCTGCCTTCCAGCAGGCCAACACTCCCTCCCAACTTGGTGTCACCAGCAAATTTGCTGATGATGGTCTCAATCCCCTCATCTAAATCATCAGTAAAGATGTTAAACAAGATTGGACCCAACACTGATCCCTGGGGGACACCACTAGTGACCGGCTGCCAGCTGGATGCAGCCCCGTTCCCCAGCACTCTCTGGGCCCAGCCCTCCAGCCAGTTCCTAACCCAGCACAGAGGGCCCCTGTCCAAGCCATGGGCTGTCAGCTTTTTCAGGAGTATATTATGGGAGACAGTGTCAAAGGCTTTGCTGAAGTCCAGATAGACCACATCCACAGCCTTCCCCTCATCCACCAGGTGGGTCACCTGAACATAAAAGGAGATCAGGTTGGTCAGACATCTTCACTGGTAGGGGATTTAAAGAAAACCAACAGTCACTAAACATAAGCCTACCCTTTTTTGGCAACCTGTGCAAGGGACACAGGATGAATAACATGAACCTGTCATCAAATGTGTTTGTTCATTTTTCAAACAGGAAAAGGAGAGTACCCAGAGAATTAGAGAGGTGTCTTGCGAAGTGGAATGTGTGAGGGCAGTGACTTACCAAAGGGTAAGTCCACAAAGTTCATTGCGGAACCCTGAAATCTTTTATAATTACTTAGGCACACTAAGCTTTGCTAAATTTCTTCATTGCTTAATTTGCTAACTTCAAAAGAATTCCTCAGCAAACCAGATCCCTAAAACAAATAAATATCTGTCATCATCACATCTTCATGCAATTAAGGCTTCTGTTTTCCCAGGTTAAGAAGAGAGTGGTTGTGACACAGTTAAGTGATAATCTCAACTGCCCACTTTTATAGGATATAGGCTGAACTGGCAAGATCCATGAAATTAGATTATTCAGTTATACAACAGGTGGAAAAGACCAGAGAAAGGAATGAAAAACCATTCGGGAAGCAAACATCAGTCCAACAGAACAAACAGACTGCAGATGTTCATGAAGTACCAGCCCTACTGCCTGAAATAAACATGTTCTAAATTCCTTGCTGTACTATATAGCTGGATGTACTAATTAAATATTTGCTTTTGGGAAAAAGAAAGCTTTCTCATGTATGCTATGCCTGTACACATTATATGAGAGTCCACCCTGAGCAGTTTGCAGGCCAGTGAACATGAAAGAGGGTAAGTAGGCTTTGTGTGCTTTAGTGTAGGTAGAGCCTCTGTGCACACACTTGCACGTGTACTCGTATGACACTTTTCTCACTCCATGCTTTTGCTAGAAGTACCAAAGCAGAGGATCCCACACTGCTGCTTAAGAGCCCAGAAAAACTTCAGTCTCCTCAACACAGAAAATTCTTGGTAGTTGTAAATGCACATCAGTCTCACTTTATTTATAAGTTTCTCTCCAAGCAGTACCATCTACTGGGAAAACAAACAAAAATTCAAGTTTTACTTGAAAATAAAGAAAATATACCTCACTGGGTATTGCCAAATTTACTCTTGCCAGGTACTGATCAAAAAATACAGAGAAAGAGAATGAGAATCAACTGTTAAAGTGTAGAACAGTGTGTCTGAACAGTATGCAATCTATTCAGGAGAAAACCTGCTACCAATACCAGCCACAAAAGACAGAAGCATTTTTCATCAGTTTATCATCCAGTTTTAGCCAGGGAAATAAGGGTAAAACAAGGATTCAGCCAAGAGAGGAATAAGAAGGTTTCTCAAAATTTAGTTGAGTTAATGACTGGGGATAATTGCAGAACAGATGGCTTTAGGAAATGCTTCTGCCTGGACACTATGGAAATGACGTTAAAAGCTCTGGAGTTGGTAAAAGCTAGTGCTCAGGACAATGAGCTATCAAGTTCACTAAGGCATAGCAAGAACAGAGATCACAACTGTTCTCCTCAGAGCTCACAATAAGGCATATTTCTTTGCCTGCAGAGTGACAACAACAAGCTAATTAAAAAGATAAACCTTGTTCTCAAGATGTAAATCATTCAAAATAACATTACACAGTAGGTAAATTCACAAAAAGTAAGGATTTTGGTTAGTAAAATCCTTCACTTGTAAGGATTTTAAAATGTAACAAGTGAAGTGCTACAATACTTAATTTTTCAAATTTCAGCCACCTATGAATTGCAGGGTAGGAACTGACATTTTTCCCTGGGCAGCTTATTTCACATTGCTCCACGCCTCTGTTTCCTCCATTACTTCTCACCCCTTTGGCAGCTGTCTACTGCTGCAGGCAGCCAAGCAGACTACAAGGGAACTACCAGATTTATCTTAATCCTAAAAGCTAGATGTTTTTCCTTCGTATTTTTTCCTGAATTTACACTTTGTTTTTTGAGATGAAAAGAACATTCTTGAACTTATTGTGCACCCTGCACCCCAGTTCCCTGCTGCTGACATTCAGTTCCTAGGACTTCTCAAATATTTTCTTGATGTCCATGCATTGTGGTACAGGCCTCTCATATCCTCCTACCCAAACCACATAAATATTTCTAGAGGTATTCAGTGGGGTGATACTTCCCCACAGAAAAGGGTTATTTTGCAACAGCACCATTTATTTTAGGATGGTGACAAATGTTTCTCTCAGAACTTAATTTTCATCATTTCTTCCTATATCAAGGCTCTTATGGCTGACTGGTCCCCAAGGGGAAAACATATAAAGAACTTTCAAGTTTTGCAAAAAGGAGTATGTTGCCACTTGAGGCTCTCCTAAATTTTTTCTCCCAGTTTTCCCAAGCACACTCAAATCTAGTATTAAAACATGTAACTGTGTATAGCATATTAGAGAATGTAATTGTTGGTTTTGGAGAGCAGCTAAAATCCTTTGATTCTGCTAGATAAATGGTAAAGGATACATGCAGAGAGTACCAGACTAGAAGAACTGCAAGGTCTTTGCAGTCCTTCACTGCAATCACTCTACAATTAAAACCAGGCAGTATTAGAGTACAAGAAATGTAAATAATTTCATTCACCTTTGCCTTCAACAAGTAGGTCTGCTTTCTGCTGAACTAGTTTTCTTTACCATTACCGCACTAACTGGCCAGGTTTACAAGCCTGAATCCCACTGAAAGGAAGGAGGACTCCTTTGACCTGTGAGAAGGAGTCTTTTTTAGCACCATGGGAGCACCACACAGCTTGTGATGGGAGGAGAGATACAAGCTGATTCTTGCTTTTGGAAACTTATACAACACGCCTCACATTTTAAGAGCTGGATCTAACAATGGACATTTTATCAGCATCATGTAATGAAAGATTGAAAGACACCAAAGGTAAATGGCCCTGATTTATTCCTTTTCTTTGAATAAGCCATACTTGTGAAACACAGAACAAAGAGAGGGTACAGCAGAGAGAAGAGTCAGTAGTGCTCTTGAAGAGATGCAGAACTTCCCTTTGGTGATTATCTGTGTCTCTGAGTTCTCAATCACTCAAGGAAGAGAAAACAAATATACCTTTTCAGGATTAGCAGGTGCAAAACATACCGTAAGAAATTTTTACAATTTCAGGATTTTAAAAGTACCTAAGTTAGCTGCTGAAGCTAAATAGCTTATGCATAAATTACTGAATACAACTTTAGTTTAAACTCTACATTGTTTAGCTCTTTTATGTAAGATACCTGCTCATTGAAGTATCTATAGTATGAAACGTGGCCTATTTTTCCTGATTTACAGAAACTACTATAGGAACTTGAAGCTTAACTGATGTTTTAGGAATGATAAGGAGGCCTAACTGCAGGTTGTAAGTGCCACGGTAGATGCCTGGCTTCCAGCTGCTGGGCGAGGGTGGTGCAGGTCTCTGGTGGTGCAGGTCCTGCAAGACACTGGCTAAATCTCTCCAGGTGTCCCTGGAGCAGTCAGAATGTCACTACGCGTTTACCTCCCAGCACCTGAACTGCAGTCTTTCTTCAACTCTGATTTTTTTTTCAACTCTGAATGGGGCAAGAACAATAATGCAATGGTAGTTTCTAAGCAGTTCTCATGAGTTTTTTATTGCTATCATGATTTTGCTGCTGCTTACAAGTGAAGGAGATTTCTCAGGAACATAAGGAAGTAACAGGCTTTAAAATGTAAATATGGACAGAGTAAAACCATGTGTTATTGCAGAGGTATAGGTAAAGTAATGCTGGCAGTTGTACAAGGGTAAACAAAACAGGCATTGTGATACAAATATCAGCATGAGACTCTAGAGATTGGAGTCCTGATGCCCAGGTCTGCCACAGACATTCTCTGTACTGTACATGTCCCTTACCTCTCAGGAGCTGTCTGCCTAGAGTTTGTCATTTTGTCTTCTCTGGTGGAAAAAAGGGCTTATTAGCTTGGTCTCAGCAGCAGGTTAATGTAGTCACACAGGCTCTGGATGAGAGTAGGTATGCGCCTTGCCAAGTCAGAGGGTAGGTGGAGGGAGGCTACACCTGCCCAGGGATGGCCACAGCATGAGACCCACAGCTGGTGGAACTGCAGCAGCGCTGGCAAATGGCTCAATCTTCAACACGAAGGAAATCCATGGCAGTGAAAGGTCACACCACACAAGTGGACACTCTGCCGTGACTTTCAGTCATGCAATGCTTCGTGTCAGCCGTACCAAATAATAAGCAGAAATGGCACAAATGTGTTTGCATGCTTGCCAGGATATCCTGCCTACCAGCAGTCTCAGTGTACTATACTGTATATTAATAAACCTGCCTTTTACTGCGTTTTCCTAAATATTGACACAAATTATCCTGATGCATCCATTTTTAGTAAAACAAATTAATTAGCTGCACATGGTCTTTTCCTATTTAATCTCTCACAGAAAATGGGAAAAATTATTTAGGAAAAGTATGTTACATCCAAAATTCATTTAATTTCATTGATATACTGTTAGTAGAAATGGCACTATTATAGATTGCTCTATAGTAAAAATAATATTTGCAGTAAGAATTATTAAAGCAGCTAAGATCAGTGGAAAAAATAAAAGGACAAAATTCCTAGCATACAGGCCTTGGAAAGACTTATCCCTTTTGCCCAGAAAACCTGACCCCATCAGTTGTTCTGATAAAGTGCTTCTTCCTACTTCTTCCTTCATTGCCTCTTTGATATCCTTCAACTATTGTGGCAACAAGATTATTGCAAATTACTATTAATACAAAATTATGCAATTTATACTTTTCCCTTTGATAACATTTCAGAATATACTCAGTATACTCGTTAAAGTGTTGAATGCTGTTTGGAAGGAGATAAATACTGATTTACATTTTTAACTGTCTTTTAACATAGAGAAGACACTGTCAGTATAAAAATCTGTAGGGAGTGGAGACGGCTCGGAGGGTGGAACGAATGATGTCATATTTAAGCCTGTATGATCTGTTTACACAGAAAAAAGTTAGAGATCAACAAATTCTCAGTTTAGTTCAGTAATAAATGAAGGTTGGCTAGGGTATTATGTTTCTGGGGGGAAGCATTAGCCCATATGTACAGAGCAGCCTCTGGTGGTCTAAGAAAAAATGGTAGTATTTATAACTAAGGATAGAAACATGTTTTCTTAAAAGAATGTATATACATGGTTAGCTATTTTACTCAATTCTCCATTCAACACCTTAAAAAACAAGATGCTTTTAAAATGATCTGCTGGCATTATAGTTGTTAAAATCTGAACAGTAAGTGTATTAAAATTCATATGCATTCATTAGCATACTTTATAAAAGTAAATTCCTTGTGTTTAATCATTTCATAAAAGTATTACAGTCAATGTTGATTATCAAGAAGTTTTTTCCTTGTTTTGTATCGCCAAAATAGAAACCAAATTTGCAAGAATGTTACTGAATTGATGACATTTTCTGTCTTCACTTGTGAATTCAGTTGCCAGATGTTTTCAAGAACAAAAAATTCTGTCTTATTACAAAACATATTAAGCAGGTTTTCCTACCATAATGTTTGACATGATGTTTATCACCCAGACCAAATCAGCCTCTTTAACAAGCTATAATGTGTGCCAGAGAGTACATTATTTCATAGTTAAGGAAACTTCCAGTATGAAAAAACAAGTACTTTGATATTCCAAGCACAACGCTTAATGCACTACACAATCCCGTAGTCATTTTTATTTTACTCATTTTGTACAAAAACACAGTGTAATTTCAGATTTCATATTTTAAGGCTGATTCCACATATTCTTGAGTCCCTCAGCTATTTTTTTTCCTATGAAAATAAAGAAAATACTTAAAGACAATTAACAAGGAAGAATTCTATTTTTCCAGTTCTTGGAAAATCTAGCTGCAGAAGTGGGAGCATCATCCAGAAGCTTTAATTTGTTCAAATGACATTTCTTCATCGGACCATAACAGATCTCAGTGACCCTATGAGAACATAACTGAAGATACTTATTCCTGCTACTTAACAGTCTGAAACAATTCCTCCAGCATATCTGACACAAAGTTAGATGAAGTTAACGTCTTCTTGTAAGGGTATTTTTCATCTAGTCTCTCTGTACCACTTTTTTCCTACTTGGCAAAGTTGACGTAAGGCTTCCTGAGGTTTTTCAAAACTCTTTGATGAGATCACTATGAAGCCTCCTTAAAATATTTCTGTTGAGCGACAATATGTTTTATTTCAAGAGCCTAGTGAGTCAAATGTATGCTATCCTCTATAGTAAGCAAAGGTTGTACCTGAACTGCCCTTCAAGATCACCTCAAATCAGCTCAAACCCTGCAGCCTGAAGTTATGGAAGCATAGCAGCAAGTTCCTCTGTGCAGGCAAACAGTAATCCTACGGACTCAAGCATGGGAGGCAAGAAACAGATTGCAAATATGGTATTGCACCTCTTGCAACCACCTACAGACTTAGCAGTTCTGCCCAACAGAGTAAATGGAATGCTACTGACAGTCCAGTTTTCTTTCAGAAATGATAGGCAAGTAAATTGCAGTAATTTGTCCTTCAACACACTAAAGCAGGTAGGTTTTCATTCTGTTTAAAAAAATATCTGTACTAGCCTGTATTCAATAAAAAACACCCCAAGGAATTATTTCAAAATAAAACACCAACCTCATCAGAAAGCCTGATTTCAACTAATTGGCCTGGGAAAGAAGACCACTACCCACACTTTCACTAAAACATATGCTACTTCTTTCCTTAATTTGAAGAAAATTAAATAAAGGAAAGATCAACACTCATATTTGAGGCACAAAGCTGCGCGGAAAGGAAAATGGGATGGAGTCATATATTTTATGTTTCGGGGGTCAAACCTCCTGAAGCCAAATTTCATGCCTCATCAAGCAAAAGAGTCATGAGAAGGTGGAATTGCTAAAAAGGTTATCAAAAAAAGGTTCACTTTCAACAAGGGAACACTGAACTTGCAGCTTGCAGACTAGACCTTTTTCTGACCAATACAGCAACTTTGTCCACTGGCTTCTTATGGGCCAAGACTGGTTGCCCCTGTTAAGAAGCAGGGTCCGGAGGTGGGCATAACAGCATCTCATAAAAAAGCTGCAAACAGAAAACACAGCGCCTTGTTGGTGACTTTTAATATGTATATACATTCTTTTGTTTCCCACACTCAGCTGTGAGATATTTCTCAAAAGACAGTAACATTTATGGTATTAGTGATAATCTTGTATCCAGGTTACCAACACTTTTAACTAGCCAGCACAGCTGCATTTCTCTTACAAAAATTGTTATGCTAAACCACAATTAAAAGGGATATGTTAAAATTTAAGATGATTCTAATGTCTTTTGCTCGATATTTCTGTTTCTCACTAGAAAGACACATAGATTTTTACTGCTTTAACTTCACTGTGGAGTTTCTGACATGTTTTATCTTTGAATGAAAACACTAACTTTCATAATAAGGGTTTTGGAAATTGTATGACTTAGTCTGGAATGTATAACCCATAGTATGAATATGAAGCAGAATGTGTCAAAGTGCAAATAACATTGTTTGTGCCCCCTGCAGAACTAGAAATCCTTGGGTAGCACTGTTATAACGATCCCATGCTGCTAGCATTACAAAGTGCAAAGGTTCATTGGGTCAGAAAAGGGCAAGGGACAGAGTTTCTTCATGATACCATTCTCGAATTATTCTAGCTTAAATATTTATTACGATATTAATAAGCTTCCTTCTTTTTCTGCCTTCAAAAATTCAGCTCAAACACAATGGATGGCTGCTCCTATGAAACAATCTATTACAGGATAAATTTTCTACCACACAAGATGAACATTGGTGTTTTCCACAATACATTATTAATTCAGCAGGTAATATGTTAAGAAAACTGTAACTACTGTCTCCCCACTATAAGAAAATAAAATACAGTAAATGCATACAGGACGTGTGAAGCTAGCATGTTGCCTAAGCTTCATTACAAAGTGTTTCTTATGTATGTACACCTCTGTTTATAAAATCCATTTTTACAAAGTCTTTCTTAAACCATTCTCTTTCTTGATAGCACCAGTGAGTTCCTCTGGGGTTTATTTGAAGTTTCCTTTTGAAATTACAAAGAAATGTTTCATAACACTTCCAAAACATCAGTTTCAATAAGTGACCAAAAATACCAACAGAATAAAGAGCCAGGAACTCTGCATAAACTCTTAAATGCCATCTCAGTAATGTGTTTGTTTTAAAAAAAAAAATTAAAATGCTTATTAGCCAGTATGGACAGTAAACATATGTATGCATCAACAAAGAAAGGCAAACAAAGCCAAAAGAAACTTACTCTAATATAGATCTGCATAGTTTCTTTTTCTTTTTGTGGATTTCGATACTTTTCGTAGAAGTCACGTCGCTTCTTTGTTTCCTTCTGGATTTTATCTTTTCTTTCCCTCTTTTCTGCAGGTTCATCTGAGCAATCAGAAGACAGCTGTATTTGGGCTTTTGTCTTCTCCACTTCAATATAGTTCTCATTGGGATTCAGAACTATTACTCCATAGCCTTCCTGTTTAAGAAGAGAGACACATGCACACACACAAAAAGAAGGAATATGAAAAGGGAGATTTAATGCCTGAAAATTCCTTGCATTTACTTTAATGCTCTTTAAAACTTTTATATTTATTTCAGTAAGTTCACACAATATAATTTATCGAAGGATTTTTAAGAATATCCTGTCATTAAAGGAATATTGATGTGCAAATATGTGTCTGTGCATGTACTTAATGTTCATATACAGCCCTCAGCATCAGAAAAGTTGCCTGTTTTACCTTTAAAATAATTTAATATGTTGTTTTATTCATAAGCACTTTATATGACTTTTTCAGAAAACAATATGGGAACTAAAAGCAAAATATTGCTTTAAGAACTCTACAGAATGATGAATAAAAAGCTTTATACCCAGCCAGTAAAAACCTTTAAAATAAAAAGGATGGAGAGATTTCATATTTATATATATATATATAGAGAGAGAGAGAGACAGATTAAAGAAAGCATGTGAAAATTATTCACTGCATTTTGAAATAGTAAAACCTTTTGTCTAGCTGACAACACGCAGATACCACGCAGAAGCAAATAGCAGCAGTAACAATGAATCAATACCAAAACTGATTCAGTGGTATTGCTTAGAAGTCAATTCTTTTATGGTGGGCCTGACTTTTTAGTGCATCTTTAAATCTGCTCTAAAAGTTCACTGGGATTATGTCATGTATTCAACAAATCCAGAGAAAATTTGTGACCTGCAGGATGCTTTTGAGCATACCAGCCGCATTTTTGTGCCTCAGAAAATGAGCTGGTTGAAAAATATATGGATTTATGAATGAAAAATAAATCTTGAATAAATAAGCCAACTATTATTTATGATTGTTAAGTGACAGCAAATCACAGAAAAATTGCAATATACGTGGAAGATATAACTGCAAACAGAGGGAGAAAAGAGAAGCATGTGCATGTAACAAATGAGTCCTTAAAGTTAACATGGGTTCCCAGTCAAAATCAAACTGTCATTTAAAAGTAAATTTTAATAAAGACTTTTTGGAAATGTCTATATTAATTATCTAATGGAACAGCTTTATTCCAGCTTTTCACTCGGTACTTCGTTTTGCACTTAGGCTAGTCATGAGTATCAAAGAGGTCCCCTATACCTAGACGCCCAGAGCAAACCAAGTCCACCACAACAAAAGATACTTTATTTGGGCTTGCTTTATTCTAATCTGTAGAGCCATTCACCAACCTTGTAGTTCATTGTGGCCACTGTCAGGTAGACAGATTGTCACTCAGTGATTTTCTACAGTTCGACACACTCGACTAGTTATCAAAATCACATCTGAAGGGAGTTCCTACCCCTCGTCCTTGTGCCCTTCTCGGATGTCTGCCATATCTTCTCCTCCCACCAAAAACCAAGTTAAAGGGCACAGTTGCACTCTGCTAAACAGGGTGAAATAGAGGCATTCAGGATACTATCTCTGCTATAAGGGACATAGTCAAAAAAGGTCACCATGGGCCAAAGAGTAAAACTGCCTCCTTGCTAGACACAGCACCATAAGGGGGTCTCCTGTCACGTCACTTCCCTGCCCTCCCTGCTGAGTGAATTGAACTGGGATAAATATAAACAAACAGGCAAATAAATAAACAAACAACAGGGAACCAGCAAAGGAAAACAGCAAATTAAACAAAAAATTTAAAATCTATTCACACCACTATCAGGGATGCCAGCCCATATTAACACATAATTCTGTACTGTGAACAAATAAACTTTCCAACTTGGAAAATTTCAAAGCCCAAAATTCATCACATAGAAGAATACTGCCTACAAACATTCCTAAACTGTACATCTCTGAAAAAAGGATAGTTTTTGAGTTTGCTATTGACAGTGTAGGACGAAGTTCTTGTCATACTTGGTAGGTGAGTGGTTTTGTGGCTCTTCATCTTCTTGACCTACTTGTTTTGAGCAGAGACATTCTGTGTATTGATTTGTTTTTCTTTCTATAGAATGCCAAATGCAAAATTCATATGTTTATTACAGGTCTACAACCGTTACACGGATTTAAAACTGTGTCCGCCTTAAGCTGACCACAACACAGACACACAAATCATCAGAGTGGAATTTGTCTAAGTTATTGATTATGTAACTGAAAATTACACGACTCATTTGTCCAATTTTATGAAGACACAATGTCAATTTTTCACACAGACATCAACAGATGAAATATGATTCTATTTTTAAATCCACTATTTCATAAATCAATTAAAGGATTTTTATCAAATATCTTTTAAGCACTGTAGCATGACTCTCTTAATATTTTTCTACAATTTCTCCCAGATAGCAGGCTTTTCCTATCAGTAGAATTAAAATAATTAAGTAATAACTGAGCTAATGTATTTTTTTTCCTCAATTATGGGAAAGCCTAAGTCTTTCTGTTAGGAAAGTAATCTCTTTTTAGACAGTTTTTCTTAGGTAATACAGTGTATTTTTAGGTAATACAGTGTACCTTTCCTTTGTACTTCTGCATCTTAAATTGCAACATGGAAACAATGGCACCACAAAGAATATTTGAGAGTAACACATATAGATCAACATGGAAAAACAAAATGACTGGTAAAATGTACCCAATCACAACCTCTCTCATTCAGCCTTAGCCCAGCATTTTCTACTGAAAAGAAATGCTCAGCTCTAAATAATGTAAGTGTAAACAATGTGGGTTTTAAGTTCAATTAATTTTTTTAAAATGTATTTCATATGGGCATAGCTACACCAATGAAGTTAAGTGCAATCAGAAAACTAAAAATAAAGGTAGAGCTCAAATGCCAGAGAGCCTGAGAAGGATGCAAGTTAATGTAAAACAGAACAGAAGACCATTAACGACTAATCTTTAACAAACTTTAATAATAAGCAAGGTACTGTCTTTGGCATCACACTGACCTTACTGTTAACGTAGATAAAAATCCCATTCATTAAAAAGTATCTTTTAAAATTAAAGCCCTGTTCAGAAATATCTATTTGCATGAAGGACTGTATTCTTCTTATTTCACCATATGCAGTATCTTTATGCTGGAAAGTATTAAATATGCCATTACTATGCATTACTTTGCTATCTGTTGATTTGGTGTTCGTGCATCTATACTAAACAAATCAATTAAAATTACCAACTTCACCTATGATGAGCTTACATCATGAATAAAATGGCCTAAAACCTCTGGCCTAAGTAACTACCAATCATCTAGGAGGGTTTCTAAAACTTGCCACTGTCAGTGGTATTAGGTGGTATGCAAACATTAGTATGTTTTCAATGCATGTAATAGCAGTTTACCCCTATGTTTCCAGTGTGCACAGAAAGAGAAACCAGTCCCTAACATGCAAAGTTTTTTCATGGTAAAAAGTTAAACTTTAGGACACTCTCCCCACTATCCCCATCAATCTTCAGCCAAGGCCATCATTGTACCTGTGGTGAGACCTAATAATCAGGACTGACACTGACAAATACAACTCCTAGCCTCTAACCTACAAAATTAGTTTCTCTCTCAGGTTAAAACACCCAATTAACAACTATTCCCCCCCACATTCTAATGCTTCAAGGTAAGTAAAATTTATTCTACACTAACTGGTAGCATCCTCCAGGTTGCTGCTTCTGGAGCTAGAGGATTGTGATGACGAAAGGAAAGACAGGCTTACAAAATCAAGTATTGGAAAAAATCATGAATCTCAGTTACAATACCTTTACTACTAAGCCAGAACAATGAAGAAGGGCCTTTTCCATAATAATACATAAGCCAGAAATGGAGCAGTATGTTCTGCCTCTTCCTGAAAGTTCAGGCAAGATGCTCAAAACAGAAGGAATACCAAAATTCTTGCCTCCGACAGCAAAAGTAAAGTTAAAAAAAAAGAACCTCAAAGTATTTGAGGTAAATTCCAAATCGTTTGAAGTCTCCTCTGCTTGGTCACATGAATAATGAGCTGAAAGCGTTCATATCTGCATATTAATCCAGCAGGATGGGACACCATACGTGATCAGAAAGGTCAAAACTGGAGAGGTATCTTTTGACCTATGTAACTATCTTTTTGGACTGCAAGTGAAAGTCTGAAAGAGATCATATTCCTAAGCTTTATCAATGTTAATTTTCAAGTTCAGGTTTCTATCTGGATGGCTGGCACAAGACTGGAGTTAATTCCCAGGGGAAATGCAACTCAAAGTGCTCTGTTCTTAAACCTGCCTGTGGTTAAAATGGACACAGCAACGTCCATTCATCTTTCCAAAAGACGTATGCTCTGTTCATTTCCCATCTTTTCCACAAGAAGGGTACATCTATGTCACTGTTGCAACACTGTAGGTGCAACAGCAGGATGAGGTCATGACAACCAATCAGAAGTCACTAGTGAAGCGTTAAAGTAAACATAGCTGTTGGAGATGCAGCTCAGCTTGAAAAATGCCCCCTCCATTATTTGAGCAATTTTCTCAAGACGTGACCTGCGACTGAAACGCCTGAAATGTCAGTTGATTCTGCTTTCTATTTCCACCCAATGTACATTTTGGCAACTGCACCCTGCTAACACTGTGATATTTTCATCCCAGATATACCTTGGTTGCCTTAATTCCAGTACTATGTCCAAGTGTGTAAAAATGCTGTGTTTCTGCCAAACACACACTGTCCCACTAAGTTCCCAACTTAAAATGGCTCATCAGGTTAGGCAGGAAAAGAAAACGTGCCACAAAAAGTTTTTAGAGGACCACCTGTTGTCTATTATTTTTACATAGCACTTACTCATAAATCATAACACAGGGTAATTAATCAAGCTGTCAAAGAGAAGGTCAAAGGTTATGTGGGAGAGTCAGAAGGTCATGCATGGGCTGATAGAGGTCAGGGTCACACTGCATTCCTCATTATCAAGTTGGGATGAGAGACGGCCCAAGCAAACAAAAGTGAAAGCAGATGGAGAAGTGAGTGGATAAAAAAGAGGAGAAAATTTCACAAACAAAAAGAAAAGTGAAAGAAGAATGTCAGTTGCCTTCTAATAAGGAGGAGAATAGAGTAGAAATACTTTGAGATGTTCTCAAAAGGTTGCACACAATACAAAGAAACTACAGTTTGACTATTTAAATACACTTAATAAAACCTTCCATCTAATCTTTTTGGAAATATTAAGCAAAGCTGCAAAATGGGCACTGTAGTTCAATTTCACATCTGAGGTCAGTATTTAAAGGTGAATTAGACACAAGGAACCTATTACTGCGGTGAACGCAGATGGATATATATAAAATCGCTTCTAAATGTTTGTGTTTATTCCTGTTTACAGCTACAACCAATACACATTCAATAAAAAAGTGATAACCTCCTTGAATGATATATTAAGCGCTGTACTTTCATATACACAAATCTTTAAAAACACAAAGCATCACAAAAGTCCTTCTAGATGATAAAATATTCTATCATTACACTGACCTGAATCAGATGCAGAATAGTGTGCAAAATTAGCTGTCACCCTTTCCTCAAAATCTTTGTTAATCTCATTTTGAATGTTTGCAGCTTTATCAACACATGCATCAATGTCAGCTCCTTGGTTACTGAACCGCTGTACTTGGAAGAAGATATAATTAAAATGTTTTGGCACAGAAAAGGTGAAATTGTATCTTCTCCTGTTCCCTAAGGAGTCTGTAAAACATGTAGGATATATTGACAAACACAAACCCTTGTCTAGAGCCCTGACATCCCAGGTCACCAGACTTCTATTTATTTCAAAACATTCACTTTACACTCATCCAAACTGTCACCTGCTGTGTAACTAACTTTTAATGGATATTAGAGCTATAGAAACAATAAACTCTTCATTTCCTTTCTGTTACTGCCTTCTAATTTGTCATTGCATTACATCCATATCTATTTGCATGCAGCACTGTATTCATCTTTATGCTTGAAATTATCAAACAAACCTGACTATGCTCCACTTTGCTATTTGTTAATTTGGTGCTAGTGTAGCTACACTAAAGAAATCAATGTTCAGGGGTACAATGTTCAGAAAAGCTGTTCCAACATTTCACGTTTACTGATGAAAAGTTTTGAAAAGAATTAATGTTTTAACATCTACCTGTGACTACTAAATATGTCTAAATGTTAGATCTGCAATCCTGTTTTATAATGTTTGTTCCCAAGGTGAAGACTGAATAAATACATCCATGAAGTACAAGGATTTTTACTTCCTTGGTTGTGTACTGTATTCTTTATGAGGAACTTCTGTGCCTTTACAAGCACTAGTTTCACTAGGATTTTCAGCAGAAAATTATTTCTCATGGCAAGTGAAACCCAAGAAACTATGCTATAGCATTAACTTAATTTTGTGAATTAAGAGAAAAGAATTATGTTCATGTTCAACTACTGTTTAATAAACATCAGACCCACCACTTCTCCCTGATGTGAGACTCAGCTGTTTGGAGAAATCAATAGAAGCTGAAATGGAAGCGAATCTACCCCAGCCATGCAGGCAGGATACTGGGCTGCAAATAATCTGTCCACAACTGCCCAGACTGCAAAATCAGCTTCTGCTTTTCTTCACTAAGTGTAGACAGCTTTGGGGTCCATACAGCCTGCAAAAGAACAAACCCACGAGTTTGTCCCCAAGACATCCTATAGGAACTCCTTCTGTAGTTGAAGTCTGAACTCTAAAAGTTTACTCTGTCACACACACAGCCCCCCCCGCCCCGCCTTAAGAAACTATTTTACTTTCTTTTCCGACAAAAATTTCAAATGCTTCAGAGGGATACACAATTTCAAACAAGAAGCTTGGGCATATTCCACTTTTTCACTAAAATGTTAATTATTATTTAATTTAGACAGAGCTTACCTTTTGAAAATAATGCACCAGAAACAATGTAAATCAAATAATTTTAGTAAAGCCTACACCAGTAACAAGTAATTATTGGTTCTAATGTATCAATAGATACCAATATCTTCAACAGACACAAACCAAAGAGAATGCCAGCTAGTCTCTGAAAGTTATGCTCAAATAAGGTACAGATGCAAAGCTGGATTGCAGGATTTTAAAAAATGTTTCTATGGTATTTCCAAGCATCCCATTAGCTGGTAGTAAAAGTTCTCAACTGCAAATTCGTTTTTCAATATACTTTGCCTCCTATCTGAAAATGTCACAGTATGTCTTAATTATTCTCATTAGCACTTCATAATAAATATACAGCAAACACGTTTTAAGTATGCAATACAACATAAAAAAGTAACTAAATTTATTCTACAATAAACCTTATTTCCTTTGCTTTGGTAATAGTGCAAAATCTTTTTGTAAACATTTTATCTTTCTGAAATGTAGATATTCTTCTGTTGGGCTCAGAGGTTTGTCTGGATTTGTAACATATTTAGCTTGCAGAAAGGCAGCCCAAGCTGCCAAGTTCTTCTACTTTACCTTTCATCTCCAAGAATTTATATGTATTAAACCATTACAGAAAAAAGACTAAATGCCAATCTCTTGGAAGGTCTGTATTTCAGTACTCTAAACGAAAAATACATCATGCACATAAGTGTTTTCTGCAAAATCTTGAAGTTATCCAAGTCTTGAAAGACAACTCCCATTCAGTGTTTTGTGACCAGAAACTCTGTATCTCAGTGACGGGAAATTCAGCTGGTTTTAGTACTTGCATGTACTTAGTCATTCCCTGAGAAAACAGCCAATTGTAATCTATCAGTAAAGTTTCTTGTTTGCACCTATCTTCAACAAACAGGTGCAATTCAGGACATTGATGTCTCTTCCTTCTCAACGTGACCTATGTCAGAAGACCTTCTTATATTTCTGCTAAAAAATTTAATGACTTATAAGTTATGGGTTTTTTTGTAAGCTTTTAAATTAATAACTCATTATAATCTAGAAATATGCAAAACATGATCTCACTGGGTCAAACAGCTGTGTTGGTAAAATAATGACTGTGAAAGTTCCTAGAACACAAGAATATTAATAATTTATATTATTCATTATATGGCAAAAACTTTCTAAACAAATTAAGGGACAGATTAATTTTATAATCACAAAATGCTACACTACCTCATAGTAACAAATCTTTTCATCACCTGTGACCCTTTTGTATGCATAAAACACAGCTTAAAAAAGCTTTTTGTTAATATGCTTTAAATTAAAAATATTAAAAGTGTCATGTGAAATGCTGATACATTTGTGGCTTTAGGTGAAAAAAAAAATCTGTCTTTGTTATAAGTGTTACTTAAGCCTTCCCGAATAGACAGCACACAGCAAGAACACATAGGTATTTTTTAAATGTCAGCAACTCCTTACTGGAAATACTTTGCAAATTAGTATCACATGCAGTCTGGTCTTGTGCTGCCTAAAAAGACTATCACTTTTTGAACCCTGAAGTTTTTTGAATTTGTGAAGCAACAGAAAAATATTGCTACAAATACGTAAACAAGTTATTATCATATCCAAAGTTTAAAATGTCTTATGTCTGTGCTACACAACCAATTTATAAGGCTAAATGAAAGGACAGTGAAACCTTCATTCCTCAGACTCTCGGTTGATTGTGTCCTCAGACAAGCAGAGGT
>VYXB01001123.1:158772-171812 GCA_013397135.1 Pachyramphus minor
GAGATAATTATTTCAACCTTCAGGCCATCAGGCACTCATTTTTGATCATGGATATGTAAGAGTTTTTTTTCTTTTTCTTTTTTTTTTTTCCTACCCAGGCTTGCCAAGTGGATATTAATAGAAGGGTAAAATAAGCAAAAATGGTAAGCATTTTAAGAGAAATTAAGACACTGGGCTGTATGCTAGCTTTTCTACTAGTTTTTCAGGCCTTTCTATTGTGGAACCTGATTCAGATCTCACTATAAATACTGACAGAAATATTTGAACTGACTTGAAGTTTTCATTAAGGCATTGTTACAAATAGAAATTAAAAAATTAGCTTTGACTTTATAATACTGCTGTCAGGAACACTGTTCCAATACGCTCTAATCCCCTAACACAATTTGCACATCATGAATCCACACATTTGATACACTTCTTACAGTAACTCAAAAAATTTACAGTAATTTTTTCTTACCCACACTTAACATACTTTGAATTAAAATACATTATTTATATTGTAACTACTCTATGTAAAGTAATTTTGGAATATGACTAATTTCAAGAGTTGCACTATTAAAACTGAGTCCCCACTGAAACTCATACAAAGTATCAATTATAAATCAAGTCTGTCTGATTGGAATTTGGGAATTGTTAAACATATCCCCAAAGTACAAAGCTGGCAGGCTATTTCTGGAAGTCACAAAACCAATGATATGTATCACTAACATTATCTTTGCCTAACATTTTAATACATGACATTTATTTTAGATCAGTGTATTTTCCAGTTTCAGATTAAAATACCAGTGTGTTTCTAAAATTAAAGCATCAGACACAAAGAAAAAATCTTGTTTTGCACACAATGCTTAATTACAGTGTATACAGTGTACATTTGAGTCACTCATGTGCTGCTTCCCTCATTTTACAGGTGTTAGAATCAAAAATCATGCACCTAAGTCATCAAACATAACAAAACAGTAGACAGATCTAAAATACGATGTGTTAGGCTGCATTATTCCTTTCGTATGCAATATTTAAAGAAAAAAAACAAATGCAAGCAATAGTAGGCTATACCTATCAAATGTCTCTATGAAACAGAGATTTACAGCTAGGAGTACCTCTCTGGAATTTTATTTTACCTCAAAATAAGTCTGAAACTAAAAATCTAAACACATACATATTATAAGCCACAGTATTTTGCCATGTGGGAAACTGATAAAACAGGAGCGGTTGTGCAATAAAAAACCATTGGAAATCTTCCTGATGAAAAGCCAGTGGGTATTTTTGCCCTAAGTATATTGGACTTGGTCTTGCAATTACTTTTGCACAGACAGGCCACAGGTGCAAGGGACAGCGAACATAATGTTGTGCACTTTTGAAGATGCAATTTTGCATAAAAATACTGAATTGTAAAGGACTTTTCCCTTTTTTTCCTATTTTTCTAAGAAACCAAACAAAATATAACAACTGTACAAAAGGAAATACAAAACAGTCTCCTTGGACATAGTCCAAAGGTGCAAATAAAATGTATTGTCTGTGCTAATTGTGCATATGTTAACAGAAAGATTTGGAAAGACAAAATACATTTACAACATTTTTCCCTTAACATATTTTAAATTCAATTTTTTAAAGCAAAATTCTCATATTATTTCAAGATATATATCTAAGAAAATGAGCTAGCTTTTGGAGATATTATATTTAATGGTTTCTACAACAGCTCTAGTGTGCATTCATTTTACTTTATTAAACAGCAGGAGTCAAAATTAATGCCATCCCCAGGCAAAGTAAACTTTCACATCTTCAGTTTTGTAAAACACTAATTTCATATCTAAGCACAAGTCACTTTTCAACTCCAAGAGCCTGTTGTGCCTTTTACACTCCTTGGAATTCATACTGCTTTAGAAATGTCACTGAGAAAGGGAATATTCTTTGATAAATGGATATTTTTAAGAGTCTGGAATACTAGTGAACATCAAAGCACTTCACTCCAGGTTGGGAATGGGCATTTATATGCATTACTGACAAAACTCACAGAGAACTTCCAGGGTTGTTTAGTAATGGAAGAACTAAGAAAGGTCGAGACCCCCAAATGCCTTCGCTGCAATGGGAAAACATCAAGCCATAGCTAAATGCTGTGTAGTAAAGTAATAAATTAAAAGAAAAATCATCTCATGCCTTTTTGCATCCTTTCTATTAACAGTAGTAACAAAAGGCAGGTCTTTAGGTTAGTGAATGTGACTATGGCAAAGCAGTTGGATACCACAGCTTTTCAGAGGATGAGACAAATCATTTTGAGTATAGTTGCAACCCTGCCATCCCCAGATCTGCTTCTCTTTGCTGCTCTCCTCTGTATCACAGCCTGCACAGTCTGACATTTTCTGCTCATCCAATATGGCATATCCAGCCATTGCTGCTTTTCACTCCTTTCCAAGTGGGCACTATCCTGAGAAGCATGGATAGTGTTAAAGATGGTTTCCATGTCCTCAATGTTGGCTTTCAGGGATGATGAGCAGTCAGCATGGAAAGGTCTTCACAGACCTCTGCAAGCAGAATGTTGCAGTAGAGCTGTGAGTATGATGGGAACAGAGAAACTTTTAAATGTTCTGCCCACCACAAGACAGCTGGCACACTATTATCATTCCTCCTATTCTACAGATGGAAAAAATGAAGCTCAGAGAATTGCCTCATACAAGAATTGTATGACACAGATCTGAACACAACCCAGATCTCCCAATCCTACTCTTTAAGTAACTATTTGGAGAATATGAACAATGAGACAAGTAGGAAGGTGTAGTAGGTAGACCCTGGTTGGATGCCAGGTACCCACTAAAGCAGCTCTCTCACTCTCCCTCTGCAACTGGACAGAGGAGAGGAAAAAAACAGCTAAAGATTCATGAGTTGAGATACGAGTTGGGAGAGGTCTTCTACTGATTAACTGCACGGGTGAAACATACGCAAAATGAGGATAGTACTTAAATTTATTACTAACAGGACAAGAGCCAAAGAGTGACAAATAAAACAGTCTTAAAAACACCTTCCCCCTACCCCTCCTTCCTTCCATGTTCTCCCTCCTCCCCACCAGAGGTGCAGGGGGATGGGAAATGGGGGTTATGGTCAGTTGTTGTTTCTGCTGCTGCCCAGAGAGAGGAGTCCTTCCCCTGCTCCCATGGGGTCCCTCCCATGGTAGACAGTCCTTGATGGACCTCTCCAGTGTGAGTCCATCCCTCAGGCAGCAGTTTTTCCCAAACTGCTGTCCTGCGAGTCACTCCTTCATGAGGTACAGTCCTTCATGGGTAAGCTGTACCTACGTGGGTCCCCTACAGGGCCACAAGTCCTGCCCAGGAAAAACCTGCTTCAGTGTGGGCTTCCCTCTTCATGGGCTGCATGTCTCGGGCAGGACCCTGCTCCATTCTCGGCCTCCCATGGGGTCACAGCCTCCTTTTTGGCTGGAGCCACCTGCTCCAGCATGGGCTTGTCCATGGGCTGCAGGGGGATCTCTGCACCCTGATGGTCCTTCATGTGCTGCAGGGGCGCAGCTGCTCCACCATGGGCTGCACCACAGGCTGCAGGGCCTCAGCTCCGGTGCCTGGAGCACCTCTTGCCTCTCCTTCTGTTCTGACCTTGGTGTCTGCCTTGTTGTTCCCATGTTCTTACTCTGCTCTTCCCTGGCTGGAATTCTTGCTGCACAATACCTTCTGTTCTTAAATATGTTATCACAGAGGTGTTACTATTACTCCTGATTGGCTCGGCCTTGGCCAGCGGCCGGCAGTCTGTCCTGGAGCCAGCTGGCATTAACTTTACCAGACAGGGGAAGCTTCTACTAGCTTCTAACAGAAACCACCTCTGTAGCTCCCCCCTGCTACCAAAACCCAGCTACAGAAACCCACTGCAGAAGGATTTCACTGTCAATAAATTCAAGGGCCTGCCAACAGGCAAACTACATAAAATGCTTACGGTACAAAAAGGATCCAATGGTACTGCAAAAGAATAAGGCTTATATACTCTATCTTAGCTCAGTATTGGAAAAAAATGAAAGGGGTAACTGATCATTCCATGCCACTTGGGAAGGACAAGAAGAAAACACACAAGAGTTAATGCAGTCACTTAAAACTTTTAATATTGAGATATTCAAGCAAGCAACATAGAAATAATAAGAGAAGGCCAGGGTGTGAATGCTATGGAAATACATATGTTAGTATGAAGTATGAAAGAGCACCCTCTGTTGTTTTTGGTTATAGAAACAAGTCTCCTGATACCTCAAAACAACATATAAGTTCCAGAAAAAATTGAGATAATCATCACTACTGACATACAGATATCTGCAAGCAGTTCCCAGGGAATTCAGGCTCTGCAGTTTGTTTGGGAAGCACAGTTATGCACACTGAGAGTTAGTGGTTTATGGAAGGAAGAATATGCTGTGCTCTAGCAAACTCTAGCTGCCATAGACCAGAGCCTGTTTTATAATAAAATATAAATGTGTATATGCAAAATTAGAAAAATAAATCCTATGAAGAAACAAAATTGATATGCTGAGTGATTTTTATTTATGATTCTTATAAGGCAAGAGTTTCAGAAAAGGGTTTCAAAAGTTTCATCAATAAATATGAGTCGTCAATACTATTTAAATGAAAGTACAAAATACCTGTATGACATATGAGCTGTATGATAGATGAGCCATTCCAATCAGTTAAAAAGATGTGAGCATTCTAATGGAAGATATTAAATACATCAATGGCAACAGTGGAACTTTTAAGAGCATGCAATTTCTGCAACTGGGAATGCGTTTTTGTTATTTAGAGCTAAAAATCTCACAAAAATTTCAGGTCTTCATTAATTTATTTCCGGCAACCAGAAATTACTGGTTATCTGAAGGACCTAGAAATTATAGAGATGATGATCCATATGGTTTAATTCCAATGATAGACCGATGATGATGTAACAAAACAAAAATAAATTGTGCTATTATAGTGATTAAAGTAGGATGCTTCAGGTGCCTTAAGTAGATTCTGCTCAGAGCATGAATACGGAGAAAATTTAAAAACATACTTTCCCATTAGGGTCCACACCTTAGTGCCTTTCAAAACTACATCATCAGTGAAGAGACCAAAATGAGAAACTTGGAAACAGTTAATAAAGTTTAAATGGATTATAGGAAATATTATATTACAAAGATGTAAAGTATGCATTTTATTTGAGAATAGTCTTGCTGAAGAAACATGCTATTCAGAGTTTCCTGCAAAACTAGTCTCAATTTGATTGCATATTGACCTAGGGAAAAATTCTTGATATATTTTATGAAGTTTCCATAAAAAATTGTGAAATTTTGTAAATACAGAAAACCACATTGCATATGTATTTAGAACTATGCAGCTTAACAGTCAACGTTTTCATGATAAAACTTTGCTTTACATAACAAATGAGGAACAAGAGAAAAGTAAAATTTCAAAGAAAATAAATTTCTTTCTGCTGATTTCAAAGATACTGAAGCAAAAGAATTCCACTACCTCCTGTCTGTTTAATAGGATTTTTTTCACTGGAGGTAGTATGAACATGTCAATTACAGGATCATTTATCGGTCCTACATTGAAAGACACTGTTTGTTACAACACCTGACATTATACAATCCCTTTTTTTTTCTGGTTGCACAGATTTCTGCATATTGAGGACCACCCTTGAAAGGAACACACAGGAGTTATAGTAACAACAACAATAGTACTAATGGCTTTTCCTTTTACTGGTTTACTTTTCCCAAATATTTCTAGAAAATTCTGTCCCCAGTGTTGAAGATACATTTTGCACAGTAAATAAAATAAAATAAAAAAAATCAGCAAATAGCAACGTCTGCCTGACCTCAATTCAGCAACCGTACTGTGGCCCCCATCATGGGGCACCATATTGTAACAAGCAATTATAACAGTCTGTAATGCAATTTCTCAAACTGCATTTGAGAATACAACATGTTTTCTTACTACTATTCATAAAACAAATTTTAAATGATTCTGTATGTGCCAGAAAAGACCCACCAAAGTACAGCATCTAACAACTAAAACTACTGATTAGTTCTTAAAGAGAAACTCACATTTCTACCTTTTTCTGTCACGTTATATCTAACATTCAGTGTTATTAAAACTGCAAGAGACTGCAGAACAAACATATTCTTGTTCCTCCTTCCCCTGCCCCTTCTTTCTAATAGGTTTTCTTTGTGTTTTTGACATCTCCCTGTTTTATGCATAATTCTTTTCTCTGACTCCCTTAATAAACGTTCAGGCTTCAATGTAACAGGTATGTAGGCAAATGTATAACTTTATACACAAAACCATGTGCAGAGAAATCACATAGCATTCAAATGTTTGCATGACCAGATTCACTGAGATTTTGGAGAGACATGGAAAAATCACATTTATTAGGAAATACGACTGTAGAGCCACTAAAACTAATAAGCGGAGTGTGCTGATTTCTACAAGCATCTAAACATTTTTTTGCAAATCCACAATAGTCCAAGCTGGCAGTCTCCCTTTAAATAAAGCAAGAGTGAAAATTACACTAGCCACCTAGGTGTGCAGCTTCATTAACTTCATAGCTACCTTAGTTACCTGTCCCTTTCCCCAAATTACACCTAAGAAAAACTGCCCTGCACATCCATGCAGTTAAACTGGCTTCAGAATCAGCTATTGCATCTTCCAAAATGCCCTAAAGGAATATTGTTCCAGCTGGAAAAAATGCCAGCATACTGCATGTTATCAATCCCCCTGTTGACATTGTCCTTTTTTTTTTTTTTTTTTACCTTCAGCAATATAAAATCACAAAGTTATAAGACATAAATTCCTTTTGAATTATTTGTCCCTTTTTTTTAGTCCAGCATTTCACAAATTTGTTTCTCTTTTACCCCTCCTGCAGCATAGTTAAAGTCACCTATTTTACTCAGATAGAATTGCAGGAAGCTATTCGGCATATGAAGGCTTCATTTGCTATGTTACTAGTACTACCTTAGGTACTAGCTCAAAAATAGATGCAAACATTAGATACTTCTTTTCTGCTTACAGCAAACTCCAGCTGTGGCACAGCCTCACAGGCAGCAAGTCCTGGCTGTAAACCGTGCCAGGACACCAGCTTAAGCTCTGGCATACTGCCACATCCTCTACCTCACTGTCAACCTAACAGGGCAAAGGCATTCATTGCAGGATCTCAGACCACTCCCAGCAGGCAGCACAGAGAAGGTAGCCTCCCTTTATTTTGGAGAACACTAGAGAGAAGAAAAAAGTTTTCCTGCATGCATGAGAGTCACAGAACGTCATGTACCGTCAGGGTTAGAGAATATGCTTTGGCTGCCTTTACTTCAAGTGTATAGGGAATGTCAATGAACATCATGCTCAGAGAAAGTTGAGAGCATGACTCACACAGCCACACTGCTTTGTGCAACACAGACTGGTCAAGCACTGTCCAAGTAGTTGTGAGATGGAAAGCCTGGACCTGTTTTAGGGTGCTACACCCAGAAGTCAGGTATCTCAGAGGAGGTTTCTTCCTCCACCATTGTAGCTGTACATGTCCTTGCCTGCAAGCACAGGAAAGTAGAGGCTAGTCTGATGCAGACTCGTACTAATGCCTGACAGATGACACAAGCTTACCCTGAAATTGTACTTTTGAGATATTACTTAGAAAAACAGAAGCCAAACTGTCACTGATCAAACAGCTGACTAGCTTTGGCCTCAGTATTTTCTCAAGCATACAGAAGACTGAAATGTCCTGTTCCTCTTTATGTGAAAGCTCACGGTTTTAAGATGGTGTATTGTTAAAATCTGGTTTGGAGTTCTGTAACAGTAAGTTCAGGGCAACACCAACATGAGCACAGCAAGCATAACATTATCAGGCCATGTGGAAAAGATGGGTAGTTCTCCCCAAGAATTGATAATCGATAAAAATCTTAATAGTGGAGAAATATTTAAATACTCTGCTCTCACTCCTAAAGTTGCTATGAGAATTCAGACACTTTCCTTGCATTCCTTCAGGAAACCTTCTGCATTTTTGCCATGTGAAACATTCATGCATTTATGTCATCAATGAAGAGTTTCAATACTTTCAACAACACATATATTATGAGGCTCTATGCTGCTGGTTTGCAATAAAAAAAGTAAATTGAAAAGGAAAACTAAGATGTGGAGAAGACATTAACCACAGCATATGTTCTTCTTCAGTTTGTATACAAGTTTAATACAATACTCTTCTACACTGCAATTTTAACTGTATCAAGAAATACAATTTTTTTTTAAGTAATAACTAACAGGCTGGTAACTACATTTGAAATTTATCATTTTTTGAGCCGTCCTTAAAGATACTGTAATTGCAGTTCTTCTGAATTGAACTTTTTGCATAGCAAGAACAGTAACTTCACCAGATTTGCTATACAAATGTTTTAGTAATTTCCTGCTTGGCAATCTTAGAGTATATTTCACACCACTAATAGCAGATAATCTCGGATTTTTTTGCTTTTCATCACTGACTTCTTTTACTGATAAAAATAACTTTTTTAAAAAGAGAATGTTCTTCCAGAGCCTGCTCTGGCATTTACAGATATCTGTATTCATTTCAGCATAGCTATGTCAACTTCTTGCCAGGTGAAATTTAATGAAGTCAACAAAGCTAACAAACCACAGACAATGCTGACACACCACAGAACTAGTCATGTGAAGAGGTTTCTTGTCAGCCAGTTGACATTAGCAACTAGCACAGGGCCTTGTAGAGCAAAACTGTTGATGCTAAGGATATAACATCCACCATGCTACACAAATTCGAGTGAATTGTACCTTCTGGCTAGGTTTTATATGCAAGAAATCCACTTTGCCTACCCATAGGCTGCCATGAGATGATAGTGAAAGGATGGTGAGGACAGCTAGAGATTCTCTGCTGAAGCACACTACTGAGTCAACCTAAAACACCCATTAGGTGCACTTATCAGCTTTCCCTCTGAAGATATAATTCAGATCCCAAAGAGCTAATGCCCTAAACAGATTTCCACAAACTGAAGAGAACCATTAGAATAAATGAAAATGCTGAAGATGATTACTTGACCTCTCTATCAAGGTCATGGATGCTATTTGCCCTCAGATGCCCAGTGCTCTGCAGTGACGAAGAAGGGAGACAAACAGGGAAGTAAAAAATATCCCAAGCTGGACAATGTGGAACAGCAAGAGAAGAAAATGGGAAGGTATAAAGTAATCATAAAGGACAGAGATAAGGAAGAACAGACAGTGAACATCAAGGTCAAGGAAGAAATAAACAATAACAACACTGCAGAACATGTTTTTGAAGATTTGGAAATAAAAAAAGCCTTCACATACTCATTCATAAGTGAGTTTTGTTGTTGCTTTTAAAGAAATGTACAGCTCAGGACAGTCTGGATTTGATTCTCTTTCAAACTATGAAGAAAACAATTCTAAATGATTTTGAAAGGATTTGTGAATGCTCTATACATATCAAAAACAGACCCAATGTACAAATATCAGCATTTACAAACACAGAACCTCTGAATCAACAGTGACTTCGATAAAAATTTACCTTTACCTGTGTACCAGAGGTCAGAACATCTAAAAACCAAGGCAATAAAAGAATCGCATGAATAACTGTACTGAAACTTGCAATGATATCTGGGATATATATACTTTGCAGGTCAAGAGTAAAGGTAATAATAATTATGCACTGGCATTGCAGCACAATGCTGACAGGTCATTGCATGCTGTTTTCAACCTCATGAAGACAATGAGCAGCTAAATGCAGCATGCTGACTCTTTAATTTCAAAAAATCAACTAAACTTACACTTTTTACAGAAATCCTACCCTGCTACCATGCAATCAACAGAATAAAGCAATATAATTTACATTTTTCTGTTACTCCATGAAATTGCAATCATGTTAATGTTTCATCATTTAAGATAATGATTATGAACTGATAAAATGTACCCCCAACTTCATTTAAGGTAAAAAACCAAAATAATTCCTGTCTGGATTAAATTTACAAACCAATATATATAACAAAATTAAAGCACATAGATCAAAGTTTTTACTGAGGATACTTTAACTTCTCCACACCTTATTGTAAAAGATTTGCATTTTTCCTTCTCACCATTCTATATCAAGTTAGGTAGCAAAAAAAGACATGTAACAATAAATAGTCTTGAAAATGTGGATTATCGTATGCTTTGAATTTGTGGTAAATTATGCATAGAAATATCAAAGAACACTTTAGATGCTAGGAAACTTACTAGCTGAGAACAGAGACACCCAGAAAAAGTAATGTGAAAAAATGCCCGAAAAGTCTTTTTAATGCGGGAATATTTCACTTTAGAGATCTTTAACTGCTGGCAACTATTCACTGGAAGATAATCCTTTGTGAAGGATATGCACTACTTGCTCGGGAACTTGTGTTCTCTGATGGAGACCAAGATTTGAGGAAATGAAGTCAGGAAGAACTCTATTTAGAGTTCAGGTATCTCAGCACCACCAATGTACTATACTACTCACAAATCTGTGGTGAACCATTTTCAACATGACTGTGCAGCTTCAAGCTGGGGGAGAAGTACAGCGGATATTAGAATCATAAATAAAACATGGAGTACGAAAAATAACAAACAAGTAAATAAATATAAGAAATGTGGGGGAAAATCCTCAGCTGAATTTCAGTATAGACAACATCTTATAATACCATACTGTAAAAACTAAATTTGTTGACAAAATCATGACTTAACATTGTTACAAACTGAAAGAGGGTAAATAACCATATTAATGGAATCAAAGATGGAAAATCCTGAACTGGCCATAGATGTAAATACTGAATAGAATAGAAAAATAGTACAAAAGAATGTACAGGGCTTTCAGATTCCAATCTCTATACAAAAAAATGTAAAAAAAAAAAAAGGTATTATCATCATAAAAATTACACCAGATAAAACACAGAAAATAGTTCCAAGACCATACATTTAATGAGAGAAACAAATGTAAATGACAATAACTAACCTTGAAATCATATCAGTTGCTGAAAGTATATCACTTGCTAAAATTATATTAAGTTTGCTGAATAATAGTATGTATTTGCAGAATAACAATGTTAGAAGTGGTGGGGGGAAAAAAGCTTGGGAAATCACAGGTTATAGACCCATTTTATATTCAGGTCTGCAATTTTCCCTATAATTTGCAATATCAAGATACTGAAATAACAAAGGATTAGAAGCAAAACACACACAAAAAATTTAAATGCTGAATACCAATGCAACTTAGTCTCAGCTAAGGCACTACTCAGCAGGTAGCCATGCAGGAAAGCTTATAAAATCTAAGTACACGGTAAGAAAAAGAAATATTGGAATGATAGGAAAATATGACTACAAATAGTCAGATTAAATGAAAAAAGGGAAATTGCATGCTGCATATCAGGAAAATCTTCCTGACAGTGAAACTGTGGAATAATTTCTCAACAACCTAGAAGAAACACTCAGTGGTATAATGAAGGGAACAATGCTGGACTAGCAGGGGGGCAGACCAAAAGATCTGAAATGTATTTTCTTCATCTAATTCTAACGGCCTATTAAAGGAGACAATCAATAGTCAGGGAGGTAAGTTATTTTGATAAGCTCCATGGTTTTCATTCTTTCAGAGGAAAGACCATGGTTGAAGTTGGGAGGGGGAAAAAAAAGGAAAAACCAAGCTGTGTGCTTTCTTACAGCTACTGTTTCCCATTGTGGATGTTACCATTATCTTTACATATGAAGAGAGACTGAAATAATCTAGAGAGGTCTCCCACACTACAACACTGAGATAAAGAAGAACTTAAAAGAAACACCACACGGTCTGGTATCAAATTAAATGGGGAAGAACAGAGTCATGTTTCCCGGGGGAAAGCGACAGAACATTATGGGGTTAGTCGCACTATTAGTGAGGCCAATAATGCCACTTAGAAGAAAACTAAGTGTAATATACACGTAAAGTTTTCATATCATTTCAGTTTGGCAGAGAGATATACTGCTGTACTGAAGTCATACAGCAACAGCACAGTTCTAACACATAACACTGCCATTTGGGTAGCTTTTTTCAACAATTCAGCAAAATAGCTGACTATGTGAAATTTGAGCCTAAAACACGACTGTTGTAATTAAAATTATATGCAAACTTGGTATGTGATACTTAAAGTATAATAATGTCAGGATATACTTATATTTGAATATTGTCATATTCCCATTATATTCCACTCATTTTTATCCACAATCAGAGCACTGACAATTTAGACAGAATGGTTCAGAAAACAGTAGGTTTTTAATTACAGATGTTCCTAGTGCAGTTAATATAATCAACTGCCTCAGGAACAGTGTTAAGCTGCAAGAGCTACTGGTAAGTTGCTTAGAAATAAACTGGTTTAAAATATTGCTGACCAAAAGATACAGGAAAACAAGCATGGTCAAATGGCTTATTCACAGAACCATAAAAACCTCCTAAATTGTAAACCAGCTGTGCTGCTGAATTATCATCCGTATTTCAGTCAGGTCACAAGCCTGTTGTGTCTCAATATCTGGAGCTGTGAAAGGAAAATAAACAATATTGTCGTGGGTTAATCAGGGATCAAGCCCTTTTTCTCAAACTTCCCCTTCACACAATTACTATCAGTTAAGAGAGGTTTTATACAGACAAAACAGAGGCTTGACTTAAGGGATATAATACTAAGATTTATTACTAGAAAGATAAAAACTAAGAAAAATCACATGTACTACAATAATACTACTTAAACTAGCTTATTTTATGAATAACACTACTACTTAAACTTAGCTTATCTTATAGAAAAAAGAATGTCAGGTTATTATATACAAGTTTGGTGGCTCGACTCGGACTTTTAGTCTTTATTGCCTCGGGAAAGCAAGGTAAGGGGGGAAGGTCTCCCTGTTCCGTGGAGCTGGACATTTGGCCGGGTGCCAGATGTAACAAAAGTATTTCTCTTAGCTTTTTCCAGTCTAAGAGAAAGGTGTCTTCTTTTGGTAAAATATTTACAAAAGCATTTCTTTCCCTTTTGCATTAGTCCAAAGAGA
>VYXB01001123.1:173495-206252 GCA_013397135.1 Pachyramphus minor
CAGCTAGGATGAATTTTGCTCTGTGTCTGCATGGACTACAGGTCCAGCACTCTTCAAATGGTGGCACATATCACAGTCATACAGATGCTTAAGGCCTCCCCTGTAATGGTTGGAAATGAAAGATCCCTCTCTTGACTCCTTTACATGTCTTGAAGACCACAGTTGCAGCATGCAACTTTTTACTCTGTGCACAGATTAGAACAAATTCCACCTGGCAAGTGCCCCTGGGCAACACCTGTATTATTCAAACAATTAGATGCTAGCCTGAACTTGGCATCAGAAGCAGCCCTCCTATCACAGGCACAACATTTCATAAACGTCTGAAGCTTATTTTTTGTGCTTCACAGACTTCCTATTTTGGCATGTTTCTGAAGAAAGCCAAAGACAATGCATTTTGGAATATACCTTGATGTTTGGATGGAAAGGTTTACCTTCAAATTTGTAACAGATGGAAACATAATGCATAACCCACTGCCTGATTCATTTAAAGACTCTCTCTTACTAGGCAACTTAGCATTTCAATAATCAAACTAGATTCTCAGAGAGCCAGGGAGGGTATTAAGGGTTGGCTCCTTCCTACATAACAGTGCCAGAGCCCACAAACAAGGTCAGCAATAAAAGGGGCTTTGGAAAGAATACCAATAAATCAATTAACTGATTCAGATAAAACTCTGAGCTCATCCTGAAAATGAACTTAAGGTGCCAAGCATCAAGAAGGGAAAACGCTCTCATGTGTTTTGTGTTTAGCTAGCATTCCCAAGAATGTCCAGAAACTCAAAAGATCTACCACTGTTTTGACCGAATGTTTGGATGAAGTGTACTGAAGACATCAACTATCAAGCCACACATAAATTTTGACAAATGATATCACATACAGGCACAACACTTATATAGCAGCTGTAGACACATGTACACCACTGATACTGGGTTCAGGCCTTTGTCAATAACTGAAGGTAGCAAAGTCTGTCTTTTGGCAGGCAGGGGTTGATGAAAGTTTCTACGAGTACTGCCATCTGAAATGCTGTTAAGAGATTATTTCTTTGCTCATAAGGAATTCAAATTGAGAGGAAAAGGAGTGGGTAGTCCACAGAAAGACAGACTGACAAATATTTCCTTTGCTGGTACACATTTTACCATTAGCATCCTCAATTTTGTGAACATTCCCAGTGATGAAGGAGTGCTGAAAGGTAGTAACCTGTAGAAGCAGGACTATATTGCAGCTTCTCCAGTATTTCTTGTGGGTTAGAAATATTCAAATGTTAAGTCAAAACCAAAGAAATAGCTGAGTACATGGAATGGTGGAGGCAAACACAGTAATCTCAATAGGTTGGAATATTGTGGAATTCAGGTCTAGGATACAATGAAGACTTGCGTTTGTCTAAATAACCTTAACAAAGCAACAAGGCCAGTTCTCTCGTAAAAGGCTCTCATAAGAAGTGTCCTTCAAGAGGAACATGGAAGAGAGGTGGATTAGGGGTAAAAATTGGATTTACATAGTGTAACAATGGATAATGAACATTAACTACATCAAATAAATGGGGCAACATGCCTTTGAAGGCTGTGCCTTTCTCCACTAAATCTCATGAAAAAGCATATGTGTGTCGGTCATTACCAAGGAGGAAGAAAGTTGATAACTTCTGTTGTGCTTTGGCTTTTCTGAAGCAATTTACCTGGAGACACAATAACATTCTCTACTTCAGCTGAATTCTTACTTTTTGATCTGTAGGTACCCTTTCATTTATATCACAAACAAGCCTTCGTAATCCCTCACAGTTCTCAAAGCCTGACCATGGCATCCACTTCCCTGGGGATGTCATTATGTCATATGCACAATCAGCCAGAAACCTGAAAGTGGTGAAAGCATCTGCAAGTGGTGGTTTCCCTTGCCATTCTATGACCATCTTCACTACCAACTGTTCCCCCCTTCATTTCCCAGAGTTTCTCCTTGGTGCCACAAAAAATCCAACAGCAAAGTGCCATTTAGTCCCAGACTAAAAAGGAGAATTTGGCAGAGAAATTGCCTAAGAAAAGGAAAGGAATACAACTTCTTTGAAAGTATCTCCAGCTCTGCATGGCTTCTGCAGTTTGGATAATGCAGAATGTTTTCTTCTGTTCTCTTATCTGTTACCCAGCCTTCAACCTGATGCTGAGATAGAAAAGTGGTCTTGGTACTCATGAAAAATCATAGCTTCAATGACAGAATATAAATTCTGATACACATATAGGATACATCTGAATTACACACACAGAGAAATATGTGGCTGGATATATTAATACAACTGTATTTGTCTCATACTTTTTTATAAAATATAAAAATTTTCTGTTATGGATTTGAGCTTTACAGGTCTACATCTTCCCAAAAATAGACATGTTTCAAATGTTACTAATAAACTTAGAGGAAAATACCTATAACTACATTATTATTGCAGTCTAAGATAAACTTTAATGCACAGTTAAGAAGTGACATAAGATAAAAACTGTTATACTTGTTGCTTGTCTAGTCAGAAACCCCACCATCTTTAATCTCTTTAAAAAGATATACTTTCATGTAAAAAGACATATATCTCTTTAATAAAGCAGAGATGTTATTAAAAGTAAGCCCTTGTCAGCAAAGCTTATCGTCTATGTGATATAAACCTTAAATGCAGTAGTTTCTATTTCAGAAAGAATACAAAAGCCAGGTCAAAATAATACAACACTGAGACTCAGAAACCTAAGGAAATTATTTCCAACTGCCCACAGAACATGAAATTATCTTTCTATACAACTCACTGCATTTTACCTAGGTAATGTGGTCCACGTGGCAAAGTACAGTTCTAAAATAATTCATTGTTCAAAGATCCTTATCAGCTGCAAAGCCAAAGCTGGACCAGGGCCATATCAGCTGCAGAGCTGATACATAACAGAATGAAGAGTGGAAAGGACAGATTGCAGTGTCTCCCCATTCTACTGCTGCTATTGCAAAATACCAACCTCTGAATTTCCATCCTGTTTGTTATGTGAAAGTCAGTTTATTATTCAAAGGGAACTACTGCACTTTAGTATGAAAAAGAGTGATACAGAAAACAAATTTTAGATATTCTGCTGCAGATTTTTTTATCCTTTTAGGAAGGTTCATTTTTGAACAATTCAAAGTCACCTTGCACATAAGATTTCTAATATTACACAAAGACAGAAGAACACCAACAGTCTTCAAATCTGCAGAGTCTGATGAGATTCATCCAGGAAGCCTCAAAGAGCTGGCTGATGCTATTGCAAAACCTCTCTCAACGATTTTTCAGTGGTCTTGGGAATCCCGCAAGGTCTCAGCTGACTGGAATCTGGCCAGTGTTGTCCCAAATTTCAAGAAGGGCAAGAAGGAGGACACCAGACACTACAGGCCTGTCAGTCTCACTTCAGTGCACGGCAAAATTATGGAGAAGATTATTCTTGGAAGCATTGAAAAACACCTGAAAGACAACACTGTCACTGTTCACAGCCAGCACAGCTTCAGGAGAAGAAAGTCCTGCTAATCCAACCTGATTTTCTCCTGTGACAAGGTAACCCACCTGGCTGATCAAGAGAACCAGTAGATGTAATCTTTTTGGATTTCAGTAAAGCTTTCGATACTGTCTCTCATAGGATCCTTCTGGACAAAATGTCCAGCACAGCTGGATACACACATCATGTGGTGGATGAGCAACTGGCTCACGGGGCAAGCACAGAGAATGGGATAATATCAGACTGGTGACCTGTCACTAGTGGGGTTCCGCAGGGCTCCATCTCAGGCCCTATTCTCTTCAACATCTTCACAAATAAGGATACAGAACTGGATAGGATACTAAGCAAGTTTGCAGACAACACAAAACCAGGAAGAGCTGTTGACTCCTTCAAAGACTGGGAGGCCCTGCAGAGAGACCTCAGTAAATTGGAGGACTGTGCAATCACCAACCATATGAAGGTCAACAAGGGACAGTGGCAGACTCTGCACCTCGATTGGGGCAATCCTGGATGTACAGACAGATTGGGGAATGAGATGCTGGAAAGCAGCTCTGTGGAAAGGGACCTGGAGGACCTGGTCAATGGCCAGTTGAATATGAGTCAGCAGTGCCCTGGCAGCCAGGACGGCCAACTGTGTCCTGGGGGGCATCAGACACAGCATCGCCAGCCATGTAAGGGAGGAGATTGTCCTGCTCTGCTCTGCACTGGTGCGACCTCACCTTGAATATTGTGGCAGTTTTGGGCACCAAAACATAAAAAAGATATTAAGTCATCAGAAAATGTCCAAAGGAGGGCAGCGAAGATGGTGAAAGGCCTTGAAGGGAAGCTCTGTTAAGAGGGGCTCAAGTCACTTGGTGTGTTCAGCCTGGAAGAGAAGACGGAGGGGAGACCTTATTGTACTCTACAACTTCCTCGTGAGGGGAAGAAGAGGGGTAGACACTGATTTCTTCTCTGTGGTGACCAGTGACAGGACCTGAGGGAATGGCCTGAAGTTGTGTCAGGGGAGGTTTAGGTTGGATATTAGAAAAAGGATCTTCACCCAGAGGGTAGTTGGCTCCCCAGCGAAGTTGTTACAGCACCAAGCCTGACAGAGTTCAAGAAACATTTGGATGATACACAGGCACACAGTGTGGCTCTTGGGGATGGTCCTGTGCAGGGCTAAGATTTGGACTCAATGATCCTTGTGGGTCCCTTCTAACTCAGCATATTCTGTGATTCTGTGAAGAATGGTTCTCCTGTAAGGAGATCCTTATTATCTGCTCTTTTTTGAAGTTTGTGAGATTTCAGGAAGTAATGTATTAATGCGGATTTGGTGTCTGGGTTCATCATACATCTGAAAATGCTGATGTATACAATAGGGTCTAAGAAAAAATTCACCTAAAAAAATCCACTTGGTACATTCTGTATTTATTTCACTTATCTAAATTATAATTCAAACTGCATATAATAAAAAGCAGATATGTGCATGACTGGCAAAACTCCACCATATTTATTTACAAATAATCAGCTTTAAATGTAGAACTTGCTAAAAGTAGAAAATATAAACACTGAAAATCACTAAGTTGCTTTAGATGTTCAGTGTGTCTGAGACATGCATTTTTAGAAAAGCTTATGCCAAAAGGCAGCTACAACTCAGCTACAAAATGGGGAACTCCAGAAAACACTGGTAACCTCCTGACAAAAGCAAAGCTATTAACATGATGTGTCTCCTCTGCTGTGGGATCCAGCTTTCTTTCCCCAGCACCACTGCCAACCAGGACTGCCACCTGCTGACCACCTTCCTTGCTAGGTCTGCAACTGCAGCAGTAATTAACATGCCAGAAGATTAGAGGCACTTTGGATTAGATACAGTTTGGGAACAATGTATAAGGTTCCTGTTCAAAGAAGAAAACTTTCAGAATGTGTTTTAAAGAAAAGGGAAAATTAAGAATTTTAATCTGTCCCAATGTATCATGCCTGAATAATGGCTTTGCTATTACTGAGCAATCTTGCCAATATACCTGTAGATGACCATAATATACAAACCTAAGTTACTGAGGAAACTTATATATTAAGAGGGAAAAAAGTAATCCTCCTTACATTAAAATCCTTTATAAGCATTAAAATAATTCACAAATCAAAATATCGTATAAATGCACTCTCAAAAGACAAAGCACATTACTTTATTATTTTACCAAATTCATGTTAACCCGAATTAAAAAAAATGATCTGATTTGTAGAAATGGCTATAGTACATTTCAGCTTCATATTGAGAAATAATACATACAAGAATTCATGATAAAATTTAAAATATACATTACCAATATGATCTAAACCACAAAGGTAAATCCAAATAAACATTATAAAAATAAATTATTGAAGCATATTCCAAAATATATACACACTCTCTACTTTTAAGTTACTCTTTATTACTCATTCTCTGTAACAGTACATTTCCCACAGGGATCGATTATGTAAATCTGTAACATATAAAAAAAATGTATGGAGTACAGCTGAAACAAAAGACCAGAATTCAGATTCAACTTTAATATAACTGAAAGTATGTTACACCAACTACCATTTTCCCTTCTAACATTCTTCAGTTTCTAATTACATGACAACGGCAAAACCTACAAATATAATTTTTGAAACTGTCTACACTTTAAGACTCTTAATAGAATTGTAAATTGAAAGAGCAAACAAATTCTCCTGCAATGACTCATACTTTGCGGTAATATTTTAGGAAGAAATATTTCATGGTAACAGATATAGATCCTGACATTCTCTTTAGAGTCTCATTCATCACATGCATCTGAATATTTAATATGCTGACAAGCAGTCATGACAACTTCCTTGTTCCTACCACATAAAATTTTTGAAGATAATGGTCTTAGCATTCAACTAAGAAAGTGAAAATAATAAACACAGTATCCCACAGCTTGTGTTCTTACCAAAATTCTCTGTAGTTTTACGACTGAGGAAATATCGAGTATTCCTAAAGTGTGTTTCCACCTTTCACACATCTAGAACTTGATAAATATGTTAATGTTGATCTGCACTGTGAATACACACATTCAAAAAGACCCATCAAAAGTTAATACATCTGCTAGATGATTATTTTTTTGTGCAGTACAATATGTCCATTTTCAACTCTTTAACATAATTTAGGTTCTTTGCAGCCTGAATATTATTTTTATATATGGGATGGAAGCAGGGACTCATTGCTGGAGGTGATACAAGGAACAAAAAATTACTTTTTTTCACTCAAAAGACTATCTCCTTCACAGGGCATTCAGAAGCAAGAACTTATGCATTAAGTTGCTATCACTGTTTCTTACACTGGAGGTAAGGTTGTTTAAAGTATTAATCTGATGATCTGAGGGGCAAAATCCATAAGCTGATACACATAATGCCGGAACTAGGCTACTTTTCTTTTGTAACTCAAATAAAAAGCAACCTCTGTTTGCCTTGAGAGATCTGAGAGATTTTCTTGTCTGGAATATCTACTGTGTACCTTGTGCGTTTTGATATATAAGCTGGTACAAAAATACTTCCAGGCATCAATCTAATCTCAAATGAAGCAACATCAAAACATATACAAACTGATGCTCTTAACTTCTCATCAGATTAGTATATTGTTTTTTTAGGGAAGACCTCTCATCATTTCAATATATATTACACACCCTGAAGTGGATTCTATAAGGAGAGAAAGGATAGCAATGTATTAGCCACCATAATGCATACCGAATCTGCTGCAATTTTCCTTTTCACTGAAAAGGCAGTATGAATTACAAGCGGGAGATCTGACAAATTATTATCTCATTTTCTGCTGCTGAGAATTTGTTATGATCCCTGTGAAGCAACTTGCCTCAGCCTCACGATTTACTGATTTGGCTGTAGCACTGGCGTTCCCCCAACAAGACAGTTTCTGCTCTTCCCTACCATTGATCCTGACTGGTATGCATCTGACTCTGACTACTCTGGGTGGTCTCATGTCAGATCCCAGCGATCAGTGTCTCTGTCTACCAGTTGCCTTCTGGGGGGACTTCTATCAACTGTGCTCTTACATTCATCTGACAACTTTATTAGCTGGCTCTGATAGCACTTCAGAACATCTTCATGGTGCACACAACCTTCCTCAAACAATCCCACCTTTGTAGTTGACTTAGAACAAATAATTCTATGAACATGTCAGCTTTTATACTCAATAATAAGGTTGAAACAAAGAGAAATTTCACATTATGTGCATGCCAGGGGTTAGTTTTCATGTTTGGGCTCAAAAAATCAATCCTGGATTGATTTTTGTGTATATATTGTTATTGTCAGAGGATTAACTGATGAATTTTTCATTTGATGAGTCAAGTGAAACAGGCTCCAAGACACACAGTGAGGAGAATTTTAATTTACTCTGCTTCTTTGTGCTAAGCAGGAACATTATCAATACTTTCTTAGATTTTTCCTACTCAAAAACAATGTTTTAGAGTAAGTTTGAGTGCAAAGCTGAATTTCTGAGTATATGCACATACCACATTAAAACTTGCCTAAATTAGAAGTTTCTGAATAGATTTTCATTTTGCTGGGTTTTTTTTGAAGCATCCTTTCGTTTCAGAAGTTCTATGCAGATTTTCCCACTTACTGTCATTACAACATATTTGAAATTCAGACTTTGGAAAAAACAGGTCTAGATTAACACAAGAAATCCCAATTCAATAGGAAGTACAACCTCATATTTCACTTATCTTATACTAGATTTTTTTTTTCTACCACAGCTTTCAAATGCAAAAAATGCAAACCCTCACATTTTAAGTTTACCATTTTTTTGTACTAAACTCTACATTAGAAATCCATCTTTTAATCTCTGATGCTCTGTGGTGTTTTGGTAAACAAACACTGAAATGATGAAATTGTTTAAGCTCAGAGGCCCTCTAGCTTATCTGCTGAACACAACAGGCTGGAAGTGTTACGTACAGGTAAAACCCCATAGTCTCTATTTGTAAATTGGTGCAAAGGTGTCACTATACATTAAACTCCCCCAGTCCTGCTTGGCTTCATATGAAATACTGGTTTGAAGCAGAGTAAGGGATCACTGCTTGCTCTGGTTTCCAGACAAGTCTGCAAGGCTTTATTCAATACGCTGGCATCTCTGGAGTACAGGAGGTTCAACTGCATTTTCCCAGACCAGGAAAGGAGTAATAGAAAATAGCAGAGGGTCCCCTATAATCCAGCATGAGCCTCCTGCAAAGTTTAGATAGGTTTGCTTCAGCATTAGAAAGCAAATCCGGTGCAGGACAGGCTGCAATCACAGACAAACACCAGCAAGACAAGGGTGTTCAGTTATGTGGATGGAAGGATAACCAGAAGCAAGGATTATCTCACAGCTGGGACAGAAAGCACATAAATATACAGATTTTTCCTAAACCATCACAAATTTTCCTGGACTGTGTTCTTCTAGCAGAAAGATCTACATACCTTAGGGACAGCAAATAGCAATTCTTGATTGCTATTTAATATGGGCATTTCAGCAACTCAGGAAGCCCCACAAGAAACAATGCTGCTCTGTACACAGTGATGTAGAAACACATCAGAAGTTTTCTCTCCTACAAAATCAACATCCAAATTTGTGCTGAGATCCACAGACAAAGTATCACTAAATGAGACAAAATAAGAATGACCAATGCAAACAAAGGAACAAAAAAAAGAGGCATTAAAGACAAATGAGATGCTCTAGAAGTACAACCAGAGTTTAGAGATCAAGCCAAAAGCTGGTCTGCAAGTCAGGAGAACCACTCTCCGTGGTATTTGAAAAGTCATGGCAGTCAGGGTAAGTCCCAGGTGACTGAAAAGGGGGAAACATTGCATCCATCATTAAAAAGGGTAGAAAGGAGGACCATGGGAACTACCAACCTGTCAGCTTCACCTCTGTGCCTGGGAAGATCACAGAATAGATCCTCGTAGAAGAAATGTTAATGCACATGCAGGACAGTGAGATGATTCAGAACAGACAGTATGGCTTTACCAAGGGAAAGTCCTGCCTGACCAACCCAGTGGCCTTCCATGATGAGATGACTACATCAGTGGACGAGGGAAGGGCTACAGATGTCATTTATCCGGATTTCTGTAAAGACTTTGGCATGGTCCCCCAAATGTAGTTTAGTCCCTAAACTACAGAGATGCACTTGATGAGTGGACTGTTGGATAGATGCAGAAAGTGGCTGGACAGCCACATTCATGGGCTCTGAGTACCAATGGTCATCAGTGACAAGTGGTGTTCTTCAGAGATCTGTATTCGGAGCAGTGTTATTTAATGTCTCCATTATAAGACAGATGAAGGGATTGAGTGCACCCTTAGCAAATTTGCAGGTGACACCAAGCTGAGTGCTGCTGTTGACACACCTGAAGGACAGGATGCCATTCAGAGGAACCTGGACAAGCTCAAGAAGCAGACCCATGGGAATCCCATGAGGTTTAATATGACCAAGTGCAAGGTGCTGCAACTGGCTTGAGGCAACCCCCAGTATCAATCCAGGCTGGGGGATGAACAGATTGACAGCAGCCCTGCCAAGAACAACTGGGGGCTGTTGGTGGATGAGCAGCTGCACATGAGACATCAATGTGCACTTGCAGCCCAGAAAGCCAAATATGTTGTGGGCTGCATCAAAAGCAGTATGGCCAGGAGGTCAAAGGAAGTGATTCTGCCCGTCTAGTGTGCTGCTGAGACCCCACCTGGAGCTCTACGTCCAGTTCTGGGGTACTCAGCATAGGAAGGACATCAACATGTTGGAGCGAGTCCAGAGGAGGCCAGCAAGATGACCAGAGGGACACAGCACCTCTCCTATGAAGAAAAGCTACTATGAAAGAATTGGGATTGTTCAGCGTGAAAAAGAGAAGACTGATTGTGGCTTCAAGTACCTCAAGGCAGCTGACAAGAAAGATGGAGAGGGGCTTTTTACAAGAGCATCTAGTGACAGGACTACAGGGGGGTAATGGCTTCAAACTGACAGAGTAGGTTTGGTTTAGGTTAGATATTAGGAAAAATTCTTTACTGTGAGGGCGGTGACACACCTGGAACAGGTTGTCTACAGAAGTCGTGGATGCCCCAATTGTAGGTTATTCAGTGTCAAGCTGGATGGAGCTCTGAGCAACCTGGTCTAGTAAAAGGTGCCCCTGTCCATGGGTTCACATTATAGTATTGAAATGGAATAGCCTAAGTTCTTCCCAAAATCTAAAGAAATTTTCAGAGACAAGTTTAAACCCAAAAAGTTATACAGTGAAAAATCTTACCCTATGTCCTAATTCATACTCCAGTAATTTATTGTCCAAATGCCATCTTTATTGGTATAAGCCAGCTTAAAAAATAACATATACCTCAGTTTTGGCTTCATGCATAGTCTGGTTTAAGCATTATCATGACCAGTTTATTAATTAATGCACTCTTAAAGAACAGGGGAGCCCCTGGTGGTCTAGTGGTTAAGGATACGGCACTGTAACTGCCGAGGCCCGGGTTCGATTCCCGGTCGGGGACACTCCCCGGGCAGGTGGAGTCCGTTAGCCCTGTAAGGCAATCCACCCACATCCTGAGGACCTCGCTGCCACTGTCCAAGCTCGCTTGGCCCCGGCAGATGAACCTTAGGATTAAAGGGTGGGCTCAGTTCTGTGCGCACTGTGTCCCACCTAAAATAAATCCAATGCGCAGGCTGGAAGGCGTACAAAGACCTTCCCCAGATCTTCGTTCGCGAAGTCTGGTCATTATTATCATTATTACTTAAAGAACAAATTAAGACAAAATCACTAAATCTGCAGCATCAGCTTCAGATGATCATGACAATGTGTTCAGTCCTTTTATCTACCCTCTGAAAGACTTTGACTACCTACAAGCTCCTATTTTGGGCCATCCCATTAATCCAAAATACCATTCTTCTATCTCTCTATCGCCATAGAAATCAACCTGACACAACTTACTCCTGCTTATTATTATTATTTTAATACTTAAATAACAGCTTCCCATCTTCTGACTTCTCTCTTCCATGTTCTCCTACAATATTGTCCTCATTTTGTTTATTTTTGAAGCCTCCCCTCACTGCACTCAGGTTATTTTACCGTTTTCATATACTCCTAATAATTACAACAAACTTCTGTCATATGCCCACCTAAGTAAGAAAATCACTTCAAGTAATATATCACAATCAAATAATGAACATATGAAGTAATTAGACCTATGTATGAAGCCAACACACATTTTTCTAATCCTTTCCATTACTTTCCAAGCCCAAAATCACATCTCTGGACTATTCCCATTGCACAGGATATTCCTACCAAATACAGATACTGCCCAGATCCAGGATTTAGTATTAAAATATTCACTGAAAACATGTTCCTTATTTCCTCAGTTTTTTCTAATCCTTCACAAGAGAATTTTCAAATGTCACCTAGCTGATCTCATTTATTCACTGATTGTCTATCAAAATTAGGTGAGAAAAGGTATAATTATTCTTATTGGCTATAGGTACATCTTCCTGTTAACAGGGTTTCCTTAAAATACTGTAAAGACTTGTTTTTTAACTATATTTATAGAATCATAGAATCATTTAGGTTGGAAAAGACCCGTAAGATTATCAAGTCCAACTGTTAACCCAGCACTGCCAAGCCCACCACTAAACAGTGTCCCGAACTACCACATCTATACATCTTTTAAATCCCTCCAGGGATAATGACTCCACCACTGCCCTGGCCAGCTTGTGTTGGGGCTTGATAACATTTTTGGTCAAGAATTTTTTCCTAATATCCAAACTAAACCTACCTGAGCACAACTTGAGGCTATTTCGTCTCATCACTTGTTACCTGGGAGAAGAGACCAACACCCACCTCTCCTTTCAGGTGGCTGTAGAGAATGATTAAGACACGCCTGAGCCTCCTTTTCACCAGGCTGAACACCTCCAGCTCCCTCAGCCACTCTTGATTTGTGCGCCAGACCCTTCCCAAGCTCCGCTGCCCTTCTCTGGACTTGCTCCAGCACCTCAAATATCTTTCTTGTCATCTGTCTAAAACTAAACACAGGATTTGAGGTACAGCCTCACCAGTGTGCACTGGTTCTGCTGGCCACACTGTTTTTGCTAAAGGCCAGGATGCCGCTGCCACCTGCTCACACTGCTGGCTTATGTTCAGCTCCTGTTGACCTGCATTCCCAGGTACTTTTCTGCTTTGCTCCCAGCCTGCAGCACTGCATAGGATTGTTGTGACCTGAGTGCAGGACCCAGCACTTCACCTTATTGAACCTCATACTGTTGGCCTCAGCCCATTGATCCAGATTTACTTCCTTATTCACTGCCTTATCGAAAAGCTGGTTTCTCCCACCTCTTGTCTTTGTAAAGGCCAATGAAAAAATACTTTGCTGCTATTACAGATTTAGTTTTCCTTTCTTTGCTATTTAATACAGTGCTTTCATAGAGGTTTTTTAATTCATTAGGATTCTTGAAAAATGATGTGTGATGATAACCATTTTTCATTTATGCGTTCAATCATATTCATATTCAATAGCTAACCTGAAGCCCAAACATACGCAATTCCAAACACACTGCAGCTAATCAGTTAACAGTTAAGTTTACATCCTGGAATAAGCTTTTTCCTGTTCTGCTCAAACCTGCATCCACTCCTTCTCTCCAAAAGTGAGAACACTGAGAAAATCCATGGCCATCAAAGCAGAAATGTTTTGCCAAATTATTTCTCTTAACTGCCTACACAATCTCCTGAAAATTGTTTAGGACATCTCCTCAGTGTAAAGTTTATACAGGTAGTTTTCTCCTAAGACTGCCATAATAATTTTCAAAATTGTTAGCACGTACCTTTTTCCTTTCTCATCTACTACATCTCCAAGTCAAAACATTTTTACATACAATCAATATAATTTTTATTATATAATTAATCCTCCAGTAAATAACAGGGAATAGAGGAGAGAGGGAGAACAGAAGAATTTTATTCGCTGGGTTTGGGTTCTCTCTCATTTTTTCTCTGTGCCTTGCACAAACTCTTACAAATTTGGCAGATTTGGACTTTTCATTTTCTTGCATAAGCTGCACCAAACTATTATTTAAATTCAGTCTGGAGTTTCTTATAAATAGTTGCAGAAAAGGAAAACAGGCTTTTTAAGCCTTAAGAATAAAGCTCTTAATCATCTGAATTTTTTGCTAGTCTTTGTTTACCTGGACTTTCAACAAAATATAACTTCCTTTACTCACAGGGAGCAATATTTTTCTATGAAAATGCCTGCTGATTACAGCGTTTCTGTAACAACATTTGGTTTGAGGTTTGGAGATTTCTGCACATCAACTGGACTAAACTCTGGCTTTGGGCAGACACATTCTATCCTTCAGGATTTTTGTATCTAAGAGGCGAATCATTTTTGCACAGTGAATTGTCTATGAAATCTGAGATCGATATCCAGAAACAGAACACAGCAGCAATTTTTGCAGTAATTTTTAAACCATAGAAACATACAGCACCAAATGAGTAAAATGCAAAGGATGGCAACTGCTGATCTAGCTTGTCATCTATACAGAATACAAAAACTGAATGACAAAGTCCTGTACTAAATAGAACTTAAAGGGATAATGTACATTTGATTTCGATGACCCCTTTAGTTTGGTTATAGATTTGCAAGAGAGATAGTTGCAGTCCAAATTATTATAAGCTTTTTGCTCTAAAAATATTATTAGGTGTTCATAGGGACTACAAACATATATACCTTCTAATTGTTCTTTAAAAAACCCACTCTTTTATAATTACTAGAAATAATCACAGATCAAAAAGAAAACTCAGAAGTTTAGGGGAAGGAAACATAAAATACACAGATCAAGAAAAAAGCCAGACAACAAGTACTTACATTTTTAATAATTTTTTTAGGTTAGAGTCATAATAAATTGAAAATGTGAAAATAGATTCTACCTGAATTTTGGTGAATTTATAAGACAACTTGGACGTAGTAATTTAAAAAGCAAAATACTTGAATGCTATATAAAATGTTAAAAAAGGAAAATGATGGATGTAAAAGGTGAGACTCTTCTCTCAGCTGTAACCGGATACAAAATGGCAGCACTGTGTGAACAGTCTTCTGTCTGTTTGACTTTCCAGCATCTATGACAAACTTTACTGAACTTTCGAGCTGTTTTGGCTCTGCCCAAAGCAATACCAAGCAAACCAGCTACATTCCATTTCACATAGAGAATCCATATATCTGTCTAGAACTAGAATTTTAGTTATTAAATGCAACAATATTTAAAAAAAAAAAAAAAGTGACTGCCAGACAGCTACTAAAGAATGGAATTTGATAAAGAATGGTCCACTGTTCAGGATGAGTATATACAAATTTTTACCTCACCAACAATTACGAGAATGTAAAAGAAAGAACACTTAACACTTCACCATTACAAAGGAAAAAGCACAATATTATGATTAATTTACTAGGATGAACTGCCAACATGCAATGCAAGTTGGATGGATAACTTGCAATAACTGAAACATTATCACCAGTATGCAAAATCAGAAAATCCTCAGGCCCAGTACACAATCACCTACATCTGTGATGAAGAATCACTGCCATCCCCACAGTCAACTCAGCCACACTGAGACTTCTATGACTACAGCATGCATAGGAGCAATCTAAGAGCATCGCGCCTGACTCAGTACTACTTTTGAGAAGAATCGTCAAAGTTCCCTTTCAACCCTGTTTTCTTAGCACTGAATGCTCTCTTCTAGCTACGGCTTCTAAAGGGGAAAGAGGCAGAAAAGGCAGCATCCATACACAATCTTTAGCTACTTCTGTAAATACTACATAGTAACAGTGAAAAATTTTAAAACACAAAGAGAGCCAAATTTTCAAAGTAAAGTGGCAAAGTGCTTTTTACAAGAATTCGAACAACAAATAATAATAATATGATTTTAACTCTCACCTGATAAGGTTATAATTCCTCAAACTGCAAGAAAATTATTTTGGTTCAGCAAGAATTTGAGCACTCTTACTCACCCTTTTTACTACCAGTACTTTTTCTGTTTTGTGTTGTTGTTTTTTTTTTTTTTTACTGGCACATTTGTACTAAGAGAAATCATCCATATCTATTTTAAGACAAATTTGATGTTGCTGTTTAAGTTTCTAAGTGAAGTACCAAAAGTTAACACTTGTAAAAAAAATTAATTTTACCATATTTGGGCTAAACTGGGTTTATACAAAAAACACATAAACAAAACAAAATCAACAACAACAAAAAGTAAGCAAAAAGAGGAGTGGTACAAAGCATTCTGGGAATCCTAACAGACAAAAGCTGCCTCTGCAGTTGGAAAGCAACAGCCCTACAACTCTTCAAGGTGACATGTTGTAGAGGGAAAGGGGAAGCACCATATCTGTGGCAGGGGCAGAATGTCTAATCTAGTGTTAAAAGGCCACCATTCCCAGCACATGGCAATTGGGCTAACAGGATTGACATTGGGGAACTCGCTCAGCAAGTACACCAACCTCTGAATGGTGGGGGTTTCTTCCAGCAGCTGCCTGAATGTCAATCAGTTGAAGGGGAATGTTACAGGGGTCACAGTTTAGGGCTGGTTCTCTATGCCTGACATTTCTATCCCTTAGTCAGAAAGACAATGAGAGAGACACAAAGCCCAAGCATTACCATAGTCCCATTCAGTGGTACAACAAAATTGAGCGGAGTGGGAAAGGCCTCCAGACACAAAATGATCAACAGAACAACTCAACCTACTCTCCTCAAGGGAAGAACAAGGAGACTGCCACAGCATTGAGCAGTCCGAGGCTATGGGGACAGAGACAGCTTCACAAGGGAAGGTTAATCTAACACAAAGGCATTATTTTTCAGTTGAGCACTAAAGTTTAGTACAACTTATTTCTAAGCAAAACTGAACATCCACATTTGCCCTTGTGAGTAATGTCCTTTCAATGTGAAAAGCCCAGATTAAAAAAATTCTAATAGGAAATTGCAAGTCACAGGAACAATGACAGAACATTATAAATTAAGAGATTCATAATTTGGTTATAAAAAAAATTAATATGATTAGACTATCTATTAACCTGTAAATTCATGAGACAGAGGCTAATCTAGGAGGTAAACTCTAATACCCAGGGAATAAGTTTCCAACAAAACCACAGCTAGAGCAGCCTTATCACGTAAGTCAACAGTCTTCACTGTTGTACAGCAGGCAAGTTAAAAACAGTGAAATTTTGCCAACAAATAAAATATACAAGATACCAGCATTTAGATGGGGAACTTGGCTTAAGTAAGCTAAACAGAACAAAATTACTTGAAGTCTACCTTTGGTTTTGATAGTTCTTCAGTGTCAAACAAATTGCTTAACTTACTTTACCTCTACATTTTACCTTCAAGAAAGGATCTGTAATGTTTACTAAAATACTCTTAGATACAAAAGGATGAAGCACCATGCATGGCAAATGTTAGCATAAATCCCATGCTTAATACAGGCTGACTAAATATAGTTTAAGAATAACTCTGCATGAAAAACCTGAGTACAAACTGACATCACAAGTTTAATAACCTACAGAAATAGGCAATTAGGATTTGCCTAAAAATAATGAGGAGATATCGAAGGGAAACTGAACACTGTCTAGCAACATGGTTTGTCAGGAATTGGAATTCCACTAACAACTCCAGACCTTCCCTTAAAGAAAGACAGGACCATGCAGGTCAGTGCCACTCAAGAATATTCATCACCAGGTCCTCATGCATAAACAAGATGCAAACCAAAAAACTGTACATTCACCTGAAAGAACTGAGTCTTGAGATCCACATTTTCTTGAAAAAAATGAATGCAGCATATACTTGTGAACAACACTTTATTTCTGTACTATGCTTATAGGTTTTGTTCGATGCTGTCCCTCGCTAGTGATCTTTACCCTTCAACCTCTCTTTGCATTAGAAAAGGGCACTGGAACCCATGGTATACCAACAGGTTTTTAGCCAGTTTGGAAGCTCAATTAAGCAAAAATGTCCGTAAACCAAACACAAGAGATGCTAAATGCCAGAATGTGAACATTTTGTGGGAACATTTCTCACAGAAACTAAAATTGGATTTCTTAACCTTTTAATCTAACTCAGAACAAATAGCTTACAACTCAAATAGGTGAAAGAAAAATCTCTTTCGTTTCTACATCGTTCATTGACACAAACTAACACAAATAGCAAATTCTGACTGAACAAACATGTCAGAAAAAAACTCAGAGCTATTCAGTTGCTGCAAATTTAACCCTCTGAAAGATTTCTGCCTGTGCAATGGCAAACAAACCTTTAAAGGTCTGTGTGCATGGCACAAGTGACACGCTAGAAAAGCAGTATCTTCACAGGATTTGAAAGGTGGAGATTACTGCTTGGTTGCATGGTTACATGTTTTTTTCAGGAAGGAATATTTTCCTAGTCTTTCAAGAAATGTAAGGAAAGCAGAGGTTTGCATACCCCCACAAGTGAGGGCTATGGACTTTTAGGGTCAAAAAGTTTCCTCAAAACTTTCAATATTTTGTATTAGTATCCACCATATACAAATTAATGCTAAGTTTTATACACAAATGAACTTGTTAGAAAGTGTTTTTTCATCTGCGATATAGGAGGAGACAAGTCAAAGAGTTAAAATAAACCCCTGAAGTGATGGAAACAAAAATAAGGTTTATATTACACATATTTGGTGCACTACACAATTACAAGAATATATATAAGTTCCATCTGTGTAGCCCTATAGTTTGTAACCATTCAGTACTTATAGACATGGTTAAAAAAAGAGAGGGAATGAATCTCATCTCTAAATGCTATACATGTTACTCAGAACTGCTATATTAGTTATTATTAATATCTATCATTCACAAAGAACTACTAGGAATTTTCAAGGAGTAACTTAAAATTATGCAGGTCAAACAGCAATGCAAAAATCAGCACTATAAATGCATACCTTCCTAGTGCATGAAGTTAATAGTCTGATATGAAAGAAAGTAAGACTAGACTCTTCCTTTGCACAATTCATTTTTTACACCTGATCTTCAGTTTGCTCAAATATATAACATCACCAGAGTCTATTCATTTCCCTGTAAGAGCAGATTTCTCAAGAATAAGGTATTATGTCTCTAAGAAAAAGTAAATCTACTTTAGCTAAGCACTGGGCAATGGAAAAAAAATATTCAAGAATCACTTATAAGGGATGAAATCAAAGCACGAAAAAGTGAATGGCTACAAACTAAAGCAAATCTATATCCAGAAACTATGCATATAAAAAGGTACTGAAGAAACTAGAACTTCAGTCGTTGTCTTTGGTAACTTTTGAATAGTACTGCTGTTTCCCTTACACTCTGTCACAGAAGAGTCACAGCAAATCTTCAAGCCATTTTAGAGCTACCCTATTTCAACAAAATGGTAGATAGTCAATGGCAAACAGATTGTTCCACTTTCACTGCTGACCCATTTCAGTGTTCTTTGAATGTTCAGGGCTACCTAGACAAAAAGATGGATGTTGTTCTTCAGGGATGGAAAGCTGTTTCACAGTTTTATCCAAAGAAACTCAAAAAAGTATATTATTTCTAAACAATCCTGTCTCTTTATAACAGTAATATCCCATGCCACATGACCATCCACTGGAGCCCACTAGAAATATTTTTTTTTCAGATTCTGCATAACAAAAAATATATTTTTCACAATGGACTCTAGAAACTTCACCTTCTGCTTTAATATGAGTAGAAGGAATAAAAAAGAAAACCAGACCTTTCCAGATATCATTAGTATTCAGTGTTCTTTTCAATGAGACAGAGCAAACTGCATAACACTACAGATGGGTGAACTACAGATTCTTGAGAGGAAAATGGAAGAAAAAAAACAACAAAAAAGCGCGTATGTTTTCCTATTAACACCCACAGTTTTTGTTTAACTAAATTGGTATATTGAAAATATTATCAACATTGAGACATTGGCCAGGGTGTCAGGAGAAAGAAGTAAAATTTTTGGGCTTGTCACAGATTTTTTGAATAGCTGGTGTAAGAGGATTAAATTCCCTGCACCTGTTACTGCACCTCAGTGACTACATGTGAAATGTGTAGAAAGAAAAAATCCTTTTCTCTTCCCTTTGAGTCTTCTCAGAAGTGGGGCTATCCACAACCACTGCATTGAGCCCAGCAAATTGTCCCACCTTGCTGTAATCTCCCCCAAAAGTTAACATCGTGCAGGAAAATAATTAAAAAAAATGTATCAGATAAGAATCTGATTCAGTTTCAGATTCATAATCATTATACCAAAACACTCTAAGCACAGTCATTTTTCAGAGCTGGTCAGAAAGACAGACTCTCACCATAGAACATTTCTCTTCCATCTCAAGATGTTAAAAGATTTTTCTGCAGTCAAAAATTTAAAAATCAATACAGCCCTGCCAAAAGTCAAAGTATTTTGATTCAGAAACACTGAATGTGGGAAAAGCAAGTTATCTGTTCATGGCAGCATCCTAACAATAGTAGACTTTGTCTTTACAGACCATGATCCCTGCTAGTTTCATCATCTACAGTTTGGATGCCATCTATAAAAGACAGTACCAAGCACAGCAAAGGTTTTCTAAACATAATCCCTTGCTGGGTCTGCAGGGGTCTGAAGGGTCTGTTCATGTCACCCAGCCAACAGGGTGTCTGTCACCCAGACAACTCCTAGCTACCATTTTGTCTCTCCAGAGCTCTGTCTTTCTTCCTGCTCCTTTCAATAAGCAATGCCAGCAATTGGGCAGCAACACCCAAAGTCACCTGAGAAGACAGCACAGCTCTCAATGCTAATTTTGGTCAATCAAGGACCACACTTTTTAACTCTATTTCTGTCCACATTGACAGGTTACAACTGCATCCAGACAGGTTGCATTGAATCCCCCCTGAAATGTAAGGATTTCTTGGTTTCCAGACAGGTTGCATTAAATCCCCCCTGAAACGTAAGGATTTCTTGGTTTCCCACAGTGACCTTTCCCTAAGCTCTGCTGTTCTATCACTCTTCATCATCATTTCCTCTTTCTTCTGGTTTTATAATGCTATCACCTGAGAAAGTGGATTTCTATGTCTTCCACGTACAAGGGACAGAAGTCATGCCCATTCATGCGCTCTTTCATGAGCGAAAAATATACTCTTTAGTTTCAACTTAAACTTGTCCTTCATTTGACCAACCTGACGTTTATAAACCCTGGAAAAGCAACTTTATTTACAATCTGACTCTTTATGTCTCTTTGTATCCCACAACTGCTACGACGTATTACACGAGGCCGTCTGCTTTCCTACTAATCTTTATTACAATGTCCTCACTATCCTTCCCTGCGAGTACCCATTCAGCACATTGCATGTGATAGCTGGTGAAGTTTGTAAATCCCATTATTCTTGAGAGGTTCAGAGGCATGTACTGCCCTGCCGCTAGCACACCACAATCACTTAATGTAATAGCTTTAATTGCCCCTCAAACAAGAGACTTCCTTTTTTTAAAGTTCTTATGCCATTTCTAAGAATCATTTGGTTTTACAGAATTATTATCTATTCCTAACGAGTTCTTTACTTGGGAAGTCATTCACTAAGGATGTCCAGAGGAAAAAGAGCAATGCACAATAAGCTACTGCAAATTAAATCACAACAGAAGCCCACCTGTATGACATTTGAAGTATTATTATCTTTGAGAAATAGTCAGTACACCTCCTTTTTAATATCTCATAAATTAGCAGGTTAAAAGAAAACAGTAATATGAAACAAGACTTGCTCGGTGCTGTAAAACATAATCAGCATTTTCAAAAAATGAAATGCACACACAGCTTCCAAACCCAAAAGACATGAGAAATTAAGTATGATTTTACCTGGATGCCCCACATCTTATATTAATGTTTATAACATTGAAAAGTTACAATCAACTAGACAATTAAGATGCACTTATCTTTATCTACATGCACATGTATATACCTGCATACATATATACACACAGAGGCACTTTAGAAAGCAACAGTTTTAAATTGAAAAATGTAAACTAGAAAGAAAAAGGCTAAAAAAGAAGCTCCAAATGTAAAATGTAAAATTTTCAAACTATGAAAATATTAGCACGAGAAGTAGAAATAAGGTAAAAAATACTGTTGGTTATATTTTCAATTAACCTCTTAAAAAAAAAAAAAGGACTTGAGACATGAATAACATTTTCAAAATCTTATTAGATGAAACTGGCAAGAAGTTAAAGTAGCAAATACTTATTTTGATTGTCTTACGGATGATTTCACATTGGAGTTCTTACCAAATCCTAAACAAACTCTCCCAAAAAACCCGATACATATAAGGTTAGAAGTGAGCCCTTCATTTTCACCAGGAAAACACTAAAGTATTCCTTATTTATCTGACATGGAAGGTATTTGAACAGCTCAGTCCATTGCACATACTTTTTTATTTAAAGGTCCCACTACTCTCCTGTCCTGAAATGTTCCATACCTGTATGAAACTACATTTAGAAAAATAAATTAAATGTACAGAAAATCTTACAGGACAACATAGTTAGAGAAGGTCGACATATGGTATGGGATGGGGGCCGGGGGGATTAACCTGAATCAAAAATAGCTGGATAGTGTTATTTTAAGATCTGTTTCAAAATGAGGCAAAAAGAAATACTGATACATGGTGAATATAAATACCACGAATAAAATATGAAAAATGCCAATATTAATAAAAAAATCAGATTAATGACACTCTTTTGACACTGCTTATATAATCAAAGCCAGTAAGTATTTGATTCAATGTGAGGTCTTAATTAATATATGTTATTTTAATCAGCTGTTAGAAATATCTCTTTTCAGTATTGGACAATAACAACGTTGTATCATTAGAACGGAATCTCAGAATCACTTATTTTTATCATCAGATGGTATCAGTTGAATATTAGCACTCAGACAGTCCTAAATTCAGTATAAATATCACTGTTCATGAACCAGGGCTGTCAAGTCTTGAAAATACTATATCTGATCTCAACCATGCGTGATGTGGAAGGTGCATATTCCACATGAGTAGTTTCTGTACTTCATGGAAAAGCCTCCTGTTATCAGCATTCAGGAACTCATTCCAGAAGGCTCAATCACATTACTCCCAACGCTGGAGGAACAGTTGGGATTCAAAACACAGGCTCAGCTATCGAGGGTCAACAGAACTCAATCACCTGTGCACTGAAGCACCATGAACATTTTCTCCCTATATTTTTCAAATTATTTTTAGGGTAAAAAGAACCTTTACTTATTAGCTAAGTATATCCGCTCTCAAGGAAAGCTTAAAATTGCAGTCTCTTTTCAAACCTGACAAGCTCCTCAGAAGAAAACTTTACAATAAATGAATATATTCAGTAGTCACATTTCTTCGGATTAAGCATTCAGAAGCAAGAAACAGTCTAAGACCATGGCACTATTACATTTAACTTTGTCTTTCACAGCTAAAAGAACAATAAAAATTAATCACCACCCAAAAAAAAAAAAAAAAAAAAGTTGTTTTTCTTCATGTACCAGCAATTATTTACACCCAAGCTTTATTATCTGTTCTATCCTCCAAAGCAATCTGAAGTCTCACTGCCTGACAGAGATGGAAGCTGCATGTAGTACACAATGTAACAGGTTAAGCTATCTCTTCCAATCTCTCCTTTTCCTCAGAGGATCAGTACTGCAATATGCTATAACAAATGGTTGTGAATAAGCAAGTCAATACACCTGGCCTTCCCCAAAAATAATCATCCAGCTGAATAGCCTCAAAACATGTTTACTCCTTAGATGTTGCTGAGATGAAAGAAAACTAAATTCATAAGCCCAGAATTACAAAAAACCATACATTAAAATCACCTATACTTTCACATACTTAAAAATTCTTAATAACTTCTAGGTTTGAAAAGGTTAAATCAACATAAGGTATTTTAACCATTCCACTTTTTTTCTCTAAATAAATCACTGAAAATTGAAAACTTCCATTTTCCAAATTACATATTTCACCATATTATGACATATTATGACCATATTGACTGTTTAATTCTTTACAAAAACATACATTTTTTAAAATAAATATATTCTGTGCAACTCAACTCTTCTTCAGATTCGTTGAAGGAGAAGAACATGTCTGAATTTCACCACAGAGTGCCAAAGGCACGAAGTGAGAGAAACTAAACAAGCACATCCTGAAGGGAGAGAAAATGCCTGCAGCAGCAAATGACCTACTACATACCTCACTCTCAGTTTTTTTGATGTTATAATTGGTTAATTTCAGAGGGAAAAAAGACAATCACCCACAGTTTCAATTTGTTCTAATAGAATTATTAAAGTTTTAAAAGTTTTTGATCAGAAGGGACATATATCATTCTAAAGATCTATGTATTTTCAAAAGGTTAGCATCCTGAGCAAATCTGCATAACAAAGTCTTTGTCATATCCATTTTCTTATTACCTGAAGCAGCAATGTGCACTATTAGAACACTACAAAACTACTTAAGGATGAAGCATATCAATTTTTCATTTGAATTCCTATGGATTAAAGTTAATATTTTCCAGCTCAATACACAATAAGCAAAGGATAATCTCATTCAGATATGCATTTTATGGTATGAATAAGGAAGTGTTTACCTCCCTGTTGAATTGTTTAGTATTCTAAGTATTGATTCATTTGAAAAATCAACAGAATATTGGCAATTTAGAGTAATATTGAACACATACATATCCCATATCTATATCGACACACATGTTTCTATGACATATATTATAAAGAATACAATTTACACATTACCATGCATTAAGATTAGTTAGGCAATGATTTAAGTATTTGTACATACAATAAATAAGACAAAGGTCAATTTTAATATTTTTAAATAGGCATTAAATATTTTTAAATTACAGAGACTAAATTTCTTTAAAGAATATAAAAACCAGGCATGCATATTTTTCCATTCCTGAATCAATGTGCTCCTGAATGAACAGAACTAAGGTGCTGGCCACTGATGCTTTTCATAAGTGAAATTAAGCTAATGACTTAAGATTAATATGTCAACCCAAAACAATTAACAGGTCGTTCTGTACTATATGAAAACAGTTTTAATAAGTAAAGATTATTCCTCTTAAAACTGCATTTCAAAAAGTTCAGGTCCATAGTGCTGGAGCATGTCCAGACAAGGGCAACAGAGCTTGGGAAGGGTCTGGAGCACAAATCTTATCAGCAACTGAGGGAGGTGGGGGTGGAGAAAAAAGAAGCTCAGGGGACATCATATCACTCCCTACAACTACCTGAAAGGAGGCTGTAGTCAGGTTGGGGGTCAGCCTCTTCTCCCAGGCAACAAGTGATCAGATGGGAGTAAATGGCCTCAAATTGTGCCAGGGACAGCTTAGACTGGATATTGTGAAAAATTTCTTAATGGGAAGGGTTGTCAAACACTGGCATGGGCTGCCCAGGACAGCGGTGGTGTCACCATCCCTGGAGGCATTTAAAAGACATGGAGATGTGGCACTTGGGAACATGGCTCAGCAGTGAACTAGGCAGTGCTGGGTTAACAGTTGGACTCTACGATCCTAGAAGTCTTTTTCAACCTTAATGGTTCTATGATTTGACTTAGCTTGGTGCCACTCTCAAAAATCTGTATTCACACAATCATTGACAAGATCACCAAAATAGAAAATGTTGCCAGAAAGAACTATGAAAGGTATTCTAAAACCTTTATTCCATGATCACATAAGTGCATTTACATGCATAATTTCTTATACATGAAAATAAAACCCAGCAAAGTTTCCATCCTATGAAGGCACTGTGCATTGTTTGAGCTCAGGTACTACCCTACCACAACTTTACTGGGCGATGCCACATTGAAATGAGACATTTAATTGCTTTAGGAAATGCCAAATTAAAATGTTACTTGTAGGTATTGTACTCAGAGATAAATAACCACAAAGTCATGACACTTTCACAAACCCAAATTCTCTGAATAATAACAATACAGGATTATAACTTCCTTTTCTTCTAAACAAGATTCTTTTGGAGTGGCCTGTATAGAGCAAAATCCAAGCCACAAATATTTTATTTCCAACTGCAATCATACTAGTATGTATTTACCCATCAATCTTACAAATAATACACATATCACAAATTTAAAATAAGCAATAAATTGAAGTTACATACCACAACAGAATATGTCCCATTACAATTTCTGAGCAATTAAAAAGTCACAGTTCCAGAGCCACTTTGAAGAGGCAGATCCACAAAACTCCACACAGAAATCGCAGTAGGTTGCTGAACCTGAGCCTACTGTATACTTTCTTGCTACAGTTTGGTAACTGTATGCAGTTATGCACAATGCTCCTGACCAAATAAACTCAGCTATGCCAGTCATATGTGCTGGTTTAAAAGTAAACTGGTGAGAGAAATGAACCTAACTCAAGAGAGATTATAAATCAAAGTTGCAATTTACTAAAAAGATTACAGTAAATACAATGATACAGAAAAAATTGGTTTTAACCTCTCCAAAGACAGACGTATAACCTAGCACCCTGGAACAAGAACAAAATAGTGTTTGTTGGCCCCTGTGCTGAGCACCACTATGTACTGAATGTTCACATAACTCTACAGACCTAAATTTTAAAATTACTTAATGTATACTACAATTTAACCTTATTTAGTAAGGTTCAGTTGCAATTATTTTCTGTTAGCTAAAATGACTATTTGCAGAATAAATCTTTCAGTAGGAAATGGGAAAGCTAGTAAATCTAAAGTTATATTTTTATACAGAATTTAATCTCTATTCTTACAATTACTGGACTACACAGACAATAAGATTATAAAATTAAAGCACTGTCTTAAGTAAATGACATTATTTTTGAAGCAGACTGATTTTGTAATACTGGACATACTTAAACAAAAGCTCATACTTTAAAAAAACAAAAGGGAGGGAAATACAATAGAAGCGCAAACCTGACCTATCTCTAATATTTTCTTTTCAAACCTAGGCTACTTGAGTATCTTCAACTAATTATTCTATTTTATTGATGGCATTTTTCCCAAGAGTAGTTATTTAAAAAGTTTAACCCCTGAGCAAGTCATGGTTTCTCCTGCCTTTGAAAGTGTCAAGTGCATTGATTATAACTGCAGGAAGTGTTACCTTCTACCCAGAGAATCTCACCCTGCACAATCTTAAACACTGTCTCTCTCCCAAAACGGCTTTGATTCAGCAATTCAGACCGCTTCAGCTGATATTAAAGGCAGAAGCACCACAGAAAAGGGATCAGCAGTTAAAACGAAATACAAAGAGGAAAAAGCCCAGATCTTGGATATAGTACCACAAAGCTTGAGAGAAAAGCAGATTTAAAAAAGACATCAGAGTGACTAAAAAAAGAACAACATGACAGAAATTAAATAAGATTTTTATGTTCTCCTTCTATGCATTTAAACTCATCTCAACCTCTATTGAAATTCCGATCATACCCAAACCCCAAGGCTTTTGACACACTTTCAAAAATCCACACCCCTTCTTACTCTTTTTTAAGTCTCAAGAGTCTCTGTTGGGTATCCAACAAGTTGAAGGGGGGGGAAAGGGGGGGGGGGTGGGGGAAAGGGAGAATATCTATAGACATATGATAAAAAGGCTATTTAAAATCAAATCAATTAAACTTTTTTCTAAAAAGGATGGTGACTATTTTAAATATTCACTGTGTTCTTAACCCCATACTTAGCCAATTAACTACTGAAATAGTTTGGGAGGAGAAAAAGGTATTTTCCAGCCACATTTATCCAAATACCTGTACCTCGAACAGTGATTTTTTTAAATCAGTGACAAAGTAAGAATAAACTAACACAAGGTGCTACAAGGCTCTGAGACACAACAGCCAGGAGAATAAAAGAAGACAAAGCAATCTGTAAGTATCTCTACATTATCAAATTACATAGCACAGAAAACTGTAATGTAATACACACAATTAATACAACAATGGTAACATGTATCTTGGAAAGGATGCACTAATTCCAAAGGGATTTTCAGAACTGCAAGAGGGGTTTTTTTCCAGTTCAGTCATGACAGGGCCAGAAGGTAATGATACATCTGCCATGATGCAACAAGCAGACCTGTCTTCTGTCAAGAGTTGAAATCATAAAGGAATAAGCTGTCGTTAGCAACCCCTCTCCAAACAGTAGAGCTGTCATCTCATTGTTTTCCTCTGCTGGCATGGGGGCTGGTGTGGGCTTATATATCCTGTCAGTTCAGTATTAGCCTAAGCTTTTAACCTTTTCTTGAATTTCTGACAATATTTTAACTCCTACACATCTTACAACGTATTGCTATGCTATGATCAATTAATATTGCTTTCAACTATGTAAATTTTCCTTCTATCTGCTTGGTGATCAGTATGTGAGAAATTATCAATTCCTCATAAAATGTTATTGAAGGAATTAAATTATTTTTAAATTTTCTGTCCAGAGTATGGTAGATTTTAAGCCAATTACATTAAAAAATTATTTAATAATACATCGTAATTTGTGTTTATGTTTTTAGAAAGACCTCAAATAAGTCATCCAACCACCTATAACTTTCGTTAGTATAATCACCACAGAAGTAGGGCAAGTTTTGTCTGCTAAGAAGGACTTTACAAGCAGTGTTAGTTCTGTGGACTAACAGAATGAATAAAACAAATACAAATACCACAGTCAGCAAAGCAGTATTTGAAAATATACAACAAAACAATATAGCAAATTATTGCCCATGTTAGTGAAAGTCTATGGTTCAGTAATATATTAGAATATCCAAATAAGATTATGATTGCTCTGGCACTGTAATTGAATATCAATAAATAAATGAGGTATTTAAAACATCTTTCTGCAATAATATACTTACAAGACATAAAAGGTGTATAAATAGCAGTATGCTATGGCAGAACAGTAATTGCAGTGAAATGTCAGCTATTCTTTTTCCCAAAAGCATCACTTACCTATCTTATTGAAACTATGCTAAGCATGCGTAAACTGTAAGAGAGAACAAAGATGATGCTTGTCTAACAAGACATTCTATGATTAAAAATGAGATTGAAAAGTTTTTTAGCAAGAATTTTTGTTAGTGTAGTTTAAACAAAGCATAATTTCTGGGCAACAGTATATAAATATCCACTGTTGAAATGGACTGATTTTTTACAAAACAGTATGTGTTACTGCAGGAGTTACTAACCACTATGACTAATAAATCACACAAAAGTTATGGTGGGGAAATTTACTGCTGTTACACTGAATGACTTTGCTGTGTCATTCAACTGACTAACAAAACTAATCTTACTGCATGCTGAGGAAAGTAATAACCCTCACCAACTCTTAGTAAATATTGCAAATCTGACAGTTTTGTAAAAATCAATAATATTAAGTGCTTAAATCCAATATTATGATCAAAAATCTTTTTAAGAACGAGAATTATAAAAAATAAAAAAAATTAAGAATAAGACAAACACAACAGAAAACTGAAGCTGAAAATCATATTTTATCATTCATTAAAGAAATATTCCACTGCGAATATCCATCTCATGCAAACCATTTTTCAGTTTGTTTGTTCATGCAAAGTCAGGTTTTCAGGTGCTGCTGAATTACTCCTGAAAAACTTGTCCAGGTTCTTTGAAGAACCTATTTGCCTGGTCTGTGTCAAATATTAATTCTCCTTTAAATAATAATAAAAATATCAAAGAAACCTTAGTATTCTTGGAAGGTTTTAAAAATGTTATTTTTTTTTAAAATCAAGTGACAGTTGCTGTGGTTGAATTTTATTAGCATCCCTGGGACCACAGCTGTCTTAGGTAACAAATGTACTGTATTTACAGTACAGACACAGAAAACATCCAATAATTTCTTTTTACTCGTGCAGGAAGTTGATGTCTTCTTTATTCCCTAGAGCAGAGGTATCAAAGATAAAAGTACTCCACAATTCTTCACAATGTCCAAACCAAGATAAGCTGAGCTCCTGTTTCCCCAAGGAACAAATTTTGTCCACAAGTACATCAACTTCAACTTATCCGTCTCTAACACAGGGAACATGGGCCCCTCAACTGCCACTATGAAATGGGAATGTAAATCCTTAATTCTTGACTCCCTAAGTAAATGACCTCATCACTGAATTGAAGAATTTACCTCTGTCTCACCGTCTTCTCCTGGTGCTGTCTCAGCTACTGGATGTATGACTAAATAATAAGTGATCTGATAAGAGACTGATTGTACCAACAGTGGACAAACCATTTAGGCAAAATATAAAAGAGACAGACTAGAATTACTCTTCTAATCTACAGTTCATTTATTTGTTTGTTTATTTCATTCACTTTTTAAACTAAAAAAAAAAAAAAGTGGAATCTTCAGTGCAGAATTCTCATCATCAGTGGAATGTTCCCTCATTCCCAGAGGAGGGACGTGAAGTGCAGTCTCTCACACGTCAGACTAGTGCTCCTGTCAAAAATCAGTATTTTCCACTGCAGAAAGTTTCAGCAGAAAATTTCTATTTTAACACAATAACAAATCTATGCAGTGTTTTTGTACTATATGATAGGAAATTGCCAGCTTTTTAGCTAAAAAACATATTTATAATAAGTATTTATTTCAATTAAGCTTTTGTTTTTCTAAAATAGGCTTTGTCCTACAGTGTTTTAATGTATTTACACAGATTTGTTCTCACATTGTATACACTTTTCTCCCTCCCCCATTTCCTACAATCTGTTCTCTGTCTATTCGCTTATTTGTTCTCTTCTTTCATATTTCAACATCTCTTCTACACTACCAAGTTTGAATATTCAGATTAACACAATAACGTTACCTCTTCACATAAACCCTTATCAACCTCTCCCAACACCTCTTACATAAAAGATCCAAACTACACAACAGAAATTGACGTAACGCATGGAAGCAGAAGCATTACCCACAGGAACCACACATATTAAAATCAGAAACACATTTCTAGCTACATGAATCCTCACCAAGATATTTCTCCTTGAATCTTTTCTTTATCATGTCTTACAGCCCCAAAATAATAGAAGCATGACAAATTTTAAGCCTGTACCTTGCTCTCTTATTCCATACATGTTCTAAGAGAAAAGCAGGATTTCTTAATTATTTTTTCAAGTGTTGTTATCATAGAGAAATAGTTTCTACTCTTCCTTAACTTCCTGCTTGGAAGTATCAGTTCATCCTGCTCAATCCACTGCTCACTGATTACTTCAGCTGATGCATCTCTGTTTTCAGTTTTTCCAAGAAATGAACTGAAAAGAGAAGCGAGAGAAAAGCAGTAGAGAAAACCGATGGTTTTGGCCTTCTTTAAGGGTCTTTTTTTGTTTGGTTGGTTTCATTTTAGGAGAAGCAGATATTTCTGAACTAGTTCCTGCACATAAGACATTTAAACACTACTTTTGCAATTTTAATTTTTATTTTTTAAACTAAAACCTAGTCTTCAGCAAATGTTTTAAGTGCCTACAAAGCCTGCATGTATTTAAAACTCACAACACATCAGTGGTATTTTCAAATCCTAGATACCATTATCCACTTGAAATTCACATAAGTCTATTAAAAAAAAAATCCAATGTTCTCTTGTCATCAGCACTATAATCTTACACTTTGATAAGGTCTGCTGGTTTCATTCAAGGATGAGACCTCTCCTTAGAACAAACAGAAAAAGATCAAGGAAAATAATTCCTTACTTCAAACTCGCTATGTTGCATGAGGAGTTACCAGTTTTTATTCAGGCCATTTATCGTCTAGGCCAGCTAATTTCATTTCATTAGAGACAGAAGTTGACATGATATCAGCATGTACCTATCTGTATGCTCTTTTTAGACATGATGATTCTAAATACACTCAGTAGGATCCAACTTCCATAAAATATTGGCTTATCTAGTCAGAAATACAACCGATTCCCACTACAGTAATTACAAGATACAAAAGAATAGTAATGCACTTAATGATGAAACTGATCAAAACACAATTGAATACAATCTGATCTTCATTTTGCATGAAAAAAAATCTTTGCAAATAGTATGTGTTCTAAACATGTAGTATATTTACCAGAATTTTAAGATGTACAAGGAGTGTGTTTTACAACAGCTCAAATTAATGCACTAAAGAAAGATACTAATTTAAAAACCATATTAAGAAAAAACGCAAAGATAAGAACACAAAGCTGGATGCCCCAATGTGATCTAGTGATTACATTTTTTAAACACACTTTCTCATCAAATCTTTGGGACTTTTTCCCATTTTTTTTTTTTTTAAGAAGCATTCAAAATGCAGAAATAAATAATCTAGTTTTAAGTATAATAACCATTTGAGAGAACAGAGGTCTGGTATCTGTCACCCTGGCACAATCACTGCTCAAAATACATAAAAATACAAGAACAGCAAAAGGAAGTATAACTCTCCTCTACTAGAAATACCCTTAAAAATTAACTGTTAAGTTAGGATTAGGATCCCAGTTTTAAATACTCAAGTCTCTCGTGTTACGCAAGACAGCAGCAATGTCTAGGAAAGAACAAATACGCAAGCATGTAAGCACTGCTACAAAAATTTAAGCAGCTGTAGCTATTTGGGTGTTTTGGGAAAGGTTTTGGAACCTGCACTAGAGGTCCTATACTGGACCTACCATACACTTACACTGTTGTTAGTAATCTTTAACTACTTTTTGTTCTGTCTCTGAGTCTTGACTTAGAATTAATAAAAACCTTCATCTTAGAAGAAGGCACAACTCACTTCCACAAATCTACATTTTTTTTTTCACACAAAGTTTACTCTGGTGCTTTGATAATGGGTAATACAAACAAAAAATAACTTAGTGGCCCCTAATATTTTATATTTTTGATTCCCTTCCATTGAAAAAAAAAAAAGACCCATTTTCTAAACTGTATACTTCAAAGACAACAGTAAAAAATTAAAACTTCATTTAGCAAAATGTAAAACAATAACAGTGACAACACTGATATTTAGAGTAGCACATTAACTTGGTAAATATAATAGAAATAATGAGTTTTAAATAGGCTCTTCTAATATTTACTAGAGGAAATTTCATTTAGGTAGGAGGGTATAAGTGATGAATTACTCTTAAAAAAAGGTCCAATGTTAAAAACATAACACAAATTGTCCATTGTCTCTCAAACAGATGTAAATGTAAATATGTAAAATGTAAAAATATGTAAAATGTAAATAGTGTCCATAAAATGTAAATGTTTTCTACTGTCAAGTATGGATAAGTAGTACTGAATCAGAACGAATTGGTATTTAGAACAAAACCGAAAAAGACTGTGCCTCTAATAAATT
>VYXB01001123.1:210828-225682 GCA_013397135.1 Pachyramphus minor
TTCAAGTCCAGTGGTATATGTGGAACATTAACAGCAATATAATATTTTACAGTAACAACAAGGCAATATGGATCTCAGCCTCCCTGTGCAGGAAAATGTTCGGAATTATGTTTTGTCAAAGATGCTGGCATAATAAAATAACAGGCAAGCTTTACTGATTTTCCAACTGGTCTTATTTTCATATCTGAACAGAATTTATTAATTTTTTTGTATTCAAAACTGCAGGTGTCAGTTGAGAGAGCAAAATAAAGACAGCAAGTTGGACTTTGCACTCAAGGTTGAAATTTAGAAAGATGAGAGAACATGAAATGCCATCATGCTAAATCTTTGAAGCATAACATTTCCACTCCCTATTAAAATCATACTGAGAAAAGTGCATTCCCTCTAACACAGTCCTGAAACACATTTCAAACATTCAAACCTCATTACATTACCAACTTCATTATCAGCTGGCAGAAAAAGGAAAGCCAATACACCAACTTACTGATGATGAGGTTAAAGAAAAAAATGTTTTTGTATTCACCTTTAAAATATTCATATAATAAGGTCATATATGTAAGAGCCATCTTGGTCAGATCAAGGTCCCAGGGTCCTGTTTCTGACAACTGGCAAATTGCTTATGGGAACAGTAAGAGAACAAGTTGGTTACAGAGTGGTTCTTCCCTGATTTTGACAACCAGTAACTCTGGCATCTTGCGAGCCAGAGTTTATATAACTGGACAAGCATTTCTAATAGTTCAAGGCACCTATCCCACCTTAGTACTGTCAAATGATTTTTTTGAATGCATTTATACCTTTTTCCTTGATAGTATTCAATGGCAATGAGTTCCTCAATATAAATGGGACATCTATGAAATAGTACTGTCTCTCTTTCTGTAGAGATCTCCTTGCCTTATATTTTAAACTTGATGCCCCTTAGGTTCTCTATTACGAAAAGAAGCAAAAATCCATTCCCTATTCATCTTCTCTACACCTCCCATGATTTTATAGATTTGTCACCTTCTTTCCTCTGTCATCTATTTTCCAAGCTGAAGAATCTTTATTTATAATCTTCCTTTGTCTGAAAAGCATTTCATGCCTGTGATCATCCTTGCAACCCTCCTCTGTATTTTTCTTTTTAATTCTTCATATTCTGTTTGATATGGTGTCCAGACTCCATGCAGTGTTCAAGACGAGAGCCCACATAATGAGTGGAATGACTATGTTTTTCTGTTTTGTACTTAATACCTCATAATTCCTAACATTCTATTTGCTTTGAGAGTTTTTGCCATTGACTGTCATTGAGCACTAACTGATGTTCTCAGAGAACTATTCACAATCACTGCAAGCTCCTTCCTGAGTTCCAATAGCTCATTTAGAGCCCACTGTTATGCTTACAGAGTGAGTTATCTTCCCCATAATTTCCTATTTACCAGAATTGATTCTCATGCCATTTAATCATCCAGTTATTTCACATTATGAATTAATTCCCCAACTCATCACAATCAGTTTTAGTTTTAACTATTCCAAATAATTTTAGAAAAAACCAGAAAAGTTTGTTAGTGTTAATTCCTTTTTTTTCCTTTTATTTACAACTATGTCAGGCCTTAGCAGTACTCCACCAGTAACAAATTAATTAATCTTAAAATTTGTCCTCTTTTAACTAATTATTAACTCACAAGGGACTCCCTTCACATATTCTTTTTTAAAAGCACTTGTTAAGCTTGTTGAAAGCTCCTTGGAAATACATGCACTGTTTTATTGACAAGATTTTTATTGACCTGTACTCATTTCCCCCAATATATTGTTGTTGTTGTTATTATTATTATTATTATTATTATTATTATTACTACTACTACTACTATTATCTGATTTCAGGAGTAAGTTAAATACAAGTTGATTGTTCTGAACCTTATATTTGACTTCTCATAGAACCCTGCACCAAAAAAAACACCTCATCCTGGAATTTCATTATTGTATGATACATTAATTTGTCCTAAGGTCTCCTCTACTGATACATCAAATTTCAGACAGTTGCTCAGAATTGTTTTTAAAAAAAAAAGTTAATTGTGGAAATTGAACACATAATATTAGAAATAATCATGTTCATTTTTCTTGTTTGAGCTGAGCTCTCATTCTACCTGCAGTTCATCAGTATCAGCCTTATGTGCTCTCTTTTGTTACTAGTCTTTACAACTGTAACAAGCTCTTCAAATTTGTTTTTTGGTGAGCTTACTGTGATTTTATATGTAATTTACCAACATTTTTACACCCATCTATTTTCATCCTAAAAAGCTGTCTCATTACTTCTATTAGTTTCCTTTATTAGTTTAAACTAGGAGGCTGTGTTATTATTTGTGAATGTGTCAGCAGGAACTTAAACCTAGCCTTTAGACAGCTTTAATTTTTCAGCTTCTATATACATTGTTTAATTTTTCTCATTTTTGTACATGTCATCACAACCTGATTCTGACTGTGTTCTGGGCTTGCTATGCTAACAGCCATTACTGCAGAGCGGTGCTCACACATTGTGCCAATTTTCCCACAATGCTCAACATCAGACATCTGAGATCTCACTTTGCTCCAAAATGCACTTAAATTATGACACTTAACAGAAATTGGAACTAATACATTTGAGAATAGCTTAAATGTACTGACAAGCTGCATCAGTGCTTACACATAATTTACAAATATGAGTAAATTACAGATTAATTCAACAGTGGGAGCTAGACAGGGACATTCCTCTCCCAAGAAACTCAGAGCCAGGCAGATGAGTCCCCACATGTGTGACAGAGGTGATGGAAGTGTGGTAATACTTATTCCAAGTTTCTTAATCTTCATTTTCTGGAGCTAATTGATCAGCCTTAGTACTGCATTACTTACATGCATATTCCTTATATTCCTTTTTAAAAATCAAAGAAAGTCCCATGGTCACAAAATTTAGGCACTTTTAAGTTTATAAATGATAGCTTCCTGGTTTTTCACAGACAGAGTGTGACATGGCTTTTGATACATCACCTGTCTGGTACATGGAAGTACTCCCTGGACCAAAACTTCCCCGAGGATGAAAAGTAGTTGTGCAAGCAAGATCATGACTAGCACTGCACTAGGTAGACTGCCATGATGAACACAATCCTCTTGTCTCTCTACACAAAGACATCTGAAGCGGGGAAATGCTTTCTCAGACAGCCTTGGGTCTTGGGGCAGTCATGCAACTAGCAGACTGGGAGTATAGAAGAAAGATGCTGCTTCCCCTTCAACTGCTCTGCAAACCTCTTAGCTCAGCTCCTTCTGCCATGACCAGAAGACACTGAAAAAGCCCTTCTACGAAACCTTTACTAGTTTGGGCAGGTTATCAAAACACTCCCTAAACACTTGGGGAATGGAAATGGTAATGGTGAAATGTTACTGAACTGCTGAAGCAAAGGACCTTTTCCTTCCTTTGCCTAAATGGGTTTTCCTTGAGTGAATATGAAGGACCAGCAGAGAACAATAGTAATGCAAGAGTTTGTCAAGAGCACAAGAATCCTTTATGAAGATGGAATTGTCACACTACAGTCTCCCCTCTACACTTTCCAGTATAGAATATAAAAATACCTGAACATCATAATATCGCTTCACATGTATTTACAAACACTCCAATATGTGGGGGAACAATTATCTCTTCCAAGGATTGATCAAATATTTTTATTAAACAACATAATCACTATATTACATACTTATTACAAGTTATTGAAAAAGTGTGTTTTAAATTACAACTTTGAGTAGTTTACTGAAACTCAGTGCGAGTGTATTCCTCTGAAAAGACACATTTGTTCTCTACATCCAGCTGTAGAGGTCTCAAAACATTCGTAAATACTTCTCAGAAAGCTTATGGCTCCCCTATCAAAAAGACAATTTGAAAATTTTAGTGTCCAGTAAGGCAAGGAATGCTCAGCTGGAGAAACCAAATACATGAGAAGTGAGGTGGAACTGCATCTTCAGAGGCATGCACATGGAGAATGCGAAGGCAGTATCCTGAGACAATGGCCTGCACAGAGCCCTGGAACACCTTTGTCTTTTATTCGAATGCAGGGATTCCAGGCTGTGTGCAGATCCAAATAAACAACGCCTTTGGAAAAATAAATTATACTTACTGGGAGAGTTACTTTCTTCAAGTGGCATTCCTTCTGCAGTAGTTCATAAACATATTTAGTAATGATCTGAAAGAAAAAAAAAGTGCCAACAGATACTAAACCACTTACAATAATGACACATCCAAGCAGACAACTTAAAGGCTAGCTGGTTAAACTTCTAAGCACTTGAATATATTTTGCCACTTTTCTGAATCCTTTATATCTCATTATAGAACTTGGAGCTTTAGACAGAAAAATTCTCTCTGTCCCTCAAAAACGGTTGCTTGCTAGTACAGTGGAATTGTAACTCTACCTGTGAATCCATCATGGTTGCATGAATAATTAGGTGCCTCAAAACTAAGGTTTATAATCAATTAATATATACTCCGTAGTACAAGAAAGGCTCTCTTCTGTAAAGAACTACTTTTAAAGCATATTTTTCCACAAGCAAACTCCTGAAACCCTATCCCCTGCAGGTTCACTTCATGACTTATGTGGAGAGCAGATCTGTAGCCACCCTCAGCATAAGTTACCTTGCTATTTGTACTCACTGAACAGAGGAGGGATGCGTTTCTAAACAGAAGAAAAACCCTGACTGACTCCCCACCATGGGAGAGTGTAAATCTCTTGTCTCCATGTAGGAATAAAATTGAAATTTAAGACCTGAAACATAAAAAATCATTTCAAAGAGCAACCACTAAAAAAAAAAAAATATGTATATATATTCATATAATCAACCTAGTTGCAACAAACAACTTGCCATCTCAAATATAACAAAGTTGTCCACAGTTCAATGTCTTGCCTAGAATCCAGGGAATTTTTTTCTATCTTTATATAGTCTAAGAAAAACGGAGTTGCAGATGTAAGAACCTTCCAACTATTATTAATTTGGGAATTAAACTGAGGAACAAGCTAAAGTGCTTTGTCCATATGGGGCTGTACAAATGGTTTGTAAGTACCTGCCTGGATTTTACTGGTTACAAGACTTTAAAAAAAAAAAAAGGCAAATGAAAGAAGAAACAAATGGACTCATTAAGAGGGTGAAATGGTGCTTGCCTTCTCTTTAAAGCTTGGGAAACTGTATTTAAATTCCAGACAGGACAAGATCTAAGCCTCAAAATATTAATCCAAAAATATCTGGGTACAAACCCAGATGGTATACTTTAGTCCAACCCCTCAAGGCCACCATTACATCCATCTGAACCCATAGTATATTAGGCCCTAACAGAAACATCACTTTAACAAAGCTCTTAAGTGATTGTATCTTAAAAACACACTATGAACTAAGCAAGTAGGAGCCAAGGTACCATAAACTTAAATTTTAATTTTCCAAGTGCACAATTACCAAAAAAACATTTCAATGAAGTACAAAAGTTTTTACTATGTAAATGTGAGCAAACACAGTGTGCAAACGTTCAGAACACATTTGAACAAATCAGAGTTACTGATGAAAGCTAATTAAAAATGTTGGTGTATGCCCCTACCTTCCTTTCACTAAACCCCAAAATTGATTACGATTATATGAATTCTTTGCCACCCTGCTCAAATACGTTTATTGATAGAATTATGTTCAAAAAACTTTGTGGTTTTAAAGAAAATCAGTCTTTCTGAACATTATTATCTACAATGAAACTGCATTTGGAGAAGAAATTTAGCTGTGAGCGATAAGTTGATTTAAGACATGTTTATCCCCAAAGCAGTATGCTAAGATCATGCATACAGTGTAATTTTACCTTCAGGGGCAAATTTTTTATGGTTCACCGAAATCAACTTCAGTGTAACACCAACAAGTAAAGCAGTTAAGTTCCTGCAGTCTCAGATGCTGATGTTGTACAGACATTAAAATGAGTATAACGAAAATACAGCCTCATACATAGCAATTTGATTTTTTACTCCTAATTCAGGCATCTACTAACCCTCTGAATCACTAAAAGAACACTCGGAAGAGGAAAAAGTTGCTATGGAGAAAACATATTTTAGACACCACTTGCCAAAATCTACCCTTTTTGCAGCTAAGTGTTTGTATCTATTTCTTCTATTCTCTCTTATCTATTTAGACTGGGTGTCTTCAGGGCATAAGTAAACCTTTACTTGTTTTTTTCCACCGCCTGTCCCCATGGGGCTCTGATCCTAACTGACTCTTAACGCACTACTATAATATAATAAATAGTAATACCAGCCTTAAAAATGGGACTGTTAAATCAGTATAGCACCCTGGTGCAGCAATGCCTTAACCTAATGAATGTTTTTAATAAAAGCAAACATGAAGCAGGTAAGGAAGGCTTACCTGAAGGTGGGAGGCTCAAACGCTAAGTGTGAGACTATAATCCTCAGGCAGCTCAGCATCTGGATGGCCTCCATGGCCCAGACAGATGTGAGGAAAAACTATCATGAAAAAAAACCCTCAAACAAAAAGATCGCTATGTTCAGGAGCTTAAAACAAGTGAGTCTTCTGGTTTATGTTAGACATAACTAAGTAAATGACTCCAGAAGTAACTTTTCAAAGTTCTACAGGACCAAATAAGTCATCTGCAAAGTTCAACAGCCTTATGTCATGACTAGTGATCCTTCATACGGATCCAGAAAATAGCCTATTTTAATCACTGAGAAATTAAATTACTTGGACAGACAGCAAAAAGGATAGAGAAGAATACAGAAAGAAAAAAGGAGCACATTATCTTACAACAGAGCTCAGGTTTTACCCTTGCATTGCTAAATATTCTGCTCAATGGTGGCAAGACTGCTGCATGAAGACTGAAGAACAAAACTGAAACTCCATGTGGAATCTTAGTTCTGGTATACACAACTGCAGTACACATTACACAGTAAGGTATAATGGCTTCATACAATGTGTGTTCCTTTAAGACGGTATTGTTCACATAGAGGACTTTCTTCAGGATTGTTTTCAATTACCAAAAAGCATTGAAAAATCCTGTTAAAAGCACAATTTGTGAAATCTTTGCAATACAACATCCTGAAGCTATATGATCAAGAGATCAAAAACTGCATAGAAGTATGTGAAAAGAGAAATTAAAGACTAAGAGCCAGTGACACCAACATGTTTAAAGGTACAAAGATCACAAAGGTACTGAAGCCTAAACACAACTGCAAGTGGAAACAAATACCAAAGAGTGTCTTTAAAGCACAAAGTATTGGAGTCTTTAAATAGAGAAAAGTCTGGAGAAGAGTGCTAAAAAAATGCATATCCACAAAGCAAAAGGCAATTCCAAAATAACTCAGTTTAAAATAATATCTCTCCACTTTAAGTCTGTAAGAAACTGAAGGAAGACTTGTACCACATATCACAAACATCAAGAACCAGCCTGGCACACATGAGGAAGAGTAATTGCAGTTGACCCACTGGTGAACTTTTTCATAACAGAGACAGTCAGTTATACAGACAACAGATCAGAACTTGATGACTTGATTCATAACACCTACATCCTAAACTTGATGACTTGATTCATAACACCTACATCCTAATCCAGCTACAGGAGCTGCTTCAGTATATACCACACCAAAACCCATGCTGGGATGCAGTGAAGTGCACTGAGCCTTGCACATCAAGTTCCCCTCCCCTGCTGTGCTTTACAACGAAGTCCTCTGAATTCTCCTTTCTCCCCTTCAATGTGCTCCCACTTTCAAAATGAACCACAGATAACTCCACCCACCACCAGATTACATATACAAACAGCAAGCTGCTGCAGAGGGGAAAAAAAAAAAAGAAAAAGACAAAGTAAATTCCTCAAACTAGCAAAATGTTTTCTAGAGTGAATTCTCAGCTACAAACATACTACAGAACAACATAAGCCTGTGTGATTTGTGGCCTTTCACTTCTAACCTGGCACCTATCAGGAGTCACTGGAAATCATTACCATGCACCAAATATTCATGGATTGATGACAGATGTGAGGAACCCTAGGTCAGTGCAAACCTCAAAGTCTCTTTGAAGACAATCCAATGCCACATGTCCCTCTCTTCTCCCATATGTGCATCCCCCATGACCAAAATGCCAACAACCCTGTCAAATGGTTGGTGTATGGCTAACACATGACAACAAATAAAGCACATGTGACATGACAAAGGACAAAGCGCATGCGAGCAGTTGACATTACAACCACTCACATGACAGACGACAGATGACAGGCCCTTGGAGCACAGGCTGTTAACCTAAATTGTCCATGCTCCTACACACTGTGTAAGATTTCAGAGAAAAAAGGAAACGGAGAACACTACAGATTAAATGCATTCTTTTGGTGGACCAGACCCAGATGCTCCTACATCATGTTCCTCATTTACGGATACTCAAAACACAAACACAACTCCATCATCACCACTACTACTCTTGCTATGACTTTTCAATGCTGCAGCATTAAATATGAATGGAGACAGAACTATTCTCTTGAAGCTAAGAAAGGCTACTTTCCTCTACGAATGAGATGTTGTCGTGTGTTTTACCAGCCTCCCCAGGCTGAAATGGTCAGGCCCAGGTAGATTTCCAGAGAAAAAGCCAATCAAAAGTTTCAGTAACGCCTCTGCTAATGACATATTTAAGAAAACAGAAGAGAAGGTGTTGTCGCAGAAGAAATTAAGAAGCCATGTAGGAGGGAGGCAGCAGCCCCCAAGTAGGGGGGGCAGACCCTTCTCCCTCTGGCCTTGGGCCAGGGGCAGGCATGGCATTGAAGTCTCTCCAGCTGGGACGTGTAACAGTGGAGAAACAAACTCCAGACAGAAGCTGCCCACCTGCAACTTGGGTACAGGAAGAATTCCAGCCCGGCAGAGAGCAGAGAGGACTTGAGATAACCGAGCTTCCTCCAAGGTCAGCTCTAGCAGGACAAGAGCTGAGCCGAGGGGGCAGTTTTTCCCCCCTCCTCCCTCCAGCAGGGGAAAGACTGAAAGTTACAAACCTCTGCTACCTTTAGAAGATAACTGGGGTGCAGAGAGACCCCCAGCAGTTAATGAGGGAATTTGTGTTGGAACAGAGGGGAGCATATAGAGGCTGTGACCCCTCATGAGAGGTCTGAGACGAAGCAGGGTCCTGCTAGAGATTTGTGGCCTATGGAGAGAGGAACCTATGCTGGAGCAAGTTGTCACTGGGACTTTTAGTCCCAGTGAAGGATCCATGCTGGTGCAGCTCACTTGTGACCCAAAAAGGACAGCAGAGAACGGAAGAGCTGTTGTCCTGGGTGGACCCATAAGGAGAGGTCTATTTAGGACTATCTCCAGTGGGAACGGGACCTCCACGCAGCAGAGGAAGGACTCAAAGCCATTCTCTGTAGTCGTGGCTGAAGACTATGCTGAAGCAGGTGTCCCCCTGTAGACCANGCCAAGAGGGAGAGCGAAAGAGACTTCCAGCTGCAACAAACTGGAACCTGTCGTCCCCAAGATAACAGAGAAAAAACTTTACAAGTGCTACAGTAATTGTTTCAAAAGGAAGAACCTTTCTTTCCTCTGGACTGATACAAAGGGGGAAGAAATGCTTTTGTAAATACTTATCATGATTTTACCAAAAGAAGGAACTTTTCTCCTGAACTGAAAAAAAAAAGCAAGGAGAAATGCTTTGTTAGACCCAGCACCCGGCCAAATGTCCAAGCTCACAGAAAAAGGACCTTCCCCCCTGGAAGGTGGGGGAAAATAAAGACTGAAAACCTGAGAGAAGCCGAACTTGTAAATAACAGCCTGACATTCTTTTCATAAGACAAGCTAGTTTAATTAGAACTGTTGTAGTATATGTAGTATATGTTAGTTCATATGTTAGCTTTTATCTTGCTAGTCATAAACCTTAGCATTATATCCCTTATGTCAAGCCTCTGTTTTGTCTGTATAAAACCTTTCTCAACTTATAGTAACTGTGTGGAGGGGGGAGTTCAAGAAAAAATTGATCCCTGGTAAAACCCACGACAGATGTGCTGGCAATGATACACTCACTCAGTGGATAGGAGGCATCTGCCTCCAAAGATGTCAGCTTGTGAAAAAACGCTCCTTAAACACTTTATCAGATCACTTTTCATTAATTTTTAAACACAGCTCTCAAAGTACATGAAAGTACAGAGAGTAAGAGAATCTACTGGCAATAATTTTCACTGCATGTTTTTATGAGTGGTCAGACTTTCTACAGTAATATAGACAGTACATTTAAGTAGACTTTAGCTAATAAAACATAGCTGAAATGGCATTTTCCTTCTTGATTGACTTCTTGGATTTTCTTAAGTCATATCATAAAAAGGGTTAGTACATTATTAGTGTCATCAGTAGTTTATTATTCCTTCATTAACCTTATGAGTTAACTATATTTTAACCCCAGCTTAATCTCCTGCATGAACATATATTACAGGGGTGATAAAAAAGAGAAAAAAAAGGAAAAAAAATAGAATTGAAATTAATTAGCTCAGAAACCACTGTAGTCTGACCATCTCTACCCTCTACAATAAGTCACTCTGGCATAACTTACTATATTCTGAAGTGAAAAAAAACGCAAGGTTTTTCATTTCTCCGTAGAGATGCAAAACCAAATCAACCTTAGGTTCACTTGTCCCATTCTGCGACAGCTGAACATTACTACTTCACCTGAGAAATTCACATATAGATCAAAATCAACTTCATTTGCCTATGCATTCTTTTTTATCGTAAAGTAGTATGTTTGACTTGACTTCACATTGTACAGCAAGAGATTCGCATCAGCTCCTCAGACCTCTAAAATTACTTCAACTATTAATTCAGATTGACAAAACAAGTTACAATCTCTTGAACCTAAGTTTCTCAAAAAATGAACCTCTCAAGGCAATAGAAAGGATACTATTTTCAAATTATTTATATTCAGCCTAAGAGATTAGGCTACTCAGAACGAGTAATATTTTCTAAGAACTTCAAGGCAGAGTGCAAAGGTTGGATGTTTTGTGACTCATCTGAAAAATAAACAAGTATAAAACACTAGAAGCAATGTCATTATGAGTAATGGATTGTGGTTTTTAAGATTTGTCTCCTCATTGGTAATATGCACTTCAATGCAAAAAGAGAAAATAAGCAAAAGAGGGAAACAATCCTTATAACATACAGTAGCCTACTGACAACATTTTCCTCTTTGCAGTGTAAGAGCAATAATGTTTAGTGAAACAAATGCAAAAGGAACTCCAAATGACTCAAATTACTCAAATGGTGGGATTGACTTAAGGCTTGCTACTGTGGCTGCCATAGCCTTGGTTGAATGAGCTTTATTTTGACCCTTAGGTGACAAACCTGCCAATAGGTACCAATGAGAGATGCAAGGAACTTTCTGACATAGTGCTCTTGGACACAGACTTAGCTAAGAACTGGAACAAACAAACAAATGAACCAAAAAAAAAGCCCCACCATCACCATTCTATCCTAACAATCCTAAAAGCTGAGTGGACTTTCTAAAGGCTCAGTTCAGTGCAAGCTAAAAAAAAAAAAAAAAAAAGAGAGAAAGAAAAATAAAATCAATGGCATTTTAAAAAAATCCACAAAAGACCTCACTTGGATTATAGTGTGAACAACTCATTAAGATGGAATTGACTTTATCGCTACAGGATTTCTTGTGTTTTCTACTGAAAGAAATTCAATTCAACCTTAATATACAGTTGTGATACTCTGGATTTTGGGTTGACTGATCACAATTAGGTTCTCAAGATCATTTGAGAGAATGAAATGATAGACAACAGGGATTTGCTATGAATGCAGCATATACTGGTGACGTGATCTGACCCAATGTTTTGTTACATGGTCTTTGCTGACACCTGTTGGTTTACTTTTTGTTTTCCTTTTCTTTCTTTTTTAAGAAAAGCATCTCTAATTTTAGAAATCACTTGACAACTATTTGGCTTTAGAAATGGCTTAATTACAAAGTCTATCTTATGAAAATTCTCAATTCTTTTAAAATATACATACATAGACATATATATTTATTAGTACTAAGCAGAGGATTCAATCAATCTCCTTGCACTAGAAGCAATTAAACATCACAAGAAAGCAAGACCTCTATCCTCAACCTGAGATAAGAAAAGTTTGCAAAACAAAGGAGTAAAAAAAGCCCCAAAAAATAACAGTGGAACAAATTTAAGTGAGGCTTATAAATACATTTTAATATTCCATTTCAAGAACTATCATCCCTAAATTTCACAGTTGAGATGAGTTATGAAAAGGGATCTGGAAGTAAGGGCAGTAGCAGTTTTGATTATTCCAACTGTTCAGGAAAAAAATGTTGTTAGGTGGTTAGGTAGTGCTATTAGTTTTGAAAGGTTAAAAGCCATGCCAAACCTAACTGACATATCAGATTAACATAGTTAAAGCATACCAGCTTTTGTAGTCACATACAAAAAAGTCAGTTATGTGTCAAGCATCTAATTTTTCCACCTTCGATCCCTCAGCAGAAATGACCAGATAAATATTCACAGATGGACTAAAGGCTTAATTTTATGTAAATTCCAGAGCAGAACTGAAATTAACATCTTCTTCACATAGCAAGATGACTTCATCCTTTTGCCACTGTGTTTTGACACTAGTGGGTCCAAAGAGATAGGATTTACTTAATTTTGCCTGAGAAGGATCCTGGTGCTGACAATTAGCACCATTTTGTTTTTTCTTTTACTGGCACAAACAGCAGTTGATAAACTCAAAACACAAATCATAAAAATGTTTATAGTTTTGTTATAAAATAATACCTGCACCTCTTTTCACTTGGTCAAGTTAACCAAACAGATCATTAGGTGAGTTAATAGGTCATTAACTCACCACACACTTAAGCAGTAAAGGCAGGAGCCTCCCTTGCTTTGAGTAACTGAAAAAAGCCAGCAGTTAACTTCTAAGAGAAATGGCTAGTATCTTCCTGATTTTCCAGTCTACAGTTATGATACTTAGTACTCTGAAAGAAACTTCTCCTTCAGGAGAGAAAAATCTGTCCTGAAGATGCTGTCCCTTCCAGGGTTATCAAGCTGAAGTTAAATAAAATACCTTGGACACTGATAAACTTTTTTATTCTTCTTCCTCACTGCTTCTCAAGAAAAGATTTTCTATTCCACACGATTGAGACTACCTAACCCAACCTTGCGTTCTGCTGGCAGGCAAACCCAAAGACACTGGCAAATGCTGGGAGAACTTTTGGACCAGTAAGTGAGATTGCTTCATATGTGGCGAGTAAGCTCTTGTATAAAATGCAAGAAACCATTTAACCATTTTATTTAACAATGAAATAAATTATTATTTAAACTGTCATCTTTAAATAAATTTTTGAAAGGCTAATTCATGTAGTTGCTTCTACTTTGCTTTTAAAACAATCTTATGAGAAAAATATTCTTGGTAACAGGTTTATAAAATAAATTTTATAGCCTTCTACTTCACTTAAAGTAATGGAACAGTATGTAAGAATATTGTCAGCTGCTAAGAATATTTATGCTGATCCTATGAAAAAATCACAGCAGAGCCTTTCTTGCTATGAAATTATGACTGAAAAACTAATATAAGCAATCATGCAGCATACACATGTTCAAAGACAGCACATCAGTGCAGTAGTTCTCATGGTGTGTGGGCATAAGTGGTAGGAGAACAGCTAACAGTGAAGCTCTGTACACTAGAATTGACTGCTTAAATGAATTTTACCTATATTCTTTGTTTGGGAAGGAATCACATTTTTCTCAGTCCAACCACCAAGATACAGTCCCATTACACATACAATTACTTAACAGGACAATGATTAACAAGGATCACAACAATTCATGTTTATATGAAAACTTCAAATCACACAATCAGTTATGTTGGAAAAGAGCTCTGTGGCCACTGAGCGCAGCCTGTGACCAAAAACCACCATGTCAACTAGACCATGGTACTAAGTGCTATGTCCAGTCTTTCCTCAAACACATCCAGGGACAGTAACTCCACCGCCTCCCTGGGCAGCTCATTCCAATAACGAATCACCCTTTCTGTGAATAAATGATTCCTAAAGCTCAACCTAAACTTTGCCTGGCACAGTTTAAGACACTCATCCGGTTGCTAACTGTCTGGGAGAAGAGGCCAACCCCCCCCACTCACTACAACCTCCTTTCAGGTAGCTATAGAAAGCAATAAAATCTCCTTGAGCCTTGTTTTCTCCAAGCTAAACAAAGCCAGCTCCCTCTGTCACTCCTCACAGGACATTCCACCCCCTTCACCAGCTTCATTTACCTTCTCTGGACCGGCTCCAGCACCTCAATGTCTTTCCTGAATTGAAGGACTCAGAACTGGACACAGTACTCGAAGTGTAGCTTCACGAGCACCGAATACAGGGGAAGAATCATGGCCCTAGTCCTGATGGCCACAATATTTTTGATGCCGGTCAGGATGCCACTGGCCTTCTTGGTCACCTGGGCACACTGCTGGCTCATGTTCAGTTGACCAGCTTGCACCCTCAGCTGATGACAGCTTGCAACCCTAGGGTCTTTTCTGTTGGGCCACTTTCTAGCCAGTTTTACTCCATCCTGTAGTGTTGTATGGGGTTATTGCAGCCAAAGTGCAGGACCAGCACTTGGTCTTGTTGAATCTCACACTGTTGGTCTCAGCCCAACTCTCCAGAATGTCCAGGTCCCTCTGTAGAGCTCTCCTACTCTCCAGCAGATTGAGACTTCAACCCAAATTGGTGTCATCCATAAATGTGCTAATGGTGGTCTCAATCCCCTCATCTAAATCATCAATAAAGTTATTAAACAGAACTGGGCCCAACACTGATCCCTGGGGGACACCACTAGTGACCAGCTGCCAGCTGGATGCAGCCC
>VYXB01001128.1:0-32397 GCA_013397135.1 Pachyramphus minor
ATGATTCTATGATTCTATGAAGTCAACTTCCAAAGTAACTTCAAATGTGTTTATGCAACCATATCTAGCTTCAGTATTTTTCTTTTATTTTTCCATTCCTTCTCCAGCTTGGAATCTCAATGCTTCTATATAGAAAGTGTTGTCTAACGCACACTCCAAGTACACTGAAAAATGGGGACTATATTTTTTTTAATCTTGATTAATACTGGAGTTGTAGGTATTACTTTTAATAATAACTGATTTAAGAAATACCTGTGCTAGAAGTAGTGTTTTTAGTTTGAGAATGTTGTGCCATTAATATGATTTCCTTGGCAAATTATTCCTCGTCTGATCGCAGATAAGTCTTTAGCATTTGGTACGTGTTTCATTTAGTTCAAACTTCATCACTAAAACACTTGAAAATATTAATAAAATTAAGTTATCCAGTCTTCAAAGGATCACAGCAAAAATTCCAGGAGAACGAATCGTTGTTGCAAGTATAGTTTTGGTAAATAAAACCAAAATAACATCAGGTTAAATAACTGTATTAGGCGGATTAAGAAGGCAACAAGTGAGGTGGCAGAAGAGAAAATAAATGCTACGGTTTCTCAAGTAAAGCCAAGTTGCTTGCCTGAAAATGAATTTATGTCACTATGTTTTGCATTTCTCCTTTTGACACCAAGTTGTAGTCTTAATGAAACACACAGTATTTATTATACGCTAAAGTAGAATTGAATCACTATTAAATATTACTATTAAACTATTTAAGAGTTACTCACTATTAAATATTCAGTTTCCCTTAATATTTGAATATAATCTGTTTCATTACGATAATGTTTTATAATAGAAGATTTTTGTCCCATAAGAGGCTGTTGAGGTGTAGCTTATTTGGTTATAAGAAACAGGGTTTGAATGTAACAGCAACAAGAGGTCTGTAGTACTTCAGCACTCCGGGCGGCTCACCCTGTTCTCCTGGGGAATCCAGCCGTGTCGGGAGCCTCCTGTGTCCTCCCAACAGCCAGGCACAGCTTGGCAGGGGCAGGCACAGCAGGGCAAGGATGGAGCAGTGGCTCAAATGGCAGCTTAGGTCTCACTGGGGAGATGCTTCAGTGGGGAGTGACACATCTCTGTGTGGAGCACAGAGAAACATAATGCATCATGCATGTGCCAGGCTAAAATTATTGGAGAAATGGGCGAGGTGATTAAAAAAAAAAAGAGTTGTTTCAGTTCCCTAGTTTTTGTTTGACTGATACACAGTTATATCCAGGGGATTCTGCTACTCTCTCCAAGTTTTGGCATAGAAGCTTTTAAAGGTAAGACAAAGTTAATGAAGAAGAAATGTGCAGAGCATTTGTTGTCTTTTAGTTTGGTTTCTGTTTGATTCTGCTTTATCCTGCAGCATATTCTAAATATATGTAAATATACATTCCCCTTTCACAGCAGTGAAAACAGTTATTTATCCCTCTTTCCCTTTTAGAATCACTCACGTGCCCAAATATTTAACTTCTGGATTAAATTCAGGGCTCAAAAAACCCCAAATTTCAAGAGTTTATTTCAGTGTCATCCAAACTTTTGTGGCTTGAGCACAGCTACAAAGCCTTAACTTTTCTTACAGACCACCAGCCACCCTTAATATAAGATTTGTCTGAAAGCACAATACTGAATGGTGCTGAATATGGTTCTTTGTGGTTCATGTTCCCTATGTAATTTGAGAATTGCCAGGCTATTAAGAAATGCCTGAATATTGTTCAAAAATAAGTAGTTTCAGGGTTTAAGAGTTGCTGAATTGATTACCGCTTCCTCCTCTGGGCAAGGGTTAGTTCAGATGCACTACTAATATGCATAGTAAATTTATCTGCCAATATACTTTTACAGCTTTCAGCTCCTAAGTAGCTGTTTTTAGCTGCTGTTCTTTGTTGACAAATTAGCTCTCATGACATCAGCTTCAGGATTTCTGTATTACTTGGGTTTTTTTTGAAAATTGTCTGTGTCAGTACAATGTCATCACAATTAACAATTTTTATAATAAGCTGTGAAATGTCAGGTTCTTGCAATAGCAGAATCTCAGAACTCCAGAAAGCATCGTGTAGCAACATTATGTTCTCAATTACCTTCTCAATTTTTAATCTTATTGAAGCCAAATTAAGTAAGTGTCTAAGAGGTTTCTTGAATGGTACTTAAGCACATCATTAAGCCCTTGTGTTAATTAGAGTCTTAAGCTTTCCTTTTTGGAAAAAAAACCTTGATCCTGTTGTTCTCTTTAATGACAATCTTAGTTCCTGGGATTGTGAGTCATGGAAACTGGAAGGCTTGTTTCAGGCATGAATCAGGTCCAAATTAATATTTTTAATGCATCTCTAGCAGACTAGAACTTGAAAATAAGTACATCAAACAGTATCCTCCATGGGACTGCACAGGAAAAATGCAATATATAGTTCCATGTGGTAAATATGTTAACTTTATTATGTATACCAGTTAAATGCTTTAGGAATGTTTTCTGCTGTATTTAAGGAGGATACAAATGGAGAGTAACTAATACATTGCAAATAGCCATAGTAATACAAGACTTAAAAGCAATTCCATCTGTGGCTTGGAAAAAGTCTCTTTAAAAGAATGAAAAGCGAAATTCCCATTTTATCAGTGTGCAGATGGCTTTGGGAAGTCTGCCGGTTGCCACAGTGAAGGAAATTATTGTGTGAATAAACACAGATAAATTGGCAACCTGCACAGTATTCATTCTTTGTGAGGTAGTTTGTGATGTAATCCCTTCCAGATAACAGCCTTTAAAGATAGATTGTACTGTAGTGGTTAATATGTCAAAAATTAAATAACCAAGAGTAAGTATTTATTCTTCCTGCAAAAAAGGCAGTCTTTTTGCAAAAAGACTTTTATTTTAGAGGTGATATTTCAAATATGTTGAATTAATAGTTTAATGTGTTCTTTAAGGAAAGACAATCTTTATGCTTTAAATATTTTTTTTAAATGTCATGTAGTGAAACCCTTCATATAACTTGGACTTTGGATCACAAATACCTCTGTAGTTTTTACTTGCTTTAGAATTTGGAAATCAGGTAGGAAAAAACAAACCTGAACTCAAGATATGTCATTCTTCCCTTTGTCATTGCTAAGTGTAACAGGATCCCTAAGAGGAGAAAACCAATGTGGAATATGGGTTTATAAACCAATTTGTAGAAAGTCATGTTAGCTGCTTTTGTGGCACAGGCATAATAAATGCATTACAAAAAAAAAAAAAGAGAAAAATCTGGAAATGGAGGTGTAATGGGTCTCTAATTCCTGTACAGAGTCCAATTAAGACAATATTCCAAGCTGATGAATGCACACACATGCATATATAAATCTTGGTATAAACCACTGTTAAATTCCATTTTAAAAACTGATTTTGAATTCATGGTAGTGGGGTTTGTTTGTTTTGTGGTTTCCTTAAGATTGAAGTAAAAAACCCCAATTGCATATGCTATTTGATCAGTTTTAAAGTTTTCATATTGTTGTAATATAGGTTGACTAAAGTGTATAACTTGTGGAAAGTGCAGTAGTTAATCCATTAAGGCTAAAACTGCCTTATAGTTGCCATGGGGTGCACGCGTGCCTCTGTGCTGCTATAACAACGCTTTCCTGTGGGATGGGAGCTCAGGAGTAAAGGTCCTGAGCCATCCTGTTGCTCATCAGTGAAACCCTGGCCCTGATGTGCTTAAAATTTTACTCAGCAAGTCTTGTCTAAGGTCTCTGAAGTGTAAGAAAAATGTTGTGAATACTAATCTGAAGTAATTTGTTGTTTAACTGGGGAAGAAAGGCCGCTACTTGTGTTTTAGAGTTCCAGTGAGTGATTTGGTTTAGAAAAACAGAGCATAAAAATATACTTTAGAGAAGCCACTGTGATTGTAATTATACTGGTGAACTTCTAATTTCTGAGCAAGATTTTCATGTGGAAGTAAAAGAATTGAGGCAATATATGGCCCACGCTAAGGGAACTTTCAGATGAATGTCTTAAACAAATGAGACAAAGATGGCTGCTTTGATTCAAAAGAGTAAGTTAAACATTACATTGTCATCTACTGTAGATATGTGGAGTTGTTTTGTTTGATAGATACTTTGATGGATAATGTAGATTTCTTATGAGTTACCTTTCTTCACACTCATGAAACCAGGAGTAGATTACTCCAGTAACAGAAATGCCCTTGAGGCTAATATGCTTCTAAAATTACTGATACGTCAAACAAGATTTCAGAAGGCTCTATATTGTTGTGGGATTTAGTGCTGTAGGCAATATAGTAATGTTTTGTTTTATGCCTTACAGGTCTGTGGAAAACTGTCAGACATTTGAGTGTAATTCAAAAGATGGATGTTATTTGCACGTACTTTGTTACTGCAGATACTCATCTGTGCAACACTTTAGTTGCAGTATATACACCTGATAGTATTATGATAACCATTTGCTTTTACCAGTAGTTAGGAAATTAGTAATTAGCCAGGTGGCACAATGATTTCCAGGAAATACTGTATGCAGAATGTACAATTGACAGCTTTTAAATTAAAAGTAACTTATTGCTGAGATGTTCTAAAATTTGGAGGAGTATACATAGGTATGATCATAAGTCAAACATTAACCTAGCAACCTGAAGCTGAAAGAAAATAGAATTTCTATAAAAGTTGTAAAGCTCACTGTCTTTGGGCCTTCAGAAGCTTTTTATATTAACCTCCGTGTTTAACAAACCTTTCAGCCTGTCATCGGGAAGGGAGAAGAGGACCAGTAGCACTTAACCCTGTTCTTGGAGATGGCCCTTTTCAGATAAGGCTAACATGCAGGATCAAGCCATATTCCCCCCCTCTATTTTCTTATATTTACTTCCCCAAAGCTTTTATCTGAAAGCTAACTGGTTTGCCCCAGGAGCTCCCCTGAAACCTGTTAAAGCTGATTTCTGCTTATCTCCTGAGTATTGTTTCTTAAATGCTGAATTGCATGGTTGAATGGTTTACAAAAATAATGACTAATGTTATTGGTGGTGCAGCAAAGAGAATGTGCTTAGAACAGAAGGGAGACTTTCTGGGCGGCAGCAGTAATTGTTAGCATGTACTCGTTAGTTTTACAGATACTTATCTTCAGTGACAGAACAACTGTCTCATGCTTTGAATGCATGTTATAATAAAATGCAAGTTGATAGGGTAAGCAACTCACTGGAAAACACAGCTTGGCATTTTGTTTGCTGCTCTCACTGCATTTGCAGCTGTTAATCTGGGGACCAAAGGCAGGAGTAAAGTTGGTCTGGGAAGGGGCAAGCTTGGGAGAAATAGAGGGATAAAAGGATAAAAGAGTCTTATCGTGTGTATGTATCTGACGACTCAGTATGCTGGTACATACTCCAGTATGACTGATGCTTGATCACTGCAATCTGTCCTCAGTTCTTATTAAATCCTGTTTCTCACCATCTTGTGCATTGATGTGCTCTGATCTTCAGTGTGTGTGTGAATGCTCATAACATTCAAACCAGGCTAACCAGGGAATAGTAGAAGGGATTTGAGTGCCGGCAGCTGGTGTGAGACCGTGGAAGTTGTGGCCTTTTGGGTTTGGGGGCCAGCCCCTGGGGAGGAGGAGGGTGTGGGTTCCTCTAGCAGAGTGAGATTCCCCTTGGCTGGAGGGGAGGTAAAGGGTGGGGCTGTTCATGCTGTTTGTGTGAGTGCTCTGTGGGTTAGAGAGATGCTGGTAAAGGCACTTTTTTCTGTCTGTATTTGATCTGTGAGGCCATCTCCCTCTTTGTGTGTATATGTCTGTCTGTCTGCTTTGGGAAGTCTCACCACCAGATGGATCTGGGGACATGGAACTGCAGCAGCCCTGTGCCTGTGAGGCTGGAAGACTCATCCTTGGTCCTGAGGGTAGCCTTGGTTTGGCTGCTCAGACACCTTGTGGGTGTTTGTATAATTCCGTTTTTTCTTGGAGAAAATTTTACATCTGTTTTTATGTCCGTGTTACAGAAGCTAAATAGCATCTGGTTTAACAGTGATGCAAAGGATCCCATTAGTAGAGCCTCATCCCCTGTTTCCTGGAATTCCTTCATTAACAGTTGCTTCAGTTACTGAGCTTTTAATACGTATGATGTGTTCTGTTATGCTGTTCAGTTTGTTTACTATGTTAAGCACTTCACAGAAGTCTTCTATATCTTTAGCTGTTATCTTTTTCAGTAATACTTGCAGTTCCCTCCAGGTGTAAAACCGAGGGTTTGGAGTTTAGTTTTTTTTTTAGCAAGGCCCATTTGTTTGTTACAATGTTGATAGAAACTATTTCTGTTTCTATCCTTTAATCCTTTGTATACCATATCCTGTATTTTGACTTGCCTTATTGTTGTTCAGGGTAGACTTAGCAGATGTGTCTGGCAGACCTCTTCAATCTCACTGCATGTATTCAGGCTAAACAATCAACTAGTGGAGCTGTGCCCTGTTAGGAACAAACAAGGCAAGGAAACATCTGTGAGTGTAACCTCAGAGGCAGGGAGAGAGCCTTTGTGCTAAAGCTTTATACTGTTGGTGACGTTGGAAACTGCATCTCATTTCCTTGCGTACAGAAGGAACGTGCAAAAAATTCTTCATGCACATAATATCGTTCTCTGTGTGACAGTGAGGTAATGGTTCAAGGTGTCTTTTAAAATTATTTTTGTATGTGTATTATATGCTGTTATAATTCCATGGTTGGTAACTTCATACTTTTCATTAGGGGAAGTTCTCAGGAGAGAAGGGGTTCCCTTCTTTTAGAGCATCTGGCCATGGGAGAAGTTTTTCCATGGAAGAACAGAGCAGGCAGTAATAGATATGCTGACTGGAGAGCTCGCACTTGGAAAGTTTTCTTGAAGTAATAGAGAAGAGACACAAAACTAGGCCAGAGATGATGAGAAGAGGGAAGATTTTTTTTGTTGACCCAGGGAAAAACAAGTTGAGTTTGTTGAATCCATAAAGGCCATTGAAGGTTGCTACTGTACAGAGCAGGTCTGAGGAAAAGGGTCCTTATTGCAAAGATGCGGGCAGAAAAGATATTTGTTTTCAAATAGCTGTATTTTACTGCTCTCTCTCAAAAGAATCTGGGATTTCAGACAGAAGGCAGTTTGTTCAAGTTTGTGTTCTAATATAACATCACTTCTTCAAAGCACTTTTGGTATTTTTTGGTATGCTCACTTTAAAGGAAAGGTGCAGACAGATCTCTCTCAAAGCTCTGGCATGTTTGAGATCCAGTCATAGCATGAAATCTGAAAAATGTTATAGCTGGGGAAATGTATTAGCTCACCTTTAAAGAAATCCAGCTGACTGCATCATGAGGACTCCTGAGAGATTTGAAGAAAACTTGCATACCTTCTGTGGGAAGCTCTGTGTTGTGTGTTTGGTAAATCAGTTCACAGTTTTAGCAGTTTGTAACGCAGTTCTCACTGGCTGTAGAAGATGGTGGTAGAGCTACCAGAGCATATTGGAATAGGCCAAATGTGGGATGACAGACATTAAAGCGAAGAAGAAAGTTGTCCTGCACCAAACTTATCTCTTTGAAGCCCAAAAGGAGCACAGTTCTTTTAAAAGTGAAAAACTCTCCCAAGAAGTTGAACACTATGGCTGATTATCTGCCTGTGAATTAGGCTGGTAAGGAAACCCTCCACCTGTGGTGGTACTGCCTTACTGCATCCAGGGACGAGAGGAGTAGCACAACTCCTTGGAGATTTTATAGCCCACACTGCATATGACTCTCTTTATCAGACAGAGAGGAGAGTTCCTCTGTAGCTGCATTAACCTTGAATTTAGGCAAGTCAGGTTTCCTGTTAGGGGGAAAAAAAAAAAAATAAATCTTTCCAGTTGTGTTCATGAGTGGAACTGGTGGAACTGGAGTTCAAATGTGATCCCTTTTCCCCACCCTTCAGAAAATTTTATACAAACCCAGCATTAACTAATCTTTGTTTCAAATCAACATTCTAATCTTTTTTCGACCTAAACAATTCTATGATACTAGGACTTTGGAAAGATACATGTTGTCCTCTATTTTAATTACTTTTCAGTTAATTTCAGTTAATTGTTTCCAATATATACCTGCTCCCTGCTTTAGAATCCTTAACCTGAATTTGACTGTTCCAGACCAGGGGAGATGCTTCTGAAAGCTTAAAATTCTGTTTAAATTTCTCCCTGGGTCTGGGTCTGCCTGTTCTGAAGTCTTTTCTCACTTTGATTTCTGTTTTTCCTAAAATGCAATGATTGCATCAGAATTTGAATCTGAAACTTGAGACAAATCTCTCAGAATTTATGCACATGCATTTGTTTTCTCTAATAGCTCGTGAACTTGTGTCTGTATGGACCTACTATACATTGCTTGCTTTTTGTAAAGAGGTAATATTAATTATATAGGAAGTAGCTTCAAAATGTCAGCACTGTTTGTAAACATAAGAGTCATGATAAAAACATAAAAAGATTATAGGGTGAGTAGTCAAAATCATTAAATATTGAAAAGGGTGGAAAAAACAAGCAGTATTCATCAGAGAGTAGTTTTTTTGTTACTGGCTATTACTGGAAAAGGGGCTCAAGAAATGTAAGATTCAGAAATACGTGATTTCATGTTTGAGCTTGATCAAAGCACTTTCTAACAAAAAAATGGGAGTTGTATCTATGTATATGAGATGAGGAAGAAGTTTAAGAATTTAATTTGGTAAAAGAATTATTAGGCTTATTAGCCTTATTAGTTCTAGTAAAACAATTAAGGCATTATGGGAAGAAGTGAATTGAAAATTTCCAATGATATGCAGGACTTATGATGGAATAGTTTAATGGATTCTTTTTCAAGAGTTTGAATAGTTACAAATTTGGAAGAGAAACAATTTGAAAGTTGAGATTAATGATGTTTTTAGGATGGGTAATAAATAATGATTAAATTTATCACATTAAATTTAATATGAGTAAACATTGCTCAAAAGAAGACTTAAAATTCACCTGAGACAGTATTGCTTTGTAAGTTAATGAGCAGAACTGATGGATGTTAGTCCAGGCACTGAAGGGAAGACTCTGAACTGGCACACCTCATTATGCCAGTTCAGGGGTGTAAAAAGCACTGATGTTTGTGTTCACATACCTGTTGGGTGATGTCATTTGAATGAAAGTTCCAGCTTCTTTAGGTAGTGGTAGTCATGCTTTGAGAGCTTTCTCTAATTACAGCAGCCCCATAATTTTCAAATTTTACCTGAAAATATATTTTCTTTTATCAGTAAAATTAGTAAATAGTATGAAAAAGTACTGAAGACAAAAATTCTTCTGTTCCAAGCTTTGAGAAGTGGGCTAGTATTGAATTCAGGTCTTCTGCTTTCTGCAATACTTGCAAAGTGGTCTGTACACTTTTTTATGAAATACAATAAATGAGAGAACATATATAGTGACTTTCCTTTGTCTGAAGGTGGTGACCATTACATTTGAGCCTTACAATTCATCCACTTGTGCACAGCAGTTCCAGGGTCTTGAACAGTCCCATGCTTAGTCTTGGACACTCACAGTAGTCACAATTCCTTGTGAGTGATGGCAGTAGTGTTGGCTGGCATTTAGGGAATGGTGTATGTATGTACCTTCCAACTCAAGCCTTTCTATGATTCTGTGAACTGCCCAGCATTTTTTAAACCTTTCTACATCTGAAGGGTGCTTTTTTAGTAAAGTAATATATAGAATATCTGTTCTTAAAATCAGACTTTCTGCATTCTATCATTTAGCACGTTTCAAATATTGAGAGTCAAAAGCAACCAATCCTGATGCCTAAATAAGTTAAATACCAGTAATTTTTACTTATATTTATTAGTAAAACTAATCACTTGTCCTCAACCATGTGTAAGAGTAGTGAAAAATCAACAAAGTAGCTCTCTTTGCTCACTAGTGACATTTTTTTCATGCGTGAAAAATGATACTGCATTCAATTTCATTGCATTTGACACTCTCGATATAAAAAGTGTATCTTAACAAGGTGAAAACTTGCAGAAGTGACTGGAAAAATCTCTCTTGTGCCATTCCCATAATTTTTTGTAGGACAGTATGTTGCTTTTCCACTTATCAGTTTTTCTTTTTTAAACAAATGGGTTTTTTCAGTTCTTTTGTCATGCTTATGTCTTTTGGGCATCTTTTTGTGTCTAATATTTCATTTTCCTTTATGCTTTCTTCCCAGAAAATGTCTGTTTATGCTGATGAGAATAACCAGGATGTTCTATTGCTCATTTAGTCTGGAGTAACTCTATATTTTAATTTTTCAAGTATTGCATCTTCTTAGAATTAATATTTTAATGCTGAAACATTTTGCAATAAGGAGTTGTAAACAACACCAGCAACTTTAGGAAATTCACTTCTTTCTTGATTTAAACCCCCGGCTAAAATTATGAAATATGGGTGATTCAGCAAGTTTGTGGACTAAAGAAGCCTGAATTTAATGGATCTTGAGCACCATCAGCTACCTACATGTTATCCTTGGTTAGATTTCAGTGTTAATTTCAAACTACCGAATTGCATGTGATGCCTAAACATAGACCTAAGCACTGAACCAAAGTAAAACACATTTAAACATTTTGACTGAAGAAATTATCGTAATCTGTGTGTTTAAACATGAAAGTACATCTCAGGAAATTAGTAATTTAAAAAGGAATATGTTTATAGTAGTATGTGCACTTGCTCTCCTTGTGAATGAGTCATATACTGACTATAATTTTATGTGTTTTCTTGATAAATCCTTGTTTCCTGGCAGGTAACTGTTTCCTAGAAGATGAAGTAGTTGCATGTGTGTATTTCTTATTTTCTCAAATATGTGATAAGCAATTCTGGAGGACTGATCCACCGTAAGAAAGTATGCCATGGGGATTTTTTGTTGGTTTTTGGTCTCTTTGTTTTTTGTGGTTTTTTTCATGGCCAAGAACTGTCCCCTTCCCCCCTTTCTTTTGTGTCAGAATTTAGTGTTTATTTGTGTACTGAGTTTATCCCTATGCTTTTGATTTATATAACCCTCTGGCATAGTAGTATTCAGTAATCTAGCAGAGGACAGTAGGAAAGTTAGAAATTTCAGCATGGCTCAGCACTGAAGATAAGTTTCTTGATTTGAAAAAAATTGTAAGAAAGATTTTAGTGCATTCAATTCACTTTTTGTCACTCACACTGTAGGGCTGTAAGTAATAAATATGTATATATAATGGTTGGAACTAGATGATCTTTAAGGTCCCTTCCAAACGGAATCATTCTATGATTCTATGATGGTGATTGTGGCATTTAATACACATTAGTGTTTTTGGGTTTTTTTTCTTGTGGGAAGATCCATGGTTAAAACCAGGTGTAGAAGCTAAGCTGATCTTTATCAGAATTCACATGGCTGGAAAAACTGGTACTGTCAAACCAAATACTGAATTATGTCATGTGGCAGCCTTTCAAAGACAAAGGTTAAGGCATCAGCTGGAGACTTCCATGAAATTTATTATCTGTGTTTTCGTTTTGCTTGACCTCAGCGAAGCACACACAGTGTTGATGGCTTACACCTGAAATTTAGATTTGCCCATATGCTGAGGGTGGTGTGTGCCTGGGACTTCTTGTGTGCATGTTTCGTGTTCATCTGGCCCACTGGAAGAAGACACCTAAGCATTTATATTCAAAAAAGCACTGCTAGCCATTCTAGGTAGACAGAGCACATTCTTGTACCTGCAGCAAAAGATGCAATTTAGAAAATGACTAATGTTGCAGATGTATCTATAATCAGTTTTTTGTTACTGGTTAGTTGGAAATGTCTCTGTATTAAACAGGCTGATTTTACATAACTTAATTTACAGACACTTTGGGATTTCGTCGTCATGCACACAAGGTGTGACCCTTGCTTGGTGCAAGAAGTCTGCTCTCTTATGAAGCCAGAAGCAGGCTCTTACAGTGTAGTGTTCCTGGAATCCATCATCTAGATTCCTATTTGCTCCGGGAAAGTTTTCCTTAAATTCTGTCTAGAAGATATGTTTAGGCCACAATAGCAGTTACTGTATTTGATACAGCAAGATATTACATGTTGTTATATTACATGTTGTTTTATAGCCATTCGGTTTATAAGACTGCACTAGATGTTTGAATGTCCTTCGGTTTTCAGCTTTAAAAGTTCTACGAGTGAAGCTGCTGCTCCAGTCGCACTGGAACAGAGGAAACTTCAGCTTCTGAAAGCATTAGTTCGTCAGATTTGCACAAATGGGAAATCAAATTGCCCCAAAAAACCTAGGTGATATGATTTACATGTCATGATGCAGCCAAGTGTCTTATTTCCTGAGATTCAGATGATAGTTCAATCAAACAATTAAAAGGATCTATTTACATCCTACTCCTCTCATGAACTAAGAAGAGCTTAGCAGATACATTTTAGCAGAAACGCTAAAACAGCACATCTCAATGACACATTGAAAATCATGTTATAGTTTTCTATATAGCCATTCGAATTCTTTGGTTTCACATCAGTTCTGTAACATGATTATTTTGAAGGTACATTTCAATGAAACATTAATAGACATTGAAAAACAGAGCATAAATTGACTAGCTGCTCATGTGAGGGTTGTTTGAATGTAATTTTATGTGAATGCTTTTACATTTCTTGTCATTTGTTGTTTTAAGTTGTGGAGATAGTATGAAATTCACACCAACGTGCCTTTTTTTTACCTGTAAAGCTTGCAGGTTTGCTTGTATTTTAATTTGTTCATTCTGTTGTCAGCTTTTGAGTATGGGAGACAATTGTCACAGTTAGTCAAGTAGGTAAATTGTGATTAGCTAGAGTAAGGCTGAGGAACTGAAAACATTTTAGACAGACTCAGTCTGTGTCATACGCTGCATCCCACCATCTGAACAGATACAATTCTCTTAAATTAAATTAAATCTCCTGTGGTGGATTAACCCTAGCTGGATGCCAAGTGCCCTCCCCTTCATCCTGGTCTCGACTTAATTCCTGATTTTTCTCTCTTCCCTCCCTCCCAGCAGGCTGTGATTAGTTCATCACACATTGTCACTGCCACTCCTTCCTCCTCAGAAGGAGGACTCCTCACAGTCTACTCTTGCTCTGGAGTGGGGTCCCTGCTACAGGGTGCAGTCCTACAGGCACAGACAGCTCCAGCTGGGTCCCCCACTGGTCACAAGTCCTGACAGTAAACCTGCTCCAGTGTGGACTTCCCATGAAGTCACAGCCTCCTTCAGTCATCCAGCTGGCATGGGATCCTCCATGGGCTGCAGGTGGATATCTACTATCCATAGAGTCCTTGGGCTGCCTCACCAGGGTCTGCACCGTGGGCTGCTGAGGGATCTCTGCTCTGGTGCCTGGAGCACCAGCTCCCTCCCCCTCTTTCGTCACTGACCTTGGTGTCTGCAGGATTGTTTTTCTTACGTATTCTCACTCCTTTCCTTAGCTGCAATTCTGCAGTTTTCTTGTTTCCTACCTAATTATGTTATCGCAGAGGCACTACTGGCACCGCTGATTGGCTCACCCTTGGCCAGCGCTGAACCTGTCTTGGAGCCAACTGGCCTTGGCTCCGCCGGACATGGGGGGAAGCTTCTCACAGCTTCTCAGAGAAGCTGCCTCTGTAGTTCCCCCCCCCACCCCACCCCTCCAAAACCTTGCCAGGCAAACCCCAAAAAGACTTGCACATAGAAACACTCAGATAGTTAAGACCTACTAACATCCCTAGATTTTTCACAGTGCAGATCACTTCAGTGTTTGGGTTTTTCTGCCACTTTCTTTCTACAACTGTAGGCTAAGGATTGCAATGTTTACTAGCTTTGCAAAAGAACCTCCTCCAAAAGTAATTCGAGATTAAATACCTACTGAATACAAATTACTGTTATATTAATAGAAGCAAAGCAAAATGGATGAATTATTATTATTTTTTTTTTTAAATGGTGCTTTAGTTAGAGATTACCATATTAGGAAGAGAAAAAATAAAATAAAAAATTGAACCAGTGACTTTGTTTTTGCAGGTTCTTTCATGTTGGTTAATACATCTGGGAGATTTGCGGGACAGAAAGCTCACCTCCTGATGCCCCATCTGAAAGAAAATGATACACATTGCATTGATTTCCACTATTATATTGCAAGCAAGAGTGGATCTAGCCCTGGCACTTTGAATATATATGTGAAAGTTAATGATGGTCCTATTGGTAACCCAGTCTGGAACACATCTATCACTGCTGCTTGGAACAGAACAGAACTGGCAATTAGCACTTTCTGGCCTAATTTTTATCAGGTATGTTTTACTTTTTATGCAGTTTTGTTTCTCGTAATAGCCACCTGGTTCTTAATCGTAATTTTGACTTTAAATCAAAATACCTTTCAGTATGTCTAGTTGATATTTATCTTTAATACTTTTTTTGTACATGATGCTAAATCTTTGGTTTTACATATATATGACTGTGTTTTTATGTTTATGTATATTTATAGATGTGTATGAAATGCATGCACACACACACGTGCTTCAAATGTGGATGAACTAATTATGTTGAAACAATTTAGAAATTTTGCCATTGATTTCAGTCAATTACCTCTGTTTCTCTCTAATAAATTCATTCATTCTTTCAGTTCCTTAGGGATGCTGGGATTGAATACCAATAAATTTTATTACAGTAAAATCTTCAAGTTTGATTTAGATCAGTGATATGTGTTTCTTTAAAACCAGCAGAATCCTTTGAATCCTTAGTTTAAGTCTTCGCTCTGAATGTAATATCTATTTGTTCTGTCCAGTAGTAAACATAAATATAATAGCAGCTGTCATAGGAATGGGGTTCTGATTGCATCCTAGAGATTTAGGGAGAATTTGACTTGACAGTTCCTTAGAGTGCTGCTTTTCTGTAGGAAGGTTTACAGATTATACTGTTACTTACTCTTGTGTAGTAGTTCAACAGTTTTTCTCCTTCTTCCCATGAAAGTATAGTCTGTGTCTGCACAAACAAGTAATGTGGTGTCATAAAAGCAGACCAGGAAAACACCGATGTTTTCAAGGCTCCTCCGTCTTCACTTGCAGTTTTGAAAGTTTTGTCTGGACTTTATTTGGTCCCCTGTACTGAACATTGTCACCATACTTATGGTGTGAAACTTTCTGAAGAAAAGCTGTCCCAAAGGTGGAGGTTCTTTGACTGTAGTCCTCCCTAGGAAGTACAATGTTGCTCTTCCACAATGTTGTTCCTGGAGGGCATCTTAATTCCTACATCAATGCCCCGATTATCAGTGTCATGTGTGGCAGTCTTGTTTCTGTTCCTGTATGTGTGGTTCCAGGTGACTAGGTTTCTCGTGATGAGTTTGTCAGTGTCCACTGTGAGGTACTCTAGGAGGTTATAGTGGACTTCTTTCTGTAGCTGCAGCAACTGATATATGAGGATGTGTCTCAAGTGAACTGAACCCATTCCTTTTGAATCCTTTTTCTCCTAAGGAAAAAAAAACAAAACTGAAGGACTTCCTGGAGTTTTTACTTCTGTGATGTTTCACCTGCAGTGAAACAGAAAGTTCTGGTCCAAAAGATGAGTTTGATGTGCCAGGACCATATCACTCTTGGAACTTGGGATACCTGTCAGTGGATGCAATACTTGCAGACCCAGATGACAGAGTCCAAGCATGGTTTACCCATACTTTTATATCTCTCAGGCTGAAAGGCCAGTATGTATTTTGTTGCCTGTTAGAGTTTGAGGAATGTTTAGATGATGCTCTTAGTCACATGGTTTGGTTTTAGACAGTACTATGAGGAGCAGGGAGTTGGAATCGATGGTCCTTAAGTGTCCTTTCCAACTCAGGATACTCCATGATTCTCTGGATCACGGCAAGACCTCACATTACCAATTTGATGCCAGTGTTGAAAACACCCTCTAGTGATGCTAAAAAGCCTTTCTATGTTGCCTGAAGTAGTGAGGACCAGCCTGTGTGGTTAGCCTCAGTGGATGGTGGGAGAAGAGTATAGAGCATCCCCACAGACAATTTCGTGGCAGACATTGGATATAACTTTGAGCGGTTTGTAACATGGAATGTGCTGGAGGGTTTTGTGAACATGCTGGGTCATTCAGGAGCACTGAATACTGGGCGACTGTGTGAATGTGTCACTTATGCCCAAGTCTGGACCTTAAGGTCCCCATATGTGGAGTGAATTAGTGGAGGAGCTTCCAGTGTTCTTCTTCTGAAAAGAGTCTGGTTTTTATGCAACCGAATTGCTCTGCAAATCTGTTGTCAGTAAAGAAGAGGGTTGCGCTTCAAAGCCTCACTGTAGCTCTGAACTAACAGGCTAATGTGGACAGGGGAATTTTAATAGAAGCAACCTTGACTCTGAGTATTAATTTTAAGGTAAATTAACATATTCATAAAAATACATGCAAGCTCCGACAGTTTCCAGTGTTATTACTAATGTTATTAGTAATAATCTGTGTCAGATTTCTAACAGTGTGATACATCTAACTGATATCTGACTAATATGGGCATTTGGCCACGGAAATAGAAAGATAACCTTTCTCGTCCTCTTCTTCCTTGAAACCTCCCGTCTGGACTGTTCACCCTTATTCGTAGGTGAACCCTTGTGTGCTTGGATGGGGTACTGCAGTTTGGCAAATTACCATGCATCATCTGATATATAATAGGTGTCTGAGCCCGTCTGTCATGGATTCCATGTGCTCTCTTTGCCTCTAGAAATGTAGAGATTCTTGCATAATCTTTCTTTCACTGAGGAGTACAGTAAGTCATTTTCTTCGTATTTGCTGTATCTAGCCTGAAATAATACCTGGTTCGATACTGCAGTTTAGCAGATGTGCCAAAACATCTTATGCTATGTTAATGTCCATGGTGGTGCAAGGAATCAGTGTTAAATACTGTAATTTCCCTGGTTTTATTGTAGATAAGCTAATTTATTCTTGAGGAAGCGCTATCACGATTTTAACAGCTTATGGTCAATTGTCTCCATTTTGGTTGCCTGCATCCTCTCAGAAATCTCTGATGCAATCTCCTCGCCCATCTGCTGACACGGGCGATTTTTCATTGTTTCTGAACTCTTCTCCTCCGTTTTCATGCTTTTTCTTCTTCACAGAGTCTGTTGTGGGGGGAGGCAGGATGGTAGCTGCAAGCATCTGGGAGAAGGGCAGGAAGAGGAGAGAGGATATATGTGGGTCTTGTGAGAGTGTGCTTCCAAGTTAGGTGACAGCTCAGAAGACTGCATGAATGGTGGGAGAAGGCAGCGGACCCATCTGACAGGTGTACAGTACCCAGTCTGTTTCCTAAGCTGCTATTCATTTGATTGCATGTATTCCTCAAGAAACTTCCAAAATATACAAGACTTCCTCCCAGTGATTTTCAGAAGTTGTCTGATCTTATTGAACAAAATTAAGAGAAGTGCACTAAGGAGATTTTTAAGGAATAATGAGGGCCTTTTAGCTTCTGGTGTATGAAGGGTGGTAAGTTTGTGATGAGTAATTTTCAAGAGAAGACATGGCATTAGTAGATGAAGGGACAAAGCAATGTAATAATTCTTTGTTGTGTTTTAAATCACATAATCCATGTATCCATGTGCATGTCTGTGAATGCCTTATAATTCCATTCCATTAATAGAACACATACAAGATGTCTAGCTGCAAATGAACCCGAAATGTACTACAGAGCTCTGAGGACAAATTATAGATGATAACATTTCAGAGTTATTTATACAATTCAGGATTTCTAAAAACAAAGTGTCATGTGTCTGTTTTACTGTTGATTCATGAAAAACATAGGTGAAAAAACTCCCACTAAAGGTAGCTGACTGCAAATCAGATTATGTAGTATGGAGTGAGTTTTAATACAACTTCTAAAGACTTATTTGCTTAAACCATGTATAACAAATGTGTACATGTAAAGCATTCAAAAGATTTAATAATTAACAGTACTTTATTATTGTATTGTCAGTTGTCCAAGCTTGTTAATACCTTTCAGGTTGGGTTTACATTTGAAATCGACTTTTCAGAAGTACAGTCTTCTGAACAAAGTAATTAATTTCTTTTGGTGTACCCTTTTCTTTTTACTAGGTAGTTATTTGGGTATGTTTCACCCCATGTGAAAGCTGTGTTACATATATAAATCACAATTATAACCTGCATGTAAGAACATGTTGTTTACTTACTGATTATTTAAACTTAAATTGTCAAATATTCCCATGATTAAGGATATATTTAATTCCATAATTAATGGTCTTCTAAGTACCACTGCTTAACATCTGCCATTGACTTTAGGGTATGTCTGCATTGCAGTCCAGTTAATGATTACAGTATAGTTGCAGTAACATGGATTCAAGCTTCCAAACACCTTCTGAGGGTGAAAGATAAACAGCACAGCTTGTGCTTTTCTGCTGTGCCTCCTGGTCTCTGAGCGATTTGTTTCGAAGCTGGTATATTTCTACAGGAACTAGTCTTATTTTTGTATTATAAAATTGCTTTAGGAGTGCTCCCCTGAGGGAGCATTGCCTTCCTCTTTTTATCATTCATTATGGGAGAAATTGTTTGCTTTACTGAGCCATTGTCTGGTTGGTGCATCTTAAGCAAGAGCATCAAGAAGTATATCATGCCTTTAGAGACAGCCTGCAAACAAAACAAGGTTTCACATAATTGCTAAGACCTTCACTCTCCTCCTTACTTGAATAGAATTAGAATGTATACCAAAGAAGATAACTAAATGTTGTGTAGATTTCGATGGTTAGTGGTGAGATTGCTTTTAGATTTTTGGGGAGCAGCCTCAGCAAGCTGAGAGGCTCTAAAATTATGCTTTGACAAATAAGTCCTGAAAAGGCAGCTCCTCTAGTAAGGAGAGGGTGGGAGGATTTGAGGGTTTTTGGTATATGTTTTTATTTTCTTCTAGGTTTTGATTTCTTTTTTTCCTTTGAATTTTTTAGCAGGAATAAAATCTGTTGATTTCAGGGTTGTTTTTCTTGTTTTGTGTATTTGGGGTGAAGGAGTAATTATTTTTTTTTATTTTTCTCTGGGTTAATGATACTCAGACCAATTAATAGTATTTAAAATATATTTTATGTTTTTGAAGTGTTGCCATTTTGGAACATTACAATATGCAAAATGCAACTACTGGGTTGAGTCTGGTGGGTGGCTTTGTGTTCCCTGCTTCTAACCCCGCAAGCAAGCAATTTAGCACAGCACTGTTGCAAGCTACACACTGTCCCCCTATCAGTTTTTATATTTTGAATTATTTGCTTTGTACTTTGCTGGGAGTCAGTCATGGCAGCAGTCAACTGAAACAAATCTTGATTAAATAAAACAACAAACTCTGCAGACTTAAAATCCAGAGATGGAATTGAAAGGATTAAAAATAACTTCCAGTGCAGTAACGCAACTATCTATGCCACTGCACCATCTTTAAACATAAATTCCTATGAAGCTGGAATGAAAAAAGGGCGTAAGAGCCTGGCAGTAATTCCTGATCTTTTTTAGTAAGGACACAAAGGAGTTACATGGTTTCACTTCACACTGAGATGAGATTTACCCTTTACCATTCTGACACTTTACACTGTAAATTAGGAGTTTAGGGAATAAGAAGCAGCAGATCCAACCTACCTTTTCAAATCTGGACTTAAACTTGCATTTGTTTCATAACCTGCTTTGTACATGCTTTGCTTGGAGTTTTGCTCATGTACTGAAGTCATCAGCCAGGACAGAGAATTAAGCTTCTTGTGCAGTAAAGGTCAGGCTCACATTCTCATGTGTTTTGTGTGTTGCATTCAACTGCACACATACTCTTCCTGAACTGCACTTTGAACTCCAGAGAAACTTTGAAATGCATATTGCATTTTGAATCAAAAACCTGTGTTAGGCATGTTAAATAGCTCTTCTTCATTGACTTGGGTGCTTAGGGAATAGTTATTTTGAGAAAAACCACAAACCACATATCTAAATTTAAAAACCCCAGCAGTCTAAAAATGGCCAAGAGTCAGCAGGCGTGTGCTTTTTGTCATATACACAAGGCTCTGTTATTTTCTCCTGTCCCTTATTCCTAAACCAGGAAAGCTTCTTGGCCTTCAGAAGAGAAAAATTAAGACAACAACTGGTTTAAAAACAAAAAGAGAAGAACAGGATTTAATAAGCCTTAATGTCAGGAGCTCAATTTTCAGTCCTTGTTGCTCATAAGAGATTACTTTGTAGTCTCAGGTTGGCGGCAGCCACCGAAATGTAGTTTGGTGTGCTTGAGCGCACACGTGAGTGCCAAGTGCCAGTTGTGTACGAGTGAGGGGTGGGGAGGGAAACAGCATGAAGCGAATTCCCAGCTTGGGAGGCCTGAACATATTTTAGGTAGCCCAAGTCAATAAACTGTCATGGGCTTTTGTAGGGCCTGGGAAGGACCAGGTCCAGAGCCTCCCTTCATGTGGCTTTGATGAGGAAACAGCCACTGTGATTGTGGCCTGGTGATAAAGCAGGTGGGAGTCAGAAAAGGGAGAACTCAACCCACAGGGTGCAAGTCAATGCCAATTTTCTGGAGTTCCCAATGAACTTTTAAAGTTCAATGTTCCCAACACCTTGTAAAATACAGTCAAAGAAAGACACTCTGTGCAGTAAAGCAGGGCAGGCAGAGAGGAAGTGTGGTGATACCGACAGCATGTGGTACAGCACTGCCTGCTTGCTGGGGATGCAGCGTGGCAGGATTGCAGCCTGACATTAAGCAGCTTTCTTAATACTCCTTTCTCTTTCTTGTTTTTGCAAAGTGCTATTTTTAAGTTGTGTGAAGTAGAGAGTGTTTATATTAGGTACAATCCACCTTTTGACTAAAAGCGTTGTAATTTTGCAACAACAAAGGCAGGAATTTACTGAGTGAGGTTGTGTGGCAACAAAACCTGTTTATTTCTATTGTTCTTTGGAGCAGACGGGTTATCTTGAGTCGCACATTTTCAGCAGTAAGCATTTATGTTGGTGAGCAGACCTCCTTTCTTTGTTCATATGTAGCAAGGGGAAATGGCAGGAATGAAAAGCTAATTTTGCTCTTCACTGAAGCAGAGAGGATCTGGGACAGTGCAGTGCTAAGCTGCTTCCCTGGTTCCTGTTTGGCAGGCCTGCAACAGGGAGAACGGTGTTACACAGCTTTGAGGGCAGCGTTCAGCAGAGTTTTTCCTGAGCAAATGAATTCACTGTTTTAACCAGTTGTTTCCGGACTGATAAGGTGGTGGAATAATAGGCAAAAAATCCAAGGGCCGCCCAGTCTGACGTTGCTGGAGCGTTGTCTCTATTTTGACTGGAGCCTTTTACATTGCCTGCAGGAGTTGTGTCAGCCATGAGAAAAGGCAAAGTTTGGAGTGAAAATGTTAACATTTACCAGGGAAGCTGCTTTTCAAGTGTGAAATGATGGAGAGAACTGGATGTGAAATAAGTTTCTAAGTTTCATTTCTGGTGGAATTAGTAGCAAAACTGATCCAGATTTGTGAAGGGTCTTAATACCCCTAATATAAGGTTTTCAGTGAATAAATGAGCTATTGGAGGTGTTTCTAGGTCCCTTCCTGGGCACACTCTCACAGTGTGCAGCGCACTTGTTAGGACTTTCAGAAACTTGTCATGCATGTAATCAAATTCTTTTTTTAGTGTAAAAAGAGAAAATGCTTAGATAAGGAGATATTTGAGTCCATAATCTTCATTTATCAATTTAAATGACATGAAATACAGGATTTGTATACAGCAGCTGATAGTATTTCACACCCTGTGAACAGAACAGGATTATATTACTATACTTAGAATAACTGTCATGTTTATAGAATCATAGCTTTAAGTTGGAATGGACCTTAAGGATCGTCTCATTCCAACCCCCCTGCCACAGGCAGGGGCACCTTTCACTAAACCAGGTTGTTTGAAGCCCCATCCAGCCTGGCCTTGAACATTTCCAGGGATGGGGCACAACTTTGTGCAAGCTGCTCCAGTGCCTCGCCACCATTACAGTAAAGAGTTTCTTTCTTACATCTAACCTTAATCTATCCTCTTTCAGTTTAAAGCCAGCACACCTTGTCCTATCACTACATGCCCTTGTCAAAAGTCCCTCTCCAGCTTTCTTTTAGGTCCCTTTTAAGTACCAGAATTACAGAAATTATTTTGAGATCTACTCAGGTATTTCATATGTTTTCTTTCCTGAAGCTCCGGTTATTGGTCTTGCTGGAAGTCAGATAGTTCTTTAGAAAAGACACTATTATGCAGCATTTTAAAATAATAGTAAAGTCCTTGTTATCTGGCAGTAATATTTTTTGCAGAAAACTTAAGACTGGTTTGGCTGGCTGCTCCACAGGTGTGCATGTGCCAGTTCCTCATGGGTTTTTTTTAGAACTTAGATTGTCAGAAAGTTGAGAACCTGAAAAGACCTGCTTTGCTCTGCAGTGATGGGATCATGAATCTGGTAGGCCTTTCAGATGGCTTTGTGCAGATCTTCCTATACTGAGTGCTCCATAAGAAAGAGAGGTTTTATTTTGTTGAAAAAGTTCTATTTCAGTAAAACCCAGGAATTTAATTGTTGGGGTACTTTTCTTCTTAACAGAGAAAACTCAAAGCCACTAGAGAATACAGAAAACAAATCAGTAACTGTCCCCAGCCTTCTGTTTTTACAGGCAGGTCTTTGCTTTCACAGCTGGATTTGGTTATCTCAGGGACTTTCTTTCTGGCAGCATATTTCCCTGGGAAACTTTTCCACCATTTCTGAGACCTGTTTGTCTGCTCTCTGTTCTTCACTACTGTGTTGTAGCATCTCTGCACTAAGTGCAGGTTTTCGAAGCTATGCCATGGTTCTCATACCCTATGGTCTTTCAGATGTTCTCTATTTTGAATAGGCTTGGTAGCTCTTCCAGAAAAAGAGTCATCTCTGCTTTTTTCCAGGGGCACCAGCATTTTCAGATATCATAACACAAATGGACAACATGCAACTCTGTCGCATTTGTTAATAGCAATGCTTGTTCTTTTTTCAAAGTTCAGTGAGTGAAAACAGGAGCTGCATTCTGGGTCTCACACTGCCTTCAAAACTTAGCGTTACTTTGTGTACATCACCTCTCTCTGTATTTTTGTTTCAAAGCAGGTAAGATGAGGGTAAGAATAATTATGGTTGGAAAGGTTATTTTGGGTCTATTTAAGTTGAATTTAAGTTATTCTCTATGAGTCTCTGCTTTTTTTTCTTCTTAGGAACTTCTGTTTCCCAAGAGAGTTCTTAACACTAGTTCCACCAGAAGAGTCTTTTACTTTGTAGGAAAGAGATCTTTTGAAATTTTGAATAGTCTTGTTCTGGATGCTCTACTGAGTGCTGGGAGCCAAATCCATACCCCGTTCAACCTGTTGCTGCAGATCAGTAATACCTTTAAACACCAGTAGAGTGCCATCCAGCATTCAGAGGGTCACAGGCTGAGGCTTGTGACTGAGCAATCCTATTCTGGCAGAACTTGCTTCTGAAAAATTTGTTTGGTGGCATTTGGACTTTGCTCATTGCCATCTTGTGTTTTTCTTGCCGCGTGATTCATCTGTGGGCACATTGGTGCTGTAGGTTGACATTTTTGTGTGGACAGGAGACAGAGCTAGAATGAAAAGTATTTTTGACATGTGGAGTTAAAGCCATATTTACAGCAATTTCACTCCAGGGAGACTGGAAGAGAGAAATATACACAATTTAGGTAGTTGATATGTGGGAGAGAACAACAGGATCGGTGTCCACAGGTAAAGCAATGAGAAGAAGTGAGAAGGCAAAGGCAAGAGGACATGAAGATTTTAATAATCTCAGGCTTTTTTAAAAAATCAGAATCAGTTCTCTGACTGTTTATTCAACATCAGGAAATTGTGATATATTATGGAGCCGTATATTATCCTTGCAATATGTTTGCATTCTGTATCATTCTCTTTCTGCTGAAAGAACGTAGTGTCTACATCTGCTCCAAGGTCAAGTACAGCATATGTGTGAAAAATACTTTCTAAACTTTGTCCTCCTCAGTGTGCTTCCTGAGATTAGTTACAAGAGGCAATTAGAGTTAACTTCCTGTGCAAAAGTGGAGTGTTAAAAAGGAAAAAAAAATAAAGAAATCACAACCTGGATTTTAGCATGAACATCTTGAGCAGTGGTTTGGAAATGTACCTGCTAATGTTACTGGCATATTTTTTTCTATTCCATATAAACATTCGTGGTATGTTCAAAGCTAAATCTGCCAAAGTTTGGAGAGGTTTACTTTAGAGTGTACTTAATTCAAATGACAAGAACGGTCCATTTATTTTGTGACCTATTTATAGCCATTAAACAAACCGTGGCAAATGGATCTGCTTTACTTAATTCTCTACATTTGGTGGAAGATTAACAGCATGGAAAATACATTCCTGAAAATAGGTATGTTTGTGTCTGATACTCTGCAAATCTCTGTATACTACAGAACTGTAATTTTTAAAATGAAAACAGTTTGTTCTGCAAGACAGAGAACTGAAAATAAAATGCCAACCTTAATATTTAAGGTGATTATTAGATAGCTACTTTGGCAGACCAGATATTGGGGAGATTTGGTAATTTTTACTGTGAGCTATATATGATCCCACTTGTAAATCTCCAAAAGTGATGTAAACATGAAAACATGTTCTGGTTAATTTTAATTATATGAACTACACATTTTGAGGGCTTTATGATTGTATTTTGCTTTCAGGGTGTTCTGTTCTCAACATGTTAAAAGTGTTGATGTATTTTTATATAACAATATTTTTATATTCCTTGTGTTACAAAGCTATTAACTGAAATTCTCTTTTTACTTCTCAGGTTGTTTTTGAAGTGGTTACTTCAGGTCACCCAGGATTTGTGGCTATTGATGAAGTGAAAGTTTTAGGACATCCATGTAGTAAGTACCTATCTTTTGTTGTAAAGCCAGACTCCTAAAATGAATGTGCTACTATGTTTCAATAAATGTGGAGCAAAAGATAGGGAAAATGTGAGAAAACAATGTCACTGCTGTAAATGTAGGCTGAGTATGTACAAAGTGTTGCTAAGATAGCATCATTGCACCTTATTGGCTTTAAAGGCATCTGTCTTATATGCACGTTGTGTACAGCACTTTGCATGAGTCCCAGACTCTCACTGGACTCCTTTAGAACAAAATCACCAAGTCATCGTGGTTCTGTGGTTCTAAGATTTGTGAACGAGTTTTCTGTCTGCATCAAAAATCCAGTGAAGCCGCAAGCTGAGACATTAGTGAGAACAGATGAGCAACACAAAAGCTGATTATATGTACAGTTATTTTTTCCAAGGCTTGGAAGGAAGAAAACTCAGTTGGTTGAGGGCTGAGGCTTTGCTTAACAAGGCTACTTCCCAACATTCATGGCTCAATGTCTGTATTGTTCTACTTCCTTATGTTTCAGATATGTTTTCTTATTCCATTATTAAGGATATGTCATACTTAACTATGCTAAATTCTCTTAAAACTGTTGTCAAAACCAAACCTTGAAAATCAAGCTTTAATGCAGTAATCCAGATGTAATTGAACAGACAAATAACTTATTAATTCATATATATACTATTCGTTAAATAAGGTGTATTAAGATCATACATGGCATAGTAGGTTGTAGTCTTAATGACTGAGTGCAGGAAGACACCAACTTCTGTGTAATTGTCCTTTTTATGCCATTTTGATCTTGTATGCATTTATTGTGGCTATAGGTGAGAGCTGTGATTCCAAATAAAAAGTACTGTATCTGTTAGTACCAGAGTACCTCATAAAAATGATTTTAGTGTTAGTGGCAAGACGACACACACGTTTCTTCAAATAAAGAGACAGCTCTGTAGAATCAGCAGCTGTTATTTCTGAATCACTTCTAATAAACACAGCGGGCTCTCAGGTTGTTAGACAATATATGTGCTTCTCCATTTTGAATTTATTCAGGCAGGGTGAGTCTAAAGCAGCATTTTAGCAGCTTACTGTTTTTCATATAGAGTTTTTGAGAGGTTTGATCTGTGCGTTTGTACCAATCCATTCTCAAAACCTGCAAGTAGCTCTTGTTATTGTGGAGACTGAGTTATAGCCCATAGCATGTAGAGTTCTGACATGACAGTGTTGAAATGCAAAAGCTTTAATGAAAAGTTCTTTGATGAAGTAATTAAAATGTTAGAAATTAAGACATCAAACCAGTTAAATTGTCTACAAGAAAATTGAAAAAGTGTGAAAATTGGAACAGAACTACTCTGTGTCTAAAACTTGGCAAAGTTCATAATGCTATTCTTTCTGTATATTGCCAGAAAAAAATACTTTTGGAATTATCAACTCTTTAAACAAAAAATTTAAATGGGAAAAATGTTTGATACGCAATTCCTTGTGTAGTACAAAGACCAGGCTGAAGTCAAGTTGTGAGCATGTAGAAATGAAAGGGATGGGTTGTGGTGGGTGGGTGGGTTTTTTCTTGTGTGTGTGTGTTTGCTTACTTGTTTGTTTGTTTTTAAAACCTAATGCCCTTCTCCACTTAGGCCATACCTGATAATTCAATAAAGCTAGTTTTCCAGAGTTTAAGAAGACCTAGAAAAAAGCAAAATTGAGTGGGGTAAAAACAGAAATTTAAAAAAGAAAAAAAAAGTGAGAATATACTGAAGAATTTTACTGCAGAGTCTGACATTAATAGTTTGATAGTCAAAGAGAATGACTCTGGCCTAAAGTCTGTCTGTTCTAACTGGGAAGGTTTTAAGAAAAAAAAAAAAAGCAGTATGTGTAATGAATTTGTGATAAGGATAGTTACTATGAAAATATTTTATTTCATACTTAGATATTAATTTGGGGTATTTTATTCCATTTCCTCCTTCTTATGCTGCCTTGCACTGGATATTTAGCAACTTTTTCTTGGATTATGGTAGCTGGTTATTTATAAATTCCTTAAAAATGCAATTTGTCCCAGTAATAAGGTCTTTTAAAAAATATCAACACTTTAAATGGTTGTGATGCTCTGCTAGAAAATAGATGTTTAGTTTGCTGGTCTAATGCTAGTACTAAGATTTTCATGTCAAAAAGCAGTCTTTGGAGCCTGGCTTATCTGTTACTATAGACGATGCAAGAAGTCTGCCTGGCTGCAGACTCTGTTGGGAGAATACTGTGTTTTAAAGGATAAGTTCACCTATCAGATATCTATGTTTTTCTGTGTCATGTTGTTAACTCCTTATAGTGAAACAAAAATATACATGGTCTCTTTCCTCCTTTAGCGGACATAGTTGTTGACTGAAGATCAATTTCGTTTGTTAGGTTATTTGTAGGTATATTTTCTTAAGCTTTTACTGGGATTGGTTTCTCTTTCTAAATGAAAAATAAGCATTCGTATGTAGAATGTGTTGTGCTTTGGTTTTTTTCTGCAAAAAAAAGAATTGCATTTAAAGAATACAGCTGTAGTTGGTGTTCTGTTAGTATTTTAGTTGCTTATTGTGCTACATTTCTGCATTTTCTAATCTCTTCTGTAGACACAGTACTTGGTTGAAAAGAAAAACCTGTTCGCTGGATAACATAACTTCTTATGTTTTTTTCTAGTTGGTAGTGTAAGCACCTAACAGGTTTTCCTTCAAAATGTTATTAGTTTCCAATATGATCTTTATTAATAGAATGTTATTGCAAAAGGGATGCTGAGCTAAGATAATTTACACAGCAGGAACAATTAAACAGCACCCTTCTATTCTGCCCTTTCCTAGGCACAGAAGTAAATCAACGTAGAATCTAATGTGTAGTCAGTGAGTTGAATCTTTTAAAGCAGAACTGTTTCATTTGCTTGGTGTATTTTTCATAGCCAGTACTTTTGTCTTGCATAACTTAGATGCTTTTATATTTTCCAACAGCAAAAACTCCCCATTTCTTGCGTCTTCAGAGTGTGGAAGTCAATGCAGGACAGTTTGCTACTTTTCAATGCACTGCCAATGGTGGAACGGACTCAGGTGACAGACTCTGGTTACAGGTAATTTCTTTCTTTCCTGATGCACTGAGATCTGGAGAGAGGAGAGACTCTTGAGAGGAACGTAAAACATGAAAAATTATGGAGCTGTCTTTTTCATCAATATTAGATTTTATAGTGCCTTTGAACTGCTGCATAGTAGGTATTCTGTCGTAGAAAATGGTGCTGGAAGATTTTCCTCTCTTGTTTCAGTGGAATGCATTATTAAAAATAAAGGTACTGTTTTTCTTACATGTGGCAATCATGAGTAAAGGCTAAATCCCCAAGGAAGAGCATGTGACTTTCCTAAAATGTCTGTGCTGCCTACCTGCAGTATTACACATAATGATTTTTTTTATTTACCTCTATCTCCGCTTATTTTTAGCTAAAATTGCATTGTTAGTCTTTAAGTCTAGAGAAGACCAGTATGACAGTCAAATCTGACCTTCTCTATTATAGAGCCAAAGAATCTTACTTATATTCATTGAGTCCATTATTTATTACTTAATCAGTAATGTAGCTTCTAGATAAGTGTCAGATCTTTGTTTTAAGTATTTCTCCAACTCATTTTCTTTCAGTCAAGACAGTCTCCCTTGTCCGGATGTATAATCTTGTATCAAAAATATGCCTTTTTTGCTTGATCTCTTTTAGTAATAAACATGCAGATTTAACTGCTGTCTTGCTGCCATCATTACAGAGTTGTTCCCTACAGCAAACAATAGTCACTTAGTTGAACTTAGCATTAGGTATATACCAACCTCCAGATCCCAGTGATTTCCATACATGGAAAACAATATGCTAGAACTGAGACATTGTCTATGGGAAGGAAGTAAGGACAATTAAAATAAATGAAACACCACCTAAGGAGATCAGTCAGATGAAGCTGCAGGTAGGGTTGAAGGAGAAGAGAATTTGAGGCAATGGTAACAGGTGGGACTTAGAGATTAAATTCTCTATTTTTGCTGTTTAAACAATTCCAGGCTTTTACTATAGTTTTCCTTTAACATTGGATTTGTATTTCATAAATTATTCATGTAAGTGTGACAGGTTAAACAGCTGAATACTTATATGAAATCTAGCACACGCAAAAAAAGAAGTAAAACCACTTGAAAAGCAAAGACTCATATTTATCTGTATACGAATGATGAACTGTTATGTCTATTCAGAAGGAGCCTGATCAAATACAGTAGAAGGCAATGAAAATCTGCTTTGGTTTTATTTGGGTTTTATTTTCAACCTCTGTGCTGATATAAGGCCAATATTTCTCTAACACCTTTGAAGACAATATTACATATTTGAATTGGTAGAATTAGACTCCTGTGTTTCATAAGCCACCAAGATTTTTCTTAAAGAATGATTTTTCTACTCATGAAAAGGGTTTAACACGTATGGGAAAATAATGGGTTCCTATTTCATCAGTGATATCCTTTGTAGAACCTTTGAACTTTTGCATAATTCTCTATTGTGAAATTGAAGGTAGAATTCAATATAGGGAAATCCTTGTTCCATTCAGTTTTTCCGTGTGTTTCAGGACAGTATAGTTTGAGCTTTAATTTTTTTTCATGTTGTTTAGGACACACAGAAATTCTTTACAAGGCTGGAGTGTAATTATTGTAGAAATTAAATATCCTTCTAGGTTTTATGTAATATAAAGCAATTTTCTTAACAGCAGTAGCAATTCCCGAATATCTTTGCTGAGCTTAGTTAAGTCAATTCCTTGTTTATGCATGATTATGAGATTTCTTTTTCTGTACAGAGGATAAGGAAGTAGTGACAGATTGACTTTTTGAGGAATTTTATCTTCCTGCAGGGCCACTGTGTATTTATTCTGCCTATACAACTAGAGGTCCCTCTGGTAATCAGTCCAAGGTTGTGCGTATTCCAGGTGTGCCTTTGCATGAAAACATTTTAGAAGTTGACAGGATCTCCTGGATAGCTTGGATTTATTTTTGTACTTGTTTGCCAGTTTCCACAGATGTCTGCTGCAACTTACAGTAAAACTGAACAAACAGCTCTGTGTGTGGGATGCTGCAAATCAAGGCTACAAGATACAGTTCCCTAAAGGATTAGCTTTATTTTAGCGTACTAGGTCATTATGACCTATATTTTATATATATTGGGTCTTTTCCAACTCAGCATATTCAGTGGCACTGTGGTTATCAGGTAACAACAGATCCCCAGACCTTGCAGTTCTCCATCAGTCAGCTGACTATCTGGTTTTATGGTGTGATATTGAGGAATTTTTTATGTGCTGCATATGACATCTCATGACACTGCCGCAGGACCAGGAGTACAATGCAGCTGTCTGTAATAGCTGTCAAAGAACATGGCATCTTCTGCATCATATGACTGGTCAAAAGGACATTAAAGATACTTTCGTTCCTGGTAGCACTAGAACCAATATGAAACTACAAAACATCTCAGTGAAAGACATTCTTATATGCACTAGAGCCAGAATAAAATGAACATCATTCTCTGGAAACATTTCCAGTAGCACTCAGGTTATAGAGATTCAGGTTTTAGTGGTACTATGAAAAAATCGTGCAATCTCTCTGGTGTGTCTAGTTTGTTCACCAGTAGTACTAAGCCTTTTCTACTATCCTTTTGGTGGTTTGTTTAATTACATTTATAAAACCTTAAGGGGAAATAATAGTAAATAAATAAATACAGTTGAGTGATTTTTATCAGGGGCTTCTCAGCATTTCTTCCATGTAAACTATATCAGGATGCTTAATCTGGCTCCATGTGGCAATTCCAGAATACTGTGATATAATTTGCTCACAAATGGTTTCTGGTACCTGTCATTTTTCAGATTGACATTGTTAGTCTGAAGTACAGGTAAATTGCCAGGGTGAAATCACAAACTCACTGAATTCAGTGACATTTCTACTCTTTTTGCTGTTGGCAGAATTTTGCTCCTGTACTTCTGTCTCTTTAATATAGTATTTCTCCACTTCTATGCACCAGACTTCAAGTTTAGTAGCACACATTCTCCAGTGAACAATTATTTTACTTTTCACAGTCTGTTAGACTGTGAGTGACGTATGTTCCTTAAAATAAATGAATAGTTTTAAGTTGGTTGGTTATTTTAGTATCCTTGTCTTTGCTGAGTAGTTTTGGAAACAGGATAGATGCTCTTGGTTTAATAATGCCAAGGGCTTGAAGCAGTCCTAAGTGAAATCTGTACATAATATTTTTTGCATTCCACCCCCCCTCCGCCTTTTGAAGTCTATCCCACTCTTATTCCCTAGGGAATATGAGGTCTATTAATTTATGGAGTATTATGAAAGCTTTTAAAATTGGAAGGGTGATGAGGAATCAGAATTTGTACAATAGCTGCCCAAATTAGACCACCGAGGCATGAAATTTATTTCATGATGCTGTGATCAGTATTTACTCTTTCGGGAAGGGGAAGAAAGAAACTTGTTTACCCATTGTGTAGTGCAGTGCTTTGTAAGAAAAACATTTCTCTTCACCCCACTAGGCAGACGTGCACCCTGGTGCATGAGCTATGATTGCAAGCTTGTCAGATAATTTGAAAACAAATTGTGGGTATTTTCAGTGATACCATTTCAGGTTAAAGTCAAATGAAAGAACATAACACAGTATCATACAAGTTTGTTTTTGTTACGTTTGTTATCGTTTGATTGTAATCAGGGTCCAGTTGATAAGGTCATTGGTTAGATTGTATGTTTATGAAGTCACGTCCCCATTAGCTAATGTTCTAAACATAAAAATACCTTAAAAATAAATCTTAATGTCTATAATTAATAAATGCATCCAGTCTGCTTTAATTTTTCCACATCTGTGGGACATAATGGTTATTGCCAGTATGGGATGACTCTTTCTCTTCTATTGATTGAGTAAAAATGTCATTCCTGTGCTCTCTGCTTTGCTCCCACTGTTGGAAAGAAATGAACAGGTGGAACAAAGAAAAGTTAATGGTCAAATGAAAGCAGCTGAGACAATGTCTTCTGAAAAGCCTGTGTTAGTATTTAGTAAATTGTGGAAACACAAATCTATGTTATAGGAGAGAGAGAGGGCAGAAGTCTTTTTTGGAAGTAACATGCTTTTGGTGCTGCCTATGGGCTGCAAACAGTTGGCTTGTTTTTCCTTAGCTTCTCAGGCCTGGCTCCTTTCCGAGAGTGTATAGAGGACAATTTCCTTCATCAGCTGGTAAATGAGCCTACCAGGGGTAAGGCCCTGCTAGACCTACTATTTACAGAGAGGGTCTGGTGGGAGATGTAGTGGTCGAAGGCCGCCTGGGGCATAGCAGCCATAAAATAATAGAACTTGCAATACTCAGGGGTGCAAGGAGAGCCATCAATAAAACCTCTACACCGGACTTGTGGAGGGCAGATTTTTGCCTATTCAGAAGACTAGTTCAGAGCATACCCTGGGAAACATTGCTTAAAAACAAGGGAGTCCAGGAGGGTTGGGCATGCTTCAAGCAGGAGGTTTTGGCTGCACAGGAACAGTGTGCCAAAAGGCAAGCTGGCAGGAAAGATGACCGGCTTGGTTNAAAGATGACCGGCTTGGTTAAATAGGGAG
>VYXB01001129.1:0-23271 GCA_013397135.1 Pachyramphus minor
GTCCTTTCCCCTGTTCCTGGGGGATCACTTCTATGGACTGCAAGGGGCAGCCTCTTCACCACGGGCTACAGAGAATGGCTTTGAGTCCTTCCTCTGCTGCCTGGAGGTCCCTTCCCACCAGAGATAGTCTTAAATAGACCTCTCCTTGTGGGTTCACCCAGGACAACAGTTCTTCCATTCTCTGCTGTCCTTTAGGATCACAAATAAACTGCACCAGTATGGATCCCTTACTGGGACTATAAAGTCCTACCCGGGACAACTTGCTCCAGCATAGGCTTCTCTCCATAGGCCACAGGTCTCTAGCAGGACTTTGCTTCATCTCAGGCCTCTCACAAGGGGCCACAGCCTCTGTATGTTCTCGTCTGCTCCGGCCCAGGCTCCTTCATGAACTACCGGGGGGTTTCTGCACTACAGAAGCACCACTGGGTGTTGAACCCAGGATCTCTTATTATCAGTAATCTTCTACAAGCGGCAGGGGTTTTCAACTTTCAGTCTTTTCCTTGTTGAAGAGAGAGGGCGGGGGGAAGCTTCCCCCGCACTTCTCTGCTCTCTCCTGCTAGACTGACCTTGGAGCTGCTCATTATCTCAAGTCCTATTCTGTTCTCCGCCAGGCTAGAATTTTCTTCTGCAGCATATTTCAGGCGGGCAACTTCTCTCTGGAGTTTTTCTCCACTCTGTTACATCCAGAAATCCACCTGGACCTAACTACTTCGGGGCAGGGCGAGTAAACCCACGACAATAGGAAAATAAACATTAGTTCCCAATTGAAAGATATATTCAGCCTAAACTTAATTAAAATTTAATAGTAACTGAAGTGCTACCATAAACCAGAAACTGGGCATGGCATATGGAATTAACATTTTCTGAGTTTAAAATTTTTACTTCACAACTTGTGTGACCCTGATTTGATCCTCTAAAAACTGTTTTTGCATATATCTCAGCTGAGTGCAGGGGCTTTATGAAGTTAGTTTTGTGGTATATAAACCCAGAAAAAAGTGTTTTCAGTTTAAGGTGAGAGACAGGTTTCTGTTATGAGTCATGCTATCACTTTGTAGTGTTAATGTCTAAAAAAAATATCTCTACAAGTTGTACATAAGAGTATTACAAGTCAGCTTCACTGAAAGTCTCCTTTACATTACAGAACTGCCATCATGACCTCGTTTCAGAAACCATGTAGTCAAAGGAGCTTATGTGAGCCTGTCAGTCCTAACAGCCTCCTGTAGACACTGGTAATAATCCCATTTCTCTTAGTTGTCTTTGGGTACAGGTCAAAGTAACAACTGTGTCAGAACCCTAAGGCCTTGAAAAAGGGCTGTATTTCTTTACAGGCGATTTACATGTGCTTTTGTTAGGAATATAAATTACAGAAAATGTTTGGGATAGACAGTTCCCTCTTTTAACTTAGGTCTTGTTATTCTTTTTAGTCTTCGCAGTTGATTGAGTGCAACATGAGCTATTAAAACGTGTAAGCCAGATACAAATCTGAAAGAAGTGTGTTCCATCACTTGCACTGTAATAGATGAATCAACGTGAAAAAATAAAAACACATTTGTAAACTATTGGGACAAAAGCTTAAAATCAGGACTTTTATCTTGAGGAAACAAAAGAGATCTTTTCAAGAACTGTCTACTTTTTTTTGCACCCTTGGTTGCAGTTTCTTTTTGAAAGGTTGAGTGGGGATCTATTCCAAGATAAGTTTTGTTGCCAGCTTTTTTTGGTTAAAACTTTTTATAACCAGCTATCAGCCTTAGCTTGTTAAGCAAGTTACAAATGCTGTCCACTGCAAGAGAAAAAGAAAACAAAAGCTAAAAAGAAGCCAAAAAAACAGTATTTGCAAAAGCAGTAAGGTTTGTAGAGGCATCTAATGAATTAGAATTCACTGTCTCTTGCTTAGTTTCATACTTCCCTTAAGTGTAAGCATGTCAGATTCCTCCAGATGCTAGTTCACTGTGATAAGCTCAGTGTATCCTTACCCTTTGTTGTTTCCCTATCTGCCTTTTCTCTCTTTGTGATGTTATACAACTAGGATATATAGCGTATAGCAGAATTAGGCTGATACAAATATACCACCACTTCCAAACAGATTTTAAAAAAATCAAAACCCAAACATATAACATGTTCAAGAAATACAAGAACAAGTAAAGTGATTGAAGTAGCTAATAAAAGAACTTAATGCTTTAAAACTTGTATGTGTTATATGTAAACAGATACTTCTTGTCTGGCTATTAAACTAAAATAAGACCATATAATAACCTGTTATTTTTCAAGTGTCAAAGTTTGAAAAAGTAATTTAGCTTACAGATTTAGTGAAATCTTAATATTTGTAGAAGGCAAGTGATCAAAAATGGTTATATTTCTTTTTTATTTTTCAAGTTTAACTGAACTACTAAGGATTTATCCCTGTGCAAGACATCCAAAAGCATGTTCAATTTAAAAATAATCAAACACTTTATCAATGTAAGGAATTCTACAAATACAAGTGAGGAACTGATTCGATAATTTAGATGTATAAGCACAAGCTAGCAGCAACATATCATTGTAAAAAGAAGCATCATATAGAAAGATGGCAATTGAAAAAAATCAATAGTCACCATGTGCAGTAGCTTGTTTTGTTCTCAGGTGGAGTTGTGTACTCGATGAAAGAGATATTTGGAAAGAGTCCACTGAGCAACATAAGGACTATAGTTTCTACAATCCAATTAAAGATTCCCTTCACTTAAGGAAAGTTTTAAAAGATTTCAAAAGTATCAAATGCTACTGAAAAGAGGAATAAAAAAGCCTCTGAATTTGTGCTGACTAGGGGAAGAATTAGACAGTTTCACTTTCACCATGGAATGGAAAGTTTAAATTGGACTGAAGTTCCACAACTTTCTCAAGAGAACAAAGTAGTCCTTCCCCCCTCAAAAAAAAAAAATAAAAAAAAAAGGGACAACAATTCTGAAGTATTTACATAGACCATAGACTGAAGATGTTTCATCCAGACCATTTTTGGTGGGAAGCAATACTACTTCCCATTACTTTCTTTAAAAACTGATTGTGAATCAATAATCTGTGAAGCTATGGCCATATCTTCATTAGTCTCATTTTCCTTTTTACCTACAGTACATGCTCCAAAGATGTCAGGAACCCTGTTTCTGCTTTATTTCTCATTTGATAGCTTAGCATATTTTTTTTACTTTTCCCCTTGCTTCAACAAATAGTGGTAAGACAAACAAACATAAACTGAATTTTAACCACCTCAGACATATGATTTTATTATTCATTACACATGGATGTGGGAGCAAAAATGTCCAGTAGCAACTAGAATAAAACATTCTGACTTGAATTTAGAATATGTAACTTAGAAAAGAGAAGTCATGTTCTTCATTTTAAGGTAGGTTTTCGTCTTTGTTTTCCAAATCTAAGCAAAGTCCGACAATTAACTATTGTAACATTTGAAGGGTACAGTCCACTGCTGATTAGTTTTAAACTCCGACTAGATAAAGCATATATATAATATATAATCTTTTTATTTGCTTTTATTAAATACATGTTTACACTTATGATAAAGTCTACCAGTTTAGTAGTCCACATTACATGAAAAAAGAAAACAGTTAATTTTTTTTATTAGAAATACAACAGTATGTCACAATATATTGCAAGCTAAGTGTTTATTTCAAAATTGTAGGCAGCACGCAAGCAGTGATAAATTTTTATAGGACTATGTAAAAATTATTCTTTCCAGATCTGCTGTTCTTTCCATTGGAGCTATTTTACTTATTAACCAGTGAACAGAGAAAAAGTCAAAACAAAACAGAAATTACTATGAAAGTTTTATGCACTTAAGACATCCTGAGGAGCAGGTAACTATAACATCAACATCAAGGAAGAATCTGCATACCTGGCCCATTTTTTGCCCATTGGAAGAAGCCACACTGTTTTTCCTTCCCAAGAGGGCACACAAAAAAGTTCTTTCCGTTATTGGGACCAATCTTCAAAACAGTCTTCATAACGCATCGCTTGCCATGGTTACAAAATGGAAAATCCAAGTCGGCCCACTGCCAAAATAAAAAGGCTTTAGGCACATGTGATGGCTATGAATTCCATATTTTAGAACTGACAATAGAAACAGATCTATAGGGCATTCTACCCTAGAAGAAACTCTTCCTAGTAGTCAGGAGAGTTTTATCTCTTTTGTGATCACTGATTTTAGATTTTTCTTTAACATCAGCTGCAACTGCACACACTTTGACTGGTGCAACTTTAATTGATGTTAACACATAGTTTTCTTCAAATTAAGGCATTATAGTCATTACTCTCTTAACTTCATCTGAAAGAAGTGTGTTCTGATAGTAAGTGACTGCCAGGTCACTTACCAGGTCAAACTCTTCTCAGACACATACATTCATAGCAAGAAGCAGTGGCCACCAATTGCACCTAGGAAGGTCAGGTTAGGTATTAGAGCAACAGTGGGAGCAGTTGCCCAGGTGGATTACAGAATCTTTATCCTAAAAGGCTTTCAAGATTTTGGCTAAACAGAAACGTGGCTAATGATTAGATCTAGTTTGCCATAGTCCTCCTTCGAGCAAGTTGCTGATCTGAACAACTTGTACAAGTCCCTTCAAACCAGTATTTCTGCTATGCATCTGTTTTACATCACATGGAAGCCGATTAGGAGTATTTGCACAAGCAGGTCTCTTTTCAACAGTAAGAGAAATAACTAAAACTGTAAGTTTATAACTACTATTATGGTCTTAGTTTCAATTCAGTGTGTGAAAGTACTTAGAATTACCTCAAACTTTAAATGGAATATATCTGTCTACAATTACAGATCCCTGGGGCAAGGAGGCTGCAGGAACAAGTGCTTATCATAAAACAAGCCCTTAAGTCTTATACGTACTTGAAAGTAGTCACAACGAGTTTCCCTGGGTAGAGGGCAGGAATAAAACTGCCTGCCCTTGTTTTCTCCATCCTTTCTCACCACTCTGAGGCTGCAGAGGCGGCTGTGTTTACTGCAGCGAGGATGGCCCACGCCTAATGTACGAGGATCACCTGTCACATTAGCTGGAGTTGCGCTGTAATGACAAGTTACAAAATGACTCCCGTGAAAAGTTAAAGGGGTTACCAGCCAAAGAATTCTCTCCTACCATTACAATAGCTCACTCAGGATACTTTCACACACAATGACAGCCATAAAGCTTGCTTCTCTAATGCACCCTACTGCGTCTTTAAAGCTGAATGATTGCTGGGAGTAAAGAGACAAGACTGTGTGCTTTTCTTGAGGTATTATACCAGTTCTCCCCATCATGTTTTAAATTATTCTGAAGTATTCAAATTCATCTACAAAACAAAATAAATATTACCACTGCTATTATATTCCCCACCCCAAATTCATGGTCTAAAAGAGTATTTTGTTCTTGGTGGGAAAAAGACCAAGTCAGTACTCCAGGTTGAAGGCATTTGTATGCTTCACAGAAAAGACTTCCACCTTCTTGACTAAAAAGTTAAAGTAATGCTCCAAATCATATTTGGACAAGAAGTAGTCCAGCTGAGGGGATGGAACAGAGTTGTGTGAATGGGATAAAGTTTCTCTCTTTCTTCCTCATGATTGAGATAGTCAGAGATTATCTGAATGCAATACACAAGGCTTCATTTAAAAACAGTAATGTGAAAAAGATGAATGCTTTGAAATGTATCTTTGCAATATACTTATAGAAGAGAAAAACAGTGATGAGACCTTAGTGAAAAAAGAAAATTCATTCTGTTCGAGTTATCAGCTTAGGAATTTTATGTTCCCTTCTATGTCTGAAAGATTGCAGTCCTGCAGACATCAGCAGTTTTCTTCCAATGCCTCATTAAAACACAAGAAGATAAAAATGGCCAACAGATTTTTTGTTTTGGTTTTGGTTGTTTTTTTTCTCAGTTTGCTTTTTAATTTTGTTTAAAACATTTAAGTTGATGACTTGCTACAACTATCTGTTTTCATGATTGATGCTGTCTCATTTCTTCTTTGCACTCCTCTGCACTCTCAGTTATCCCACCTACATCCTCAGTAGTTCTCTGCTGAGAGTGCCAGGAGAAATTATATTCATACAGTCTAGTCTGACTAGTCAGTGAGATTCCATTTCAAAACTGGCGCTTCAACAATGCAAGAAGTAATTTCTGTATTTCAGACACAAGACCAGGAATTTTGTAGCATATCATCAATATTTCACATTCAGCCTGCATAATTTACCACTGTAAGTGACATGTGCCTTGCACTCCCATTACTGCCATGTATGTCTGCCCAACTTTTCCTTGACAACCCTCATAGATTCTCACATTTCTCTTAACTAGGCAATGAATGTGTCTGAACAGGGTTGTGTAAATAAAAATTGAGGATGGGTAGAGTATTAAAGTGGTTATATAAAATGGGGATGGCAGTTAAGAGTAAAAACAGTGATGGAAAGTTCATCAAGGTACCTGTACAGAGCTTACTATCACGGAAAAATGTTGAAAACTGGTAGTTGACAAATAACTTTAATTAGAATATATTCATTCAGCTAGCTTCCTATCGTAATCTCTCACAATGACTTCAAGATCCCGTGGCAACTACAGTGCTAAGATCAAACAACTCCTTAGGTAGAATTGTGCTTGTTGAGCTATCAAAGCTATACTGTACTATTCTGTGGGAATAGCTGAACTATGAACAGATGTTTAGCTAACAGCAGTACTGGCCAGATGCCAAAATGAGGACTTTTCTAGTGACAGCCTAGGTCATTCAGTGCTTTTGAAATCATGTTAAATTATGGTTAGCCTAGAATAAGTTACCACTGGCAGAAATCCAAAGACAACACTGTCTGAGCCCAACAGCACAATATTCCATTAATCTTTGGGGATAAATTTGTTTATGGGATTATAAAGGCTTTTTATTTTAGAATACATACCTGATTGCTATATTGTATTGGTGAACTGAGGGTATATGATCGGTTTTCTGTTTCTTCTGTAGGTGTTGGAAAGAGACAGGTTGCTGACCGGAGGACAAAGCCATAGCAGTTACGTGTGTTGAGCAGTCTTTGCCTGTGCTTCCCTCTGACTGGTAGGCATTGCTTTGGATCTGTTTACAATTGCTTTTTGGAGCAACACACTGAGAGTGTCCATCAGTTATTTGGGTATCATTTCTCAAAACAGCTTTGTTACCAAGATCTGTTAAGACAAGGGTTGTAGTTCCAAATGCAGTTCTCCTATTGATCTTTATTTCTGTGTTTGGTTTTTTGAATTCATTACAAGGGTACTTCATTAAGTTTATGTTAAAGGCTGCAGAATCTTCAATATTCTCCATCTTTGGAACTAAGGAAAGAAGTTATTAGTTATAATCCATCTGCGTAGAGTTTGACATTTTATTTCTGATCTGTATTTATAAGTCATCATATGAAGAGTGAAAGAGTAAATTTACAATACCATCTTGAAAGATCTGTCAAGATAGAGTACCAAATTTCTTACACTAAAAAAAGCTCATGTACTTTTGGAGTCACGTAAAATGTGTGTTTCAAGATAACATCACTAATGCTTAAATAGGACCAAACGTTAATAGTACTCTGTAAATGAAAACTATTGGACAAATAACCTTATAAAATCACAGGGATTAAAATACTTAAATTTTTCAAAATAATCTTTTAGAAATCCCTGCAATGGGAGATCACAGGGTATGGTACCTCCAAGGAGCCATGCATTATAAATTTTTGAAGTATTATTTTATTATTGACATGAAAAAGAATATTCATTTGTTGGGTTTTCTAGTGTTTCCAGTTTTCCTGTCCTTCCCTTACTGTAAGAGGCTTTTATGAAGGAAGCAGTTCAGACATGTGCTTTGTGTATATTTCCTGACATGAACAACAGTTCCTTCACAGAACCAGAGGCCTGCCTAGTGGGCAATTTATAGCGTGTCTCCATCCTCTCTCTTCCCTCCATACAAAAAAGAGGGAATTAAACAGAAGAAAAATAGGTAAATAACGCATACAGAAAGGCACACTCTCTCCAAAGACGTTCTCACTCAAACAAAATAAGAATCTCTACAGTTTACTTGTTTCCAGTCTCCTTCCATTTTGCTGCTGCTGCACAGTGAAACATACTGGTTTCAGTGCATCCAGACTTTTTAAGAAAGAACAGTAGCTTGGCCTTGTACTTAGCAAAGAAGCAAGGAAATTGTGATATAATGGCAATTATTTGTGTCTACAGACTATTCTGTCTGTATGGTCAGTAGCTAATTTTACATACCAAGTACTCTATCCTCAAAAATTGAAGCATTTCTGCTGACAGAAGTTAATTTTAGAAACAATAAAAAGAGAAGCACTGAACGAAGTGAGAAGGCAAGAAATCTTAAGGCTTGAACAAAAGAGAGGTAAGTAAATCCATCTTTAAAAAAAAAAATTCAAATATCACTCCTATGATGCAAAAATTAATCTTTTTTTTTTTAAAAAAGGAATTTTTCCAACAGCATTCGACCAGGTCTAATACACCTTCAAATTCCAGGCCTGTTTTCAGTAAAGGCACATAACTAAACAAGTGAAACTTATAAATATATAATTTGTAAGTCCAGGAGAAGGAGTAAGATTTTGTTTCAAAGCTTAAAATTAAGCATTTGTGCACATGACATTATACATTTTAAGGTCCAGCTGACAGTATTAACTCCAGGATAAATGTTAGTTGGTAAATCTGATTTTAGAAAGAGATTAAAATTTTGAGGTTTCTGGTGCTGATTTTGCAGAAGAATTATGCAAGATTAGCCTGTGCTGGCAAAAACTGTCATGTAAAACACAAAGACGTATTTTATTGATTTGTGACCTGAGAAAATGGACTTTAGCTGGTGTGAGATAAGAGTTTTGCACACATCACTCCACTCATAAAAGGATCAAGCAAGGAAGCAATACTTCATGTAGATAACAGCATTAGAAGCTCCAGCAAGAGACTAACAACAGATTTAGGTAAGCACCTCAGAATCATTTTTACTCTGAACTTGGAGGGAAAAAACTAGTCCTTGAGAAACTGATATCCTTTTAGAAAAGGGTACCAAAATATACTGCTTTTGTTCACATGAAAGAATAATAGTTACTTTTCTGCCTCCTGTTGATTTTTCATTCAGACTTATGCAGCAAATTTTGAATGATTTTAAGAAGAGTTGAAGGATGGTGATTGTGTCTCACTCCTTGTCCCAATAAAAACAAAGGGTCACTGAAGAGACTTATTTACAGAATCCCACCTGCACATAAAGTTGGAAGACACTTTCAGGGTGTAAGACAAGAGAGTTTCCATGATTGTCTATGTAAGATTTCCCCGAATCTGACTTCAAATTAGCTAAAGTTATATAAATATGATTCACAATAAGACACTTTTACAGTTCTCAAAACTACACCGAAACCACAGCCCCCCCCCACATTCCCAGCATAGATGCCAGACGATCCTTCAGTACCTTCAGGCCTTGAAGTCAAACAGGCATCACAAACTTCAGCAGAAGGCTTGTTTGTTAGGGTACAGCGCATACACGTCCACTCCTCTTCAGATTTCTGAGCTACATGTTCATTAGAACATGACCCCCTGCCATATGCCCAGCCAATTAGGCTATTTCTAGTTGGCAGTTTGCTGTGAAACAAAAGAATGATGTTAGTATTTTCTGACGTTCCTTCTACAAATTGCCTTACACCACTATGTGCAGGGAGGCACAGGGACAGAGAACAAACAGTACAGTGTTATGCTTGCCTATCATACCTTGGACAGAATGTCATGGTTCAAGTTTGATTTTTTTTTCCTATAACTCAAGGGTAAATCTTTCCAGATGCTGCAGAAGTAATACAAATAAAAATATTTAAACAAGAAATTGACAGAAAGTTAATTATTAACTGATGTGCTCTCCAGCACAATGCCCCAGCCTCTCAAATTCCCTACCATTTTCAAGTACTGCAGCAAAAAACCTGGTGAGAAAGGGAAACTGTTTCAGAGCTTTTTCCCCGCTCCCTTGTACAGAACACCTACTAACAAATGCATTACTGGATGAAGAACTGTTTAGAAACTGAACTGCAGAAAGTCACACAATCTAGCAAACTAATTTTTTTGCTCTCATTTAGATGCTACCCATAAGTCCTCTGTTATCATAACAGCCAACAACACTGAAAGCCTTAAAAGTTAGAAAGTCTCTTGTTTGTCATCATTTGCTAGAAAGCTTTTTAACATGTAGGAGCCTGTTCAGAATTAAGGATCCTAGCTGTGACTTGTGAGCCAAAGCCATACTCCAGGTACCTCTAAATATTTAGTTCTATTGATTTTCCTGTAAATTATAATACCTCCTCTGTTGATACACTGATTTAGAGTCATAGTTACACTTTTACAGTCACTACATCCAAACATTGACAGCATGTCAAATGTAACTTGAACTTACTTGTTCACTAAGTTATGTACTTACATTTTTAAATACTATGTTATCAACCAGCTTACAGTTGATAAGTTGTCAAGTGTTTTTCTCCATAGCTTGTGTGCACTTTTTGGAGACTTCTTTTAATCCAAAGAATTTAGGCAATTCAATTAATAATGCAAATGCTGTAGTTGGGAATGTGTGTGACACTCCCTTGATCTATCACTTTTCCCATAATTATCACTCTCCATATCAGAATAGATTCCTAAGATAGTGGTAGAGATATCCACTACCTACCACGTCTTCCACAATAGGAAAACTAAGGAGGATAATGAGAACTGCTGACATACCAGAGATCCCGTGCTGTCAAGAGGTAGAACAGACATTACAATAGCATTCACCAAAATAATGTGGCTAAATAAAAAAACCAGCCAAACTCTAAATGTTAAAATAGGTATTTTCACATTATTAGATCAATTGTTCTACTCAGTTATCAAAAATGCTTTAGAAGACTGAATATATTCAGCATGTCATGTTTGGAGTTTAATTCCATGTTGTCCCTCTGATCTGTCTGTCACATCATGTCATCCCTCCCGCTCCCTTCCCATTTTATGAAATAAGGGGAGAAAACATATTTTTAAGATTCAAGGTACATTTGAATTTGATGGGGTAAGCTTATAATGGGTATTTTCTTCATTTCTTCAGTTGAGCAAAATCATGAGCTACTTGACTTGACCCAAGAACCACTGAGTTAAATTCTGCAGTTTATGATCTGAAGCAAGTCAGTCTGATCCCAAGGGGTCTTTCCAGTCTTCAAATGTGAAGTTTGGAATAGCAGATAAATCACTTGAGCTACATATATTTTTACACGGTAATGGTTACTGCATAATTGAAAAAAGACCGGTAGAACACAAAGGCCTGACGATTAGGATAAAGACAACACGAGAAACAACCTTTGTATTCCACAGCTGCCATTACAATGTTTTTCAATTAAATACAGTACTGTGTAATTATTTATTTAAAAATACAATAACAAACCCCCAAATCACTACTTGTTCTAGAACAAAGCAAGAGAGATATTTTTTCTCATTATCTGACTCAATGGAACATTGCTGTCTTCCTATCCTTCTGCAAAATATTTCTTATTATTACTTTCTAAAAATACAGCAGATTGGGGTTATCAGCATGTGAAATATTTATCTTCCATGCTGGAATTTTCTATATTTGATCTGTACTCAAAAGTGATTTTTAAGCTGTAACCAAAATCCCTTCAGCCGTCTGAGTCTTAAAAGAAGCTTGGAGCTAGGAGAAGGATTTGTGTGTTCCGTAAATCTTATCTAAAAATGTATATATATACACACACACTAATGAAGGCAAAGCTTGCAAAGTGAAGCAGTATCTTATATTAGATTGACAGAGCTCAGTATAAAAAGACAAAATTCTGAAGCCTCAGATGAAAATTTTCAAGAAAACTTAGGCATTTAAGCCTGAATAAGATGCTTTTGGAACTTTTACCTTTTGACCCTTTGTGATATCAAATGCATTTTCTGGTTTCCTGAAATAAAAGGAGGAAAGCTGCTGCTAGCACAATTTATGTGGAACTGAAAGTGCCTCTATGGCACACCTATAGCAAAAGCTTTTTAAAACCGATAAGGAGGAAGAAAAGAAAAAATCCTAAGCCCCTACAATATTTGCTGCACTCTGAATTTACTGAAGTTTNAACAGTTGGGGCCTTTGAAAGAAATAGAATCAAAGAATTAAAACTTCTAAGCATTTTTAAATACCAATGGCCAAAACATTTTTCTTTTGCAAGGTGTCCTGTCCTCATAGAGTCCTCCTGGCATAGAGTTTATTTAGTTACAAAATGCACAGGGATCCATTCTATTTGAAAAGAGATGCCCTCTTACTGTAGCAACACTTTGAGGTGCTTATAAGTGTCACAAAGTTACCATCATACCTAAGATTGACAAGCTGGGGATCTGCCTTTTGACAGCGGGAGCAGAAGTAAGTCATCCTGTTATTCTCTCCTAAGCGGCACGCAGTGATGTTCCCACTGCACTGCCCACAGGCTGGGCGCTTGTACACTTTGTAGTGTTTGTAGAGTGGGGACCCAGTTTTGCGGCACTAAAACAGAACACGTATAAATCCATGTTAGAGACTCAGTATAAATTTTATGTGAGTCTGAAGCTAAAATAAAAATAATCCTACCTAAACTGACAACTCAATGACTAGATGGAGATATTTAAGGCACACTCATAAGGGCTATATCTGTAATTCATATTATTTTATGTAAAAAATTGACAAATAAGGTATAACAGTGTCTATAATTCTCCACATAATGGAATAAAAGATAGACAGAAAAAACCCCATACTAGCATGGTGCAAGCAAATACATGCTAGGAACTCCCTGACTTCAGCTGGACCAGCTAGCTCTGATTTAGCACCAGTTATCTTTGACCTGGCACCTGTAGAAGTGTTCTTGAAGAGATAATAAGGTCCAATCAATTCAGCACAGAAAACAAAAATAAAACAAAGATAAACCACAAAACCAATGCCACCTTCCCTCACTCCCAAAAGAAAAAAAACACACCACAGAGCCAGCTCAGACCTGATGCTACAATCTGGGTTAATCCACCTTCCCAAAACCTAAAGAATTGTGCAATGCAGAAATATTCCAGGGATTCTGTAAATGTTGGGTAATGCCCAGTACAGTTCCTCAGCTTCATCTTGGCCCTGGCAAAACTCAACTCATGAAAAGCCACTTGGCAGTACAGTAAGCTCCCTACATCCTGGTAGAAAGTCATCTTAAACTAAGTACAGTACAAGCCCAAGGGCACAGTGGCCTAAAGACTCTCCAGACAGCTGACAGGTAGGCACATCTCGTGAGACAATTCATATATCTAAAAGTGATAAAAAACATAACAAGGGTACAGTAGAGATTCAGCCAGCTCTGCAGAGCCACACAAGTTTCTGCACTACAATAGCAGTTTCTTGGGCACAGTTCAAACGATACCACAGCTGGCCCAGCAATACCAGCTCAGCTCTGGCAGGGTTCAATAGCCTTAGCTCCAAAATGTATGAAAACTCTTGGAGTTCTCCCAAAGTACAGGTGTCTCTGAGCACAGCATATTTGTTTCTGCTGTGCTTTTATTCATCAGCCTTGTTGAATGAGAAGCTTGTGCCAGTACAACCTAGGAATTCAATCAGAAGGAATTAATAATATATCTTGTCAAGAATATTCACAAGCAGTTTGCTTTTTTCTCAAGGTTTACAGTCAGTTTCTTATGAGTAGTTTTTTTCCCATCCAATTATGTAAAAACTGAACTAAAGCAACAGCTTTTTACACAAACAAGATTTTTCATCTTTGCATCTGTAATGATATAGGATGATTAGTACAAGCAATCTATAACAGTCTATAAAAATTATTAAGCACTATGCCTCATATTAGCATATTTTCATTATGTATACAGTGGAGACTTAGGAGAGGCTAGCTCTTAAAAGCACTTGACTGTTGAATACTTGCTAAGTGTTGATTGTAAAAGTTTTAAAAATGGCTACACTGAGCAACAGAAAGTTTAACTTTTTGTTAAGACTTGTTTATTATCAGTCTAAAAGCCTGACACGTTTAGATTTTCTAGTATTATAGTTGTTGCAGAACTACATGCCATCTCTTTACAGCTAGACTTCACTGTGAAGTTTGGAGAAAGAAAAGATTTCCATAGCCAACAAACTAAAGGGACTCTTCAGTGGGTTGGGGGAAAGCAAACAGTTAAGCAGACTAATTGATTAAACAAATCACATTTTTTGCCTTAACGATTGAAAGATGGTATTAGGAATGTTAGGTATCTCGTCCTAACCTACCAAAAAAGAGATGTTTTAGCAGCACTAGCTCCTTGCTTTCATGAAGACCAAGAGAAACAGACAAGAATTTCACCACTGCTGTTCATTTCTTTGCATGCAGCTTAAAGAAATAAAATGTAGAAGGATTAGGTTTAGGTCTCTCTTTTCCTATTGTGGAAAATTAAAGAGCAACGAGGACTTATAGACTTTACAGGGGAAGAAATTAAATCCTACTGAAGTTGTGACAGTAGGGAGAAACTACAATTTATTTCACTTTAGCAACCAAAACCATTGTTTCAGTTAGGGGGAAAAAAAAGTTGTTAGAAGTTAGAATCTATTTAGTCAAATAAATATACTTGTTATTTAAGTTTCATAAAGAAAGCCACATGAATTACCTTCATAATTCCCTGGGGCAATCTCTAGTTGCCAGTTTTAAGAGTGACCTTTATGTTATCTGACATGTAAGTTTGTGTTTAACCTACATCAATTCTGACATGTTCAGAGTGACGTTACAGCACATGCACACTAAAACTAAACTGGCCTTCAGGCAACATCTGTGAAACTCTTCTAGGCCAACCTGTGCATACTTTTACATCTTGACTTCTCCACTTTTCCATAATTTGAAAATTCACAATTAATAAAGAGAACACAATTCAACATTCCTATTCATGGAAACACTTGTCCTGTTGCATCTTATTGTTTTCACTGGATGATCACATACACCTGAGTCACGTGCCAGAGTCACATTTTGGAGGCTTCTGAGAAACATGTGCCAATACCTTATAAAAAAGCAGGGTAAAATCACGTGTCATTTTCACCAAGTGACGTATATGCTCATCTGTCAGTTGGCAAACCTGTAAGACAAGAATGACTTTTAGAATATTACAATGCTAAGAGACAACAGAAAAAAGACCTATTGAGGCATGTGCGCTTTGAACATTGGTATGGAATCACATTGCTTCATGTTACTGTAATTCTGACTTCACATTATATGTATCATGTTCACATTCTTTACCACACAAACTCACTGCTTGCATACCAAACAATGTGCTTTCCTTCATCCAAGCAAAAGACTTGGTACAAATTTCAGTTGTCTTCCCCTGTATTGACCAAAGAGTTAATGATCACATGAATCACATAGAGTTAACAACTCCTTTTTCCCTCCTAATTTCCTCATGAATTATGATACCAACTATTATCGGAGGCCCTTCTTAATACCTAAGTGTCATTAAAAACAATCTTGAGACATTTCATTCACCTTAACAGCTGGATGAAGCGCACTATCAAACAGTGCTTCATTTTTTATGATATTTCCCACTCCAGGTAATACTGCTTGATCCAGTAACACATCACACAACATGCGGGTTTTGTGCTGCTTAATCTCACTTTCAGCTCTTAAAAAGCTAAACTTTGGAGAACAGACATCCAAGCTTTCCATCATTCTCACTTTCTGCTCACTCTCAACTGCATTTCTGGAAGAGAAAAAATTCATTAAGATTTATTTTAAAAATATTCTAATATTAGCAGCATGGTTTTAAAAAGAACGCAATAAAGTACTATATGCAGATAATAGAAACCATGAAAATACCCGTGACAGGAAGAGGCACAGAAATTACATTAACCACTCCTCCCTGTGTTTGGACCATCAAATACAACTAACTCGTGACATGGTCCAGTAGTTACAACATGATATTATATGTGTGTAATAATGGCATAGATAATATAATATATGGCATATATAATATATAATGGCATAATAATATATGGCATATATAAATATACTACAATAATGATAGATATACTATATATAATATATATACAGCAGTAGTTTATCACTAGTAATTACAACATGACTATATATATATTTATATTTTTACAATACATTTTTATTTTATTACATTAAGCATAATACTTTAAAAATAATACAGAAGAACAAAAAGTTTCAGGCTCACGTAAGCTTTTATGTTTTGTGATTTTAAACATGCAGATATAAGTTATTTGAATTTACATGTTCCTTTTCTCAAAAGAGCCTCAAACACTTTAAAATCAAGCTTGCTGTAATTTTTATTAGCAGTGTGAAGTACAATGGTGATAGACATAAAGATCAACTTAATGTAAATTAGAGCAATTATACCAATTTGATTCCAAAAAGAAAAATAAAAACCCAACCTTGGGAGCATGAAAGTTTGAAGCCAGTAATCATGGCAGGTTGTTACTCTTGTTAAGGAAGCAAGACTTGCATGAAAAGTAAAGAAGCAATCTAAGGATTGAATTAAACTGAACTTCCATTCCCAGTCTTGACACTATCTAATGAGACTACAGCATAGAACTACTTTAACTGTATGTAAGCTCTGATACAAAGTAACAAAACTAAATTACCACACTAATAAATATGATATGTTTAGAAAGTTTTGTCTTGATAGTATCCAAGCACTTAACAATTTGTGTGTGATTATTCATTATGTTCTTAAAAGAATGTTATAAAAATAAATAAATAAAACTGTTCAATTTGGTTAGTTTCTGCTTTACCTATACTCTACTGTCACATCAAAAAAACAAACAGTATCCTCTGTAAGCTGTATCTCCAAAACTGGTAGTACTCCATTTCTGTCTTTGCTTCCATCAGGATTAATGCACATGGAACCGTTCATACCAAAGTGAATCCTTGGAGAGAAAGAGAGCTTTTATAGTTATTTTAAGTTAACAATGTGTCCAAGTATAACAACAGTCAATTTTTTGAATTTATGAACCTTGCCTAACCAAGTCAGTATATACGTACATTAATTCTAGTTATCACCAGTAACACAGCAATAAACTATTTGTTTACATATTGCTCAATTAGTAGAGAAGAAAGAACCCTCCCCAAATCAAAACCACTCCCAAACATGGCAGTTTTCCAGCAGTCTTCAGAATTCATTATACACAAGTCAGACCTGATCATTAAGTAACACACTTTTCTGGTGTGTTGCACTTAGAATTTTTTTCACTTGACATGCTGGTCTTCCAACATAGATTCTTAAACCTTCAGGGAGCCTGAAAGAAATAAGGCCACTTTACCAGACAATTTTCTGTTAAATCAGGCAGAATTCATCTTGTGCGAAAGGAAAGATTTCAGTCCCCACATTGCCAACCCTGTTATCACATCGCAGCTACATCCAATAACACCATAAACAAAGTAATTAATATTTGCCATATGTTGTCTTCTGCTTTCCTTTGCTTACAGCCAAGGCAAAGGCTGCAGGTCGATTAAAATTTAATAAAAGAAATAAACCGAAAAATGCACAGATGGCAAAGCAGAAGAATAGACTCTTTCAAGCATTTATTTTATAGACCACTAATGCTTTAACAGGTCTTACATTTTATAATATATTCTACCAGGAGCTAGTATGCTTGAGCAAAGTAGAAGTTTGACTATTATCTCATAGATTTTACTTATTACAAATTCACCTGGCACATTCAAGTCCTAAAACCCATGTCCTACTACTACTACTATACACTGTATATCAGAAAAAGTGGATCCTTTTGTCGTTACAAAAAGAGATTAAACTACATAAATTATGAACAAAATGCAGCATATGGTGTATATTTCCTTTTAACCCCTTTTTCTTACATTTCAGGAAGGACGGGCATTTTAAATATTTACAGATGGGTTAAGATGTCATTAAGCATAGTCTTAAGGGTAACTCTCTAAATAACTTCCTCATAGTATTTATTTTTTTTAATGTTTAAAAACCTGTGTCTTTCCAAAACAGTCTTCTTACAAGTCAGTTCAGGTGATTACAGTTGTTTCAGCCACTTTTATTTTCAATCGGCATTTTCAATTCTCAAGTGCCATGAATAGTGCTGCACAGACTTAGCTAGCCAAACTTAATTTTAAACTTGGACAAATTTCTTTTTAAACCAAAGTCTTGCATCTTGCTAGCAAATGGCAATTTACTAAATGCTTCCAGAAAGTTATTTTTAAAGATATGTCATTCACATTAATAGCTGATGGTTTCCATTTACCAAGCTCCAGTATACTGTTTAAAAGGAAAGAATCATTAAGAAACATTAAGAATCACAACTATTAGCTATCTTAGTGACTTGTGAGTTCATGACTAGAAAAAAATTAATCGAGCCATTACTACGTTTTTACATTCAAAAGCCTTAAGAAATCTATAAAATTTCACTCTGAATTATTTCATTATCTTTGATGTCCTGAATTAGGGCAAAACAGAAATCTTCTAATTTTAATTACAAATAAAAAAGCTGTGCTAATTAAACCTAGGGTCTGTTATTCAAAGATAACTAATAGTAAGGAGTTGTTGATTTTTTTATTGTTTTCAAAAAAATGGTGAGACTTTAGAATTATTTAGTGCTACACAATATTGCAAGGATCTGCTTAGATTTAAAACATTTTTCCCTGTAAAAAAAGAAGATTTCTGGCAGCACAAACAGACTACAACATCGAGATGCAAAAAACAGTGACAATTAACATTATCAAGTTCTAAGGGTGTTCCAGGGAGCATTTGGAGGGATGCCGAAATGGAAAACGAAAACACTGCTGAAAAGCTCAGAAAACCCAATATTTATTACTAGGAAGTGCCCAAACAAACTGAGAAACCAAGAGACATGAAAGAGAAAAGGAAATAAGCCCTCAGTAAAACCTCCCACTCACGCAGGTGTTACTCACGAGGTTGTCTTACCGACCCCAGAATGACCAGTATTTCCCCATGGCAGAAACTGCAGCCTTGGGGTGTGGGCAGGCTCACAAGGTAACGGGCGTCCCCGCTGAGGCAACGTTGGCCTCCATGTGAAGCTTGAGAGCACTCCCACAGGTGCTGTCTGCCTTTCATATAATTTAGCTGGTTACGTCTACCTGGGCAGGTGTGGCCAGCACCGGCCCAGCCAGAGGCTTCTGTCCCTCCCCCCGTTATGTCAGTGATGTCCCTTCTGCGCACGTGTGTGTACATTGGAATTCCCCCCGTGCCTGCGTGATACACCTGGAGGGGTCTTCCCTAAATGAGTCTGGGGGCTCACTTCATCTCCCTCCTCTTCACTTTCTCCTTCAAGTGCCCTTGGAGGGCCATCAGCCAATAGGAAGATAGCAATTAACTTCAGTTTATACAGAGTCCTGTCTTCAAGGATGAAATCTTCGTTTATCAGGCCTTGTTTTCCCACTACTTGGCAGGAAACAGAACAAACTTTCACAGGTGGCTGGGCCAAACACAGACCAAAACAGGAAAACATCCACATTCCCCAATACAAAGGGCTAAGATATAATTTCAATTCAAGACAGTGGATGTCTTTCCTTTAAGGGATTTGGAGTCAACAATTACCTAAGAATATCTTAGTTTCCTAAGAATATTGTAGTCCATTACCAGTTATGTAAAAACATATGTGCATTATCAATTTTCAGAAACTTTTCTAAACCATTTATCACTCCAAATTACATTAATAGCAGACTATGGGAATCTAGCTCAGAGCAAGCTCTCTCACAAAGCTGTATCGTTTCTATGGCAAAACACTCAGTCCACAAAAGTCTCTGCTGCACAACTTGCAACTATCAAAGAATATTCTTCAATTTTCATTGATTATTTAAGTGACTTTCAAGGGAAAAAATTGAAAGGAATTGACTTTCTTCAGTGACTTTAATGACCCTGTTTAGACGGACATCAAAAAGTAGAAGTACTAATTTCTTCAGAAAGCATCCTTGCTCATCTGTGCCTCTAAAACGCAAAAGCTTATAGTGCCTACAATGAATTGCAAATATACTGAACTGGAGTTTCTAATAACTGTCCACAACATGGCAACATTTCAGAAGTATCTTTCTCATTTGCAAGTCAGGTAAGCAGTAGCCAAACTGCATAAAACAATTAATGGCCAGGTTAACTTCTTCCACCAGGAAGTCACTCCCCACTTGAGAAAATCCAGGAGAATAAAATTAGTTACCCTTCATGTCCCAGTCTTTCACAAGATGTGTCTGACATTATTCCAGCATGACTACCAGCTTTTTACAGGTAATCTTAGAAGAAGAGAAAAGCTGGTTTTGTTATGTTAAAAAACTGTGTACAGATATAAAATCTATATATCAGTAACTTTCCCCACAACAAGAAAGTTATATATTTAAGAGTTAGCTTTAATAAATAATAATACATCCTCTGAAGGTGTACTTCTTAGTTCATCTGCTGGCAGCCAATCTTAGACTGCTGTAAGACACACTTTCTGAAGCCTTCAGAATCCCCTTCAGCATCCCCTTTTAACATCTTTAAGATTCACAAGATGCATTTTTAAAACAAGAGAATTAAGATCTTCAGTATCAGATAATAAGTAATTTCTGCCTCCTGTATAGAGACCTTTCCTATACATAACTTCTACATGGTTTCCCATCAGTGACGTGGCTAAAGGGGCTTCTTTAAATACAGTTTCTAGAACTATAACAACTATTTCCTATTAGAAACAAAGCATTTTAAAGACTAACTGCCCTTCTCAACTACCTTTTCGTGAAATCTTAGACTAAGAGAAAAGCACTAAATTACCTGAACGTGTGACTATATCAGTAGTTCCAGCATTGCAAAGAGGCTGATGAGAAGTTTCTCCATAATGCTTTCAAATCTTTGAAACCGATATTAGCAAAAACAAGATGACCCACTAAATAGATAGGAATGCATAGGAAGCCTTTTTCTCAGTTCTTACCTCAAAGCCTTCTGATCAAAATACATAAAAAGTTCCTTTCCCAATGTCTCCACACCCCTGTAAATGTGCCCAACAAGGAAATCGTGACCAGAGATTCTCTCCTTACTTGCAGCAGTCTGAAAAATGAGCACATACACACGTAAAGATTAAAGAGAATTTATACTGCTTTGATTCTAGCATCACTACACGTTCAGCAAGCAGATGCATGAACTAATTTTTCAACTCCGGCAACATTAACTATTTTCTCTTTAAGCAATTCTACCAAAAACAATGGGAATATTAACCCAGGAAGTAGTTACTATTGATAATGCTATCATAACTCAGCTCAATTTTTTCCTAATTGAAACAATACATCTTTTTTTTCAGTGTATTTTACACCTTTTCCTTCAAGTCATGAATTTACAATAAGAGTCTCAGGCTGGTGTAAACTAAACAGATACAGTTTGAATATTGAAAATATGTTAGAGTGTCAATTCTGCTATTTGCAACTGTATATCCTGCAAATGCTGATAATACACTTTCAGTGTTTCACATGGGAAACAGAAAACAGTGTTTCACATTTTCACAGAAAACCCTCCACTGAGCCCGCAGAGATATTTCTCTCCTCCTCCTAGTAGTAGTGGCCAGACTTCGCGAACGAAGATCTGTGGAAGGTCTTTGTACGCCTTCCAGCCTGCGCATTGGATTTATTTTAGGTGGGACACAGTGCGCGCAGAACTGAGCCCACCCTCTCCTCCTCCTAGTTTAAAGTCTAATCTCAGAAGCAGGTGAACAGCAAGGGGGACACTACTAGAAGACAAGACCCTTAGGATGATTATTTGCCAGTGAATAGAGTCTGCTCTGAGGTTACTTTTACTGTACAAAGCTATGAACATGAGTCTATTTGAGGTAATGAGATTTCTTTTTTGAAACCTCAGGAACATAACTCCTTAATTTGAAAAGCTTACTCCTGAAAGATATAAACCTATAGAGACTAATCTTTGACATACCTTAGACAGACATACCTTGAAGCATATTCTTCCATAAATTGTTATTTAGTTGAAGTACTATCTTATCGTGCCTTAATCACAAACTCCTTATATACACTGAAGGTGGGGAAAAATTCCCCAATTTTCTGTCTGGAGGCATCCAATATACTTACCTGGGCCACAAGCAACACACAATTTTCCACAGATGAGCAAAACCAGACATAAAAAAAAATACCCTAGCTACCTCTGTAATCAAAATCAGAGGACCATTCCTTCACAGCTTATCAGGTAAGGCCTGCTTACTGACATCCTGACATCTCCACATTCTAGGAGGTCCCTTGGCAGTTTTATACTAGTGAATTATTTTATATTGTCAACAAAAATGATTAAAAACTAGTAGGAAAACTACATATTGTATACATTGAAAGCAGATCCTTTATTTAAATACTTGGTCTAATTAGAATTACTTTTAAAAAATGATTATAGAAGTAAAATCTCCCTTCTGCAGGTAAACATGGTGCTAATAACCCCAAGACTGTGGGTTTGATCCCCATATGGGCCATTCACTTAAGAGCTGGACTCGATGATCTCTGTGGGTCCCTTCCAACTTAGAATATTCTGTGAAATCTGTGAAACATGTACCTTTCTCCATTGTGTTTCATTTAGACTAGAATTACAGAATGTTTTGGGTTGGAAGGGACCTTAAAGATCATCTAGCACATGCAAAGACTTCAGAGATTACGAAAAATTAGGATTAGTAATAACTTTCCTTGTATTTCAGGTTTCCTGTAGCAAAACTATATTTTGAAATTTACCTAAGCTAACAAGAGCAATTCTAAGTTTTCACTCATAATTTCCTAAAGCTCCTGTTTCTACAGCTTCAGCATCTCTTTACACACCCTACCTGCTAAGTGATAAGGGGTGATCAAAATATAAAGTGATGACAAAAGATTGTAGCCTTAGTTGTTTACTAGCTAATTTTTAGATAGAATTAGGATAGGGCCTTGCTTGCTTATGCTACCTTACAGACAGGATATGGTTAATTTTATAATGAGGACTCTAGCAGGAACAGAAGACCTTGGAGTTTCGATAAAGAGCTTTGAGGCTTAAGACAAGGAAACTTTAAGATTGATAAAGAAGGGCTCCTAGAGATGATACAGGTTTTGAGGTAATTGGACAACGCCAGCTCAGCAGTTCTTTGCGAAGTTGAAAAGTTCAAGCCTGAGGAAGACTTCTTACTCCATCCAAAGACCCACAAAAGAAGACCCCAAGTGGGCATTCAGAGGCGGAGTTATAGGAGTGTTGTATGTTAATGAGTTCCCCTCCCACTTTTCAGGAATTTGCAGGCACACTAATGCATATGCAACATAACTGATGTATATGCAACACAGCTAGTGCATATGTAATGTTATATCGCATAAAAAG
>VYXB01001129.1:23451-171870 GCA_013397135.1 Pachyramphus minor
GCACGGCCTGTCCCCGCCGCAGCCGTGCCCGCAGGCGCTCCCCGCAGAGGGCACAGCCCGGGCCCTCCACCATGGCCGCCCCGCCCCGCGCCGCCGCCTCCCTTCGAATCTCCCGCTCGCCCGGGGCGACGATGCCGCGCCGGGGGCCGGGCCGCCTCCGTGCCGCGGAGATAACACCTCACATCCTGTTTATTTCCTACAGAAGTGTGAATTTGTAGTGCTCTCGGATATCTCGTTAGCTCTTGCAGTCTTCCTAAAACACTCTCGTAAATGCATCTTCCTCTAAGACTGACTCGATGCACAATTAGAATTTAATTTCAGCCTTTAAAAAGTCAGTATTTAATATGTTTTTGCAGTCAGTCCAGCTTTACGCAAGGAAAATGCTCCTTTCCCCACTGCACTTGAAGCAAGAATAGACATAATAAACTCTACGAGCTCTAAGAAATTTAAGGGAACTTGAAATATAAGGTAGAACATTAGACACTGATGCCTCGTAAGACGTAGTCACGCTGATGAAAGCTCTTAATGTTATTTCTTATATAAACAGTCCATACAGTCTTCTATCTGGGTTCAATCAAACTGTGTTTATTCCTAAAAGAATAACTTTTTTTTTTTTACATGACAGGAAGTGGCTAAATCAGGCTAAATTACAAAATAAAACTGAATTCACATATTCCACTAAAGTTTGGGTACGCTACCCTTGCTGCAAGTGCCTTTTTCTCAGTGATGTTTCTGCTCTGATCATTAAAAATTAAAGCAAGACAACTGCCAGTCAGAGAATTGAACTCACCAGTGAGAAACCACCATTGTTCAAAAACAGTGTGCAAAACACAAACTGATTTTTCTGCTGCCCTTAACTCCTGTTTTACTGTTCTTCCAAGCAGTTAGAAATTGGTACATAACTTGAGGTTTTATATTCGTATCTAAGCACCTTAAAAATACAGACAATAGTTACTGTTACTTGGCTATCAAATATAATGTTTTTCATAATAAGGGTTTTCGTAACTGGATGTTTTTCAGTAGATTTGTTTTTCATTTCCACATCTAATTCTGCAGATGCATCAGAAGCTCCAATAGTAACCATTAATTAGCTTCTCTAGCCATTTTTTCACTCATGTAAACAAATTTTAACCAGAGATTCTGTAGTAACTCACCTTTTGCATGCCACTAAAAGTTCCACTAAAAGTTGAGTTCCAGATACGTACAAACTATTGTTGATGAGCTTCATATTAAAGTGTTTGGTAGTGGTTGATAAAAGTTTGGGAGTTCATTTGCTTTAATAAAAGCATTTAAGAATATATTTGTAACAAAGGGAAGAGAGGTAATAGCACTGTAAGAGATACCAATCTGACAGTTCTAGTCTGAAACAAATGCCCAATGCTGAACTCTAAATCAGGATGGTTTTTAGGTAAAAGTACCTAAATGACAACAGCTGAAAAACAGTTGTTGGGCAAAATTATTGCTGATGGAGTTTTTTAATGAGGTAGTAGTGCAGCCAAGAGAGAAATTTATAACTGTTTGTGTTTTACAGCATTTCAAGTAGAATAGTCTTTTGTAACAATATTTCCTTGAGTCAGGAAATCTCAATTGCTGCCATTCAGTTTCAACACTGCAGTTCCCAGGTAACAAAGGAAGATATTTTGGAAGACGCAAGTTTTAAAAAGAAGTAGTTAATAGTAGTAATTCCATCAATAATTGTACACAACTTATTTTGATTCTGAAAAATCCGATGTCCATAAGAACATCTCCCACAGGTAATTAAATATGTATATTTCAAGAACAAACAAGCAGATTAATCTCACTCAAGTATAAGTTTAATATCTGACTAATTTTTTACTTCATGTCTGCATTTACATCAAAAAAATCAGAGCATTCTTCTGATATGATAATTGATGTAACGATATTGATGTAGCAAATAAGGCAAGTTACCTGCAGTGAAAGGTAGATTCTATTTTTAAAACAGAAATTGAGTAAATCTGTATATGTTCGTAGATTTGTCCTCTGTTATTGTAGCTTTGTGCATGGCTGCCTCTTATTTTTCCCAATGGTGTTTGCAGGCACCATTTTTTGATTATTTTTTGTGTGTATTTGCAATATTTACGTTCAGATTACAGCCTACAATAGAACAGCATGCTCAGAACTGGACGCACATTTTGGTATATTACTGCAGTTGTAATCTCAGAAAAAAAATTTTTAAAAAAAGTACATTTCTTTCCAAAACTTCACATTTCACAGAATTATGAAAAGCATACAAACCTTTTTTTTTAATTCAAATTTTCCAGAATTTATGTAGAAGACCTGATTGCCTGCCTTTTTGTATCAGTTCATGTTGCAGAACATTTGGCATAAAATTGATGTGGTTATTTTGCATAAGTAGAGCTACTGACATCCAATTGCTAAAACTTTTTGGTTTATGCATATTTTCTCCCTTGAATTAACACCTTAGTCTTATGACATTGGTGCTCAGTTTAAATACCTAAGTTAAATTTGCACTTGCTTTGAATAAAGGTGTTGGCAAGAAATATTATCATGTGGTAAATATAGACCAATTTAAATGGAATATCATTTTAGATGAAATAATAAAGTTACATTTCTCTGAAGGCAATACAAGAGAACAGAAATATGCAGAGTACAAGTACACCCTGTTCTAATCCAACAGTCTGAAGAACAACATCAGCATTGAGATTCTTGCTAAGGCACAGGGGTTTTTTCTGCTGGCTAGTTAAAGCATACAGTGAATTATAAAGATAGTCCCTTTATGGCAACAAAATCTTGGATAAGAATTAATATGCAGTGGATGACTGATCTGTTTCATGGTTGCCTAGAGAGTTAATGTGAACAGTTAAGCACACTTAAAATTGCTCATCATGTAATCCCAATGAAATCCTTCCTAAACCTTGAAAAACCATTCCCAAATCCTTCAAAATTAAGTCTCTTAATGCAATTAATCCAAATAGTTGCACTCTTCAGGGAGCGTGTTCTGGTTATTAATTCCTGGTCTGCCAGTGATTTTTGAAGGTCATGCATAGTTGTTATGCATGCATAGTTAAATTATTTTTTGTCAGTTATCTCAAAATAAATAATGCCTTGAGTGTTGGAATCCTTCTATTCATAGAGAGGTCTTGCTTTCCATTACAAAAAACCCATACTATTGTAACATTTTTTACAGCTGTTAGTTACTGTAAAGAAAGGGATCAAGGAGGTTCTTTGGAAATTGCAGTGAAGTATCAATATAAAGCTGTTAACCAAGTTGTGAGTAACAGTTTTATTGTGGGAGATTCTTGCATTTAATTAATTATCGCAGCCATAGTAAAATGCTACAAATTATATACCATTCTCACTGAACATGAAGTATGTGTTCAAAATACTTGTAATTAATGGATTAATGGTTTGAAAGTAAAATGAATAGTTGAGACTTAATAGTACTATTCTAATTTCTACCTAATGAAAGCTGATCAGGTATAAGCATATTCGTAGTGTTCCAATTCATATACTAAACAAGAAATTAAATTACTTATAGAAGTTTAATAGCTTGTAATTTAAGTTGCCAGAGCAGAATGTGCTTTAGAGTAAGACAGACAGAGGGTGCAAAAAACCCCATAAACCATTTAATTATTAAAAATTAAAACAATTTAATTTTTAAAAAGGCAGAAATTTAAAATATTGTCACAGTATTCAATTTCACCTGTCAATGACTGGTTGGCTGTAAGCAAGACATCACTCTTTTAGAAAAATAGCTTCTTATCTCTATATTAATCTTTGATTTCCCTAGAGATGAAAAAAGTAATCACCTTTGAATATCTTGGCTAGCTAGACATGTTAGTTTTCAGCAGAGTAATTTTGCCATTTTCAATCAGGATTTAGATATGGATTGCTTTCAAACACTGAAGAACATACTTCTGTCCTAAGAGACCTTCACACTGTATTAATCTCTTGGCATTTGCTGGGAGGGTAAAAAAAAAAAAAGGCAGAAATAATCTATCTTAAATCTGGCTTTTCTTCTGCTCAGACCAAAGGGTTAAATCCACAAGAGAAAGTTAGACTTAAAAGGAGAGATGCAAGCTATTCACACTTCCTAATATTCAGTAATATTTGAGGTTCATCAACTATATCATATCTCTAAGGTAATGGAAACTCAGAACTCTCCATCTAATCAATGGCAAAAGGTAGTCACTTTACCAGACAGTGATGTAGAGCACAGGCCTCATTAGGTCTTTCTCTCCATTAGCCACACAGGGAACAATGCTAGTTTCTGCTACTGGATACCCTGCTGCGTAACTTCAAGCACTCACCTATTTTCCTTATGCAGTGTAAGGGGAGAGTTACGTCTGAGAACAGGATTCACTTGTATGCTGAGCCGGGTACTATCTGGAAGTGCCATGAGGTTTCCTAGATGCGTCTCTGCAGTCTGGATTCACAGCCATGAAACAGCTCCTTTAGTTAGATATCTGAGCAAAGTAAATGTTTTCAAAAAAGAGAATGTGGCAGTTTCTTTATTTACCCATTGATACCTAGACAATCAGTGGTCCATCTTTCCCCTGGGAATTGGAGAGCAATTGATCTAGATCTTCTAACTCCTGAGCAAGTATGCAGTAGACTAGCAAAGACAGTGTTCTGAACTGAGACTACATTTCTGTTATGAGAATGCTTTTTCTTTGCACACTTTGTTTTTAACTAGAGCAATGGCTAGTACCAAGGTCATTTAGATTAGCCTGGAATTATCAGATATAATTTTCAACATCTGACTCTTGAACATAGCCACCTCAGACTTCAAATTTTGTAATAGAACTGTCTCTGGACTAAGACTGTGGTCTTGCCATTAATTGTAATGGGTACTTTTGAGATTATGAATTTAATGTGGGCCTTTGGGGAGTGAATCTGTGCTTTATGGTGTAGTAGTTATGTTATTAAGTATTCAGTATCCATCTACACACTTTTTAAAAAAAAAATTGAAGAGAAGTGGTTTTTTACTAAAAGATTCCTCTTCCTTTCTCCATCAGAGTGCCTAGTAACCCAGTGATAATGGCAGTTCCTTAGGTAGCAAGAGATCAATAGTCCATATGCAGCTCCAAATCATGGGGACTGCTTTGAATATAGATATATTGCTTCTTGTGTGAGTATTATAAGCCAGCAGGAAAGAGACTTGCAGAGACCACTACAAGTGAAACTGCACTCCTCACCATGTTTTTGTTCAAAAGTTGACCTGGTAAACATTACAAGAAACTATATCTCTTGGAGCACACTCTGAAAGCAAGATATGTAGAGATAGTTAAACAATTCCATCTACAAAGGAGGTATAAGAAACTCATGTCTTCAAGTTCTTGATTTATGAGCACATTCCAGGGGCAGATAATTGGCTACAGCAGAAACTTAGCTTCCTGAGAACACTTAGATGAAGGACTAGAAGGATCCTGCACATGAGAGGAATAATCCCATGCACCAGAACAGGCTGGGGGCGAACCTGCTGAAAAGCAACTCTGTGGAGAAGAACCTAGGGATCCTAGTGGCCAACAATCTGTCCATGAGCCAGCGGTGTGTCCTTGTGGCCAAGAAGGCCAATGGAATCCTGGGGTGCATTAGGAAGAGCATTGCCAGCAGGTTGAGGAGGGTGATCCTGCCCATCTAGTTGGCTCTAGTGATGCCACATCTGGAGTACTGTATCCAGTTCTGAGCTCCTCAGTACAAGAAAGACATGGAGCTCCTGGAGCAGGTCCTTCTGAGGGCTACAAAGAGGATTAAGGGACTGGAACACCTCACTTAGGAGGAAAGGTTGAGGGAGCTGGGCCTGTTCAGCCCTGAGAAGAGAAGACTGAGAGGGGACCTCATTTATATATATATCTGAAAGGAAGATGAGGGGATCTGAAGGGGATGGGGCCAGGCTCTTCTTGGTGGTACCAAGTAATAGGATAAGACGTTACAGGCACAAAGTGATGTACAGGAAGCTCCACCTGAATATGAGACAAAATTTCTTTCTTGTGCGGGTGACCGAGTGCTGGAACAGATTGGCCAGAGAGGCTGTGGAGTCTCCCTCACTGGAGATATTCAAGAACTGTCTGGATGCAATCCTGTGCAATGTGCTTCAAGATGTCCCTGCTTAAACAGGGAGGTTGGACCAGGTGACTCACTGTGGTCCCTTCCAACCTGATCAATTCTATGACTTTGTGACTGCAATTCTGTGATTCTGTATCTTCAAGGCTATGTAACATTGAAGTTGAATGCATGAAACCCTATTTTTTGACTACTTATATCTGGTATCAGATATCTGAGATTGAACTATTATAAACTATGTTTGGGATCTGTAAATATATGGATCTCTTCAGAAATGCTCAGTGTAGTACACAAATTATGGCATTTCAAAATTCAGTAACTATACTAAGCATATCAAATTTCTTTCCTGCATTGTTCTTTTCAAAATATTATACCTAAAGAAGAAAAGATCTTTTGCAGTTCTTAAATTATAGATTAATATTGGAGCAAAATTGACTAAGACCCTGCTTAAATTCAGAAATAAAATGTTTGGAAAATAATTGAAAAAAACCAAAGTTACTGTATGAGTTTTACTGAAAACCATAGAGTCCTTAAAAGTTCTTATTTCCTTCCCAACTCCTTCCCTTGTTACTTTTAGATACTCAAATCCATCAGGATAGATTCCTCTACCCATTCACAATGGCATAATCTCATTTACAGTCATAGTTCAACTTCATTCAGAGAAACAAGTATGACAGCAATGTGCAACTGCCTCAGGGTGGGAACAACAGAACTTACTGAAGCTTACTTATCTATGGGATAAGTACAGACAACCTTTTTGGCAACTTATGAACATTGCTCATAGCTTTACTTCATCTTGAGACATAGTTCTGTGCCAGCAGTTTTCCTTGTTTAGCTGATAGATATTGGCTCCTCCCAAATTAAGTAAAAGTTACTGCATTTGTCTGGAGGAAAAAAAGAAACACTTAAAACTTTGCAGTAGTTTGTTCAAAGAGAAAAGCCTTGAAGATCTTTAAGAAAAAGTGTCCAGCAGTGCCTCTAGGCAATCTCCATGCTAAAACAGATGAAAGGAGAAAAATGGTACCTGGAGAGAGGCAGAAACATTCTTTGTAGCCTTCTTGCCTATAATGCATTTATATATGCACTTTTCTGATGTGTATGCACTTATCCTGGATGTTTTGCATTTAAGATTAACTCCTCAGGGAAAAATGAGAGGAATTAGGAGGACATGATTTTAGGATGAAAAACTTGCCACCTTTTCTTCAAGTTTAGATGCTATACTTTAATGCTGTACTGAAAAAATACTAGGATAATATTTGTTCAAAAGCATAGATAGGATTAGAAGATCCAAGAAGCTCCAATAACAGAACAAAATAACTGATGTTTGCTGGACAAAATACATTGAAGGCCATAGCAAAAACTGTCCTAGCAGACGCAACCAGTTTTTATTTCTCTGTTACACAAATTGTATGATTCCTAGTACCTTGTTACAAGCCTTTGTCAGCTGCATGTATGTATGCAGCACTCCATTTTAATTAGCCTGAAGATTCAAGGCTTAGAAGAAATAGCAGGGGGTTCTAATTATCTTCACAAACTAGTGATCTGCCCAGAAAATGAGTAATGAATAAGCATTAAGCCGTCAGAGGCCAGTATTCAATCACAGAGAGAAGCAGGAAGAGTGGAAGATAAAGAAATGCAATTTTCCCTGGCTTGGTAGGGCCTTGAAAATTAGTAAAAATAATCCTTCTTTAGTAAAATACACCAATTCTAGATATAGAGATTTATTATTTATTCTTATCAGTAGTGTTAGGCTAGATATTTTAGGACAATTCTTTTCTCATATCTGTGCCACATTTCTGATATTTTTATTTTAAATATGTTTGTGTCTGTTTAGGTATCAGTAGCATTTCTTGGAAGACTCTTATGAGAATAATGTTTTCCAAGCATTGCTTGTAATTTCTCAGTCCAAGTTCCAGGGAAATAAAGACTATTCTTTCCTTCCATTGAAAAAAATTATGACATTGGGATTTAAATCATTGCTATTCAGAAACTGGCCTTGACAAGAAAGGCTGAGGATTATCTCTTTAGCAACTTTTGAATCAAAGCTGCATTATTGATATGAAGCTAAAAAGGCTTTGCAATTCATTATATAATTAAAAGCAACTGTTATTATGGAAATTTTTCAGAACAGCTGTTGTATTGGAAGAAAGGTTACACTCTTCTCTATCAGTAATCCCTTTAAATCTCTGACATGATTCATAGCTCCTCAAACAATGCCAGTAAATTAACAAAACTGGATGGATTCCCTATTTGTTACTTGCACCCTTATCAGCAAGAAAGAATGCAATAACAGAACTCAAACTGGCTAATGGAAATAATGTGAATGTGCCATTTTATGAACTTTATTTCTATTTTTGTCTTCCAAAGCACTAATTTTGCTGAAAAGTGGTGTCCAGCTTCCTGACTGGCCTAAAGAGCTTATAGCTAACACTTTATTCTTTAACCTTAGTCAAGGATAACAGTTTGGAAGGAAAGGATAGGTCTTGCTGAGTTTGGTAAAGGCTAGAGATAGTTTTGATGTAGAATAAAGAGCTTTAGCTCTTTATGAATTTCTGCCTTTCCTTGTAGAGAGTCGAAAAAGATTTTTCCTCCTGGCTGGAAGGAAGCAGTGTATCATTATTGCAGGTGAGGTTTTCATTTCATTCCTGGCTTTCAAGCCAGGGAGGGCTTTAGAAAGTGGAGAAGGACCAGCCAAGAATTTTTTTTTTCCTCAAGGGGTAAGAAAGAAAAGGAGCAGAAGGAAGCAAAAATAGAAAACAAACGTGGGCCTTAAAGGCTAGAATTGGTAAAAGACTTGCTGAGTTTCAGAGCAAAGAAGCTTTGGCTTGTATAGAGAGATGCTTCATTTTCAAAGCCCAGCTCCTGGGGTGGACTAATCACATGGAACAAATGCTGGCCCAGGGGCTGATCGGCGGAGAAGCGGCGCGGCAGGACGGGCTGCGGGCGTCCCTTGGGCACGGGGAAGGCGATCCAGCAGCGCGCCCTGGTGGCAGCGCGGGCGCACGACACGCGGGGATGCAGCGGGCGGGACACCGGAGCGCGGGGGCCACGGGCAGCGACGGGTTCTGCTCAGTCACACCACGGCAAGCCACAGCCAGACTCCTGTGTGCACCTCGGGGTTCCTCAGTGTGGGCTTAAGCAGCCGGCCTGCGAGGGCCTTAGCGAAGGAAGTTGAGTTTGAAGGCCTGAGACCATGTCCATAGAATAGAGAGGCATGTAGGGAGCCCTGAGATCGTTTCCATGACAACAGAGATTGCATTAGCTGGGGAGTGAGACCATGCCCCAGAGAGCAGAGAGACACGTAGATATTTAGGTATGCGTTAATTGTGTTTATGTTAAGTTTAGGATGTAGATTATATTAGTTACCATGTTACTATATGTCGGACCCTCATTAAAAAGCAAAACTTTCTCCGACACCACTGAAAAAGGTGTTAGTGTGCTTTACGTAATAAATATCCAATCAGCAAATGACGCAGTTAGTGATGTATTAATACAAAGTTAATACATTTTGTATTAATGTTTATGCCTGCTTGAAAATAAAGCTTCTTATTCTCTCATGACCCCTTGTTGTTGTTCCTATTGGCCACTCCAACATTCATATTGCAACACCTCAGCACAGAAAGACATTGTCAAACTAGAGTGAGTCTAGTCGAGCTCCACCAATATGTTTAGGAGGCTGGAGAATAAGATGGTGATAAGCTGAGAAAGCAGCATTTGCTTAGCAGAAAAGAAAGGCGAGGTTTTCTACGCTTCTCTGATTGTTGTCTTCACCTGCTTAAGGGAAGGGAAAGTTGTTAAGAATGCAGAGGCTCTTCTCAGAGGCCCAGGGCAAAAGACAAGAGGTGGCACAACACATTCAGAAAAGGATTTGGAAAGGGGTTAAGCACAGGAGAAGGTTGTCCAGGGTGCATGTGAAATCTCCACTCTTAGAGAATACTCCTGAGAAAAACCCTGTGGAACCTGATCTCACTTTGAGTACTGCCTTACTTTGAATGGAGTGTTGGACTAGGTGAACAGCAGAGTTCTCTTTCTAATCTGCTTGTTTTCTCTGATTCTAAGATCTACACTAGCTGTTCATCAGCCAGATTGCTCTCGCTGTGGTTCTGGATTCTGTGTGAAATTCTTCATGTTGCTTAAACAAACTTCAAATTTACTTGTACACATGTTTTGGACATTAATTTTTTTCCCTTTCTGAAAACAAAATACTATATCTAACAGATGTTGACAGAGTTGTCAATAAAGAGTTGCTGATTAAACTGCTGCAGCAGTAAGAGATGGGCTTCTGTGCAATAAACCTCATGATTTGTGAAGGAGAATGTTACTTTGACAACAAGTTTATTTGGCAGGGTATAACCTGATAGAAGCTGATGAGGAAGACATTTGACAGGAGTACTAGAAAGTTCAAAAGGACAAAACCTTGCCTTTGGATGCACTTTTTTCAATGTAAGGATTGGCAACACTGCAATACTATTCCTTTCACCTTTGGGTATTTTGAACTGTCTTCACAATATTTCACCCTCTTCCTTCAGTTCCCTCATGCAGATTTCATAAATGGTGAGATTTTAGAGTAAATAAATAAATGGTTAGAGTGTGGCCCATCAGAGGCAAAGGAGGTTGCCCAACCCACGACAGGAGGGTTGCTGATAAAGTAGTTGTGGACTGTATTTGTTCTACTACGCATCTTAAGTCAGATCTAATGGAAAAAGAAGTAGCATAAACCACTGAATAAAAGTGTCATCACTATAAAAGGTTTTAGACACTGGAATAACTAGGGGAAGGTTAATGTTGATTACTACTAAATAGAATATGGTGACAAAAACTGAAAGAGCTGCACAAAATAAAACAAAGACAGCCTCCCACTGGACTTCAGAAGGACAGAAGCATGAGGATATATAGGATTTATATCCACAAATTACATGAATAATATCTGAATCATGAAAGTACAGAGTAAGAATACCAGCTATAGTAGTTTTAGGTTTTAGCAGACTGCTGCCTTGAAGTGTAGAGGCCCGGACTCTTACTGTAATAGTGGGGAACTTCCACTATGGCTCAAGAGAGATTATATAAAATATTTACACAAACAAAAACCATTGAAACTCACAGTGACCACAAAATGTCTTATTTGATATCTCTTTTTTCAAATGGGGAAAGACCTTGCTTTGCCCATCTGTATGATGATTTGCCAGAAAGGAAAAATACGGCCACAAGCTATGATAGAGGAAAGGATTCAACCACTAAAAAAGCGTCGGGGATACCATATAAGTAACAACATTATTTAGCTCATTATCTGTGGGGAAAATCATCCTGAGAATCCTCCATCTGTAAAAGTATCTGCACAAAGCAACCTCTTTTCAAAAAGGGACTTGCTTTCATGAAGGGCATTTGCAGTGATCTTGTTGCTGAGTCAGCAACAAGTTTTAGGAGTCAGGAAACAAAAGCTTTAGAACTCTTCTCTAATACCTTGTCAACACTCTTCATTTTCTGGCTTGCAGCAAGAAGCAAATAAAGTTAGTGAAGTTTTCCTGTAATTGGTGTAATATGTTCCCTGTGGATAACATACCCAAACAGGTGGGCAGCATCCTCTTACATCAGCTGTATAATCCAAACAGTCTCCAAACAAAGGGTATGATGAATTATGTTGTGAGGAGAGATGTCTGCCAAGGCACCCTGGGATTAGTGTTAGAACTGGTTTTATTTAGCATCTTCATTAATGATCTGGAAGAAGGAATAAACAGACTGTTAATTAAATTGGCAGATATTTCTGAGAAATAATTCTGAGATTCCATCTAGACTAGAAACAAAGGCAGACTAAAACCAAAGACAGATATTAAGAAAATAAGAGTAATTTGTGTAAACAGTTTCTCTTTGTCTGCAGCCATATCTGGGCTATCTTACTGATTTTGATTGCATATCTATGTATCATCCACACATTTACATACTGTTTATTTTACAGTTAAACACTCAGTAGCGTGAGAGATGCAACAGCTGCATAGGATGCAGGGTTTCCTTGTTTGTATCAGGGATAAGGGGATAAGGTAGTAGAAACAGCATGTTTTGGTTCTTGCTGGATGAAAAGAATGCACTACGGTATATCTTCAGACAAGGTCTATCCTGCACATTTACCTGCCAATATCAGTATACCTTTTGTCAGTATAGTAATTTTTGACCACTTCTGAAGTATTGAACAGAGCTGACTAGTGTTTGATAGACCTCTCTACAGACAGCCCAACTTGATACTTGTAACTGTATTTTTTTTTAGATTTTTTCGGATGGTTTAATTTACTTTATATTTTTACAAGTAGCTTTTAATCAGAATTACATATGGTCTAACAATGTCACAAAACTTGTTTGATTATAAGGTTTTCTAGAAATAGTGAGAGTTTTTAAATTAATTATCCTTTAATTCCTTACTGAATTTATATTGTATCAGCAGTTTCATGATTTTGATAGAGTTCCATATCAATCTCTCCATGCTGCAATCACCACTATAGTCGTTTCACTATTGAAATTTATTTTTAAAATAAAAATGAAACTCATTTCTTATATGCCAATTTTATATAAGGTCTTGTAAAGTGCACAAAAGAATAGCAGCTCTAAAAATCAGGTACGTGTTAACACAGAATAAAAATCTGCTTGATTTTTCATAAGCTGTGAACATACTTCATGTGTAATGTTCTGTATGGACTGTGTACAAATAAGGTGTTTCCCTACTCCTGTCAGTGAGACAGAGCTGTCTAGACCACAGTAATGTGGGCTGCGTGCATTTCGCTTGGAAAAGTCAGTTGTTTCTGTAAATCATGGATAAATCTGCACAGCATGTGTTAAGCTGAAAATAAGCAGCATTTCTGTAGGACACAATATTGCAGTTCTTGTGGTGCTTGGAACTCTCTTTTCATTCTCAGTGCAAGCGCAGCACGCAGGCTCCTGATCCAGCAGCGCTCTCAGGAGGAAGTTGGCAATATAGCAGACTCTGAATAAGTCAAAAACTAGAAAAGCATTGCTGCAAGTACATCTGTCAAACCTGGGGATGCAGGAGAAAATGAGGTGGTGACAGGTTCGGCAGGAAGAGAAATAGCATAATATGAAGTGAGTTAATGATGCCAGCAATTTTTAGCAGTTGAGAAGGTAAAGGCTGCATAGGCAAGGTGGCACTCTATGATTTATGTGCAAGAGGTAGGCAAGGTGATATTTTTCGAGGTGTATGTTTTAAGCTGCAAGGCTAAGTTAAGATGTTCAGTTTCACTACTGCCCAGAATAAAATTATAAAACTAGTTTTGCTGGAATTACCCAGTTAATCAGTGATTTACTCTCTCCTGTGTTCCAGTCTACATAAGATTACTTGCTACTAAGAAATATTTATTGACAAACTTGACAAAGAGTTTGTTATTCTTATGCCAAAAATATGCTTAAAATTTTGATTTTGATTGAATTATTACTCTTTAATTGAATTAAAAATACTTATTAAAAAGATTTATTTCTTTTTAAGAAGTCATTTGTCCTAAGATGCCCATTACTTTCATCTCATTCATAAGAAACTATAACATGTACTGTACAGCAAAAATAAATCATGCCATTCCACATATCAGAGTTCTTATTCATACCAACAGGATAAATGATAAAAGAAATGAAAAGCATTAGAAAACTTAACTTGAGCTGTGTTATTTTCTTTATGAAAATCAGTGAAAATTGGTATAAACTCTGAAAAAACAGCTACAACATCATTCTAAAATTTTTCTATTAGTATGCAAATCAAATAATATCTTATATGTCCTTGGCAGGGATTTCTTTTCAGTATCTGCTACATTTTTTTTCAAGGTATTTTGTTTGTAAAAGTGAGTGTACTTCATGGTGTTTATTTTTTGGTCAGAGAAAGTATTTTAGAAATGAAGTTACAGATGTGAAGTTATAGATATAGATATGCATGTTACAGATATAAAAATACTAGTGTGACCTAGATTTGAAGAATTCTATGAATTAAAGAAGGTGAAACAAACAGATCTGGGTATTATGTTAAAACTGTGTTCATTTGACTTCCCATATTTCCAGCCTTGTCTAGTATCTCAAACTTACTTTCTAGCTAATTGTAGTCAGAGTATAAGCTGGTAAAGCTTTCCCTTTAGGTGATGTCTTTTTACTTTAGAATGAGTTTGATATCTCTACTTGATAGATGGGCTAAACAATACTTGATGATGAAACTTCAAGCTAAGAAAAAGAGGTAATCCAGATGGAATATTATTCAGTGCATTGTATGTTAAGGACATTTAAAAATAATAAATAACAGCTGTCAAAGGAAGCTGTCTTGGAGGACAGCAGTTGAAATTCTCAAGAAGTAAGCACGTGGTCAGGTCAGCTTGTAGTACAGTAGTAGCTTGTAGTCACTAGTAGGTTTTAAAACGGCAAAGAAAATGGGATGTGCATTCATCAGTGTAAAACTGATGTGCTTACAGGATTCTAATTACGTCATGAACACAAGACAGCTGTAATACAACTTCACCATGAGCGACTCAAGGCCATAATATATTTTACCAGCTGCTGTTCAAAGAAAAACCTCTTGCAGGAATTTGGGGTTTTTATGGGACTACTGGAGTTGATCATTGAATCGAGTCATGAATTCTCAAGATCATGGTAATCAGAGGGGGATAAGTATGTGTTTGATGTGTGAAACATCTGTTAAAGAATTTCTCCCAAGTCTCATTAGTAGCTGGCCAGTCTCATTTCTTTAACAATGTTTTCATTATTGCTCTGTCTATAAAATGACATAATATGTTTTGTACTACCCATCTTTTCTGTCTTCTCAGTGCAAACTAGTCTGGGATATTTCAGTTCCAGCTTCTTGTTAAAAATTATAGCAATATATAACATGAAATAATTTAGTGCTTTTCATTTGCTTAGTCCTATATTGAAAATTTCAGTTTCTGTGCTAATAGAAATCACTAAGTATGAAAATAAACTACATCTAATCTATGAGCTATACTTCTAGCTCTGTTTAGACCTACTTACTTTTAAAATGAAGCAGTAACTACGTCCTTTACTGTGTTAGTCTAAAAGTAGATGTACCACTGCTTGTACCCACTTTTCTTTATTCTGTACACAGAAAAGACAGGTTTCCTAATGAGCATCTGTTGAGAACCTCATGGTCATACCTACACTAATCTTAGAAGAGCAACCTACATAGGTTAGCCTGTCATAGGAATTGGTATGCCAAACCAAATAAATAGTCTGTTATTTTAGAGGAAGTGAAAGTGGCCAGCATCAAATATTCCAACAGAGTTCAAAAAAATTGCACAGTGCAAAAAAAATTTGCATCCATTCAAAAAAATAAATAAAAAAAAAAGATAATTTTAAGATAATTTAAGATATTTTAAGATAATCTACAGTTTTCTACACAAAACTCCTGGACAAAGGAGATGCTTTACAGTACAGCCTGTAAAGCACACCCTCTTGACTGCCAGTGCTTGAGCTGTGCCAATCTGTGAATGAGAGCTGGGCACACATACGCACACACTTAATCTTCTTTAAAAGGGACTGTGCATTTTCATCAGACTAAAGGAAAAGATTCATGTGCATATACTAGTGAACAAAAAAATATTTTCTGTTTCATCCAATTTGAGCAATGTTTGAAGAAAATGGTTTTTTTGGTGTTTAGAACAATTTTGTATTCCAGACCAAGGAACACAACATTAATTTTGTCAAATACACCACTTTATCTTATCCATTCACTATTTACAAATCATCACCAGACTAATATACACAGCAGAACTGACTGGAAAAAACCAAGATGTACATATTTTTCTTACAAAAGGAATAGGGTTGAAGGGAGGGGGAGACCCTGACTAACTAAAAGTTCAGGTTCTCGGAATTTGAGTTATGGTTCACAGTCTGTTTTGTGTAACGGTTGTGATAACAGTGACATTTGACTAAAGAGATATAATATGATTTTGCTTTAATTTCCTTGCTTTTTTTTGGTTCATCAAAACATCTGATCTATCTAGCAATTCTCTAATTGCTTTACATCTATGAAAATGTATTTTAATATTCTGTCTAGTAAAAACATTCATAAAATGTATGATTTTTCTGTCTGCTGCGATCACATTTTTGTTATCTTGTGGTGGGTAGTTCAACACATTAATCATGTGCTTTATAATAATATTGTCTTTTAACTTCAAGAATGTTTTTCTGAATGGATCCTTACGTTCTAAAAGCAGATAAATATATGTTCACACTCACCTCTTCAGATTCAACTTGGATTCACTGATATTCAGAAATTATGAGCCATAGAAAAGAAAGAACTGAAAGATTTCCATCAAATTAATTTAAAATGCATAAGACATGCTTGTGTATGCATTCTTGCCTTCCCTACAGCTTATCGTACTTTAGGAGCACAAATAGACCTCCAGGTTACCTGGCTATATGCAGCTCCGATAGTTCCTCTTCTTTTTGTCCTTGCCCTCTACCGGTCACCATCCTCCATTTGTCAGTAAATTTGGGGGGGTAGGGAGTGTTATTTGTTGTTTTGGGGTTTTTGGTTGGTTGTTTGGTTTGGTATTTTTATGCACTAGACTTAAACAAACAAATGCATACTATTTGTATGCTGTGTTATCTCTAATAGTATGTTTCTTTAGAATNGCAAACAAATGCATACTACATGGAGTATCATCAACTTTATTTGTATGCTGTGTTATCTAATAGTATGTTTCTTTAGAATTACTTTAATCTGATTTTTGCTTCTCAAAAACAAGCCTACATAGAACATACTCAGCATCTTAATACAAGAAAGTTCAATGTAGTTGCACCGTGCTTGTCTTTGTTAATAACTGCACTAAAATCAGTATTCCTAAGCTAGTGAATAGTATCCTCACATCTAACATGTAAGTTCTGTTGCTCCTGCAAGTAAATTACAATTGCAAGATCATTGATGCATGCAACAGACCTGGCAAATACAAGTAGTTGTCTGTGTGTGATTATGCCTGAATTCTTATAGGCAGGAAGATTACTTAAGTAAGCACTCAAACTTTTTCTGTGGTGCCAGATGTACGAATGGAAAAGGATTGGTGTTAACATGGGAACCCTAACTCTACCATTAAAGACATATCAACTGCTCTGAAATATCTGAAGAATTTGTTCCAAATCTGAGTTAAAAAAACTCTGGTAGATGAAGGGAGTGATGAGGATGTAGAAATTATCAATGTTATAAAAAATGATAAAATTTTCAACAAAAGAAAACAAAGAGGCCGACAGATGGTGGCAAGTGTCATCTTTGGATCCAGGGTACTTTTATAGTCATCTGACTCATGAATTTCTCACATTTATTACTATCAAAGAGGGGATGAAACAGCTTATCTTCAAGGCAATACCTAAGCCCTTTACATCTAACTCCAAGCACCTGGCTCACTTCAGAAAGAAAAGCTACTCATCTGTCAGTCTCCAGCTTGAAACTGGCAGTTCCCAGGCACTGTTTGCCAAGTACAATTACATCAGTTGGCATAAAACATAAGACTCTCTGTTAAACCATCACGGAACTAAGTTCCCAAGTTTTAAGAGTTAGTACTTTGAATTCCTTTAAATGCTGAGTTTATTATAACAGAAAGATTGATAGCAAAGGATGTAATAATTTGGTGGTTGTAATGGTTGCAGTTTTCTAGAATCCATAAAAATTCATAGCAGAAGAACTTCCTTAAGACAAGTATTAATTTGTTAATCTGAATTTAAATGATGCCATACATTCATCAGTCGATTCCCAGGTCATGTAGAGATGCAATTGAGAGAGACAATGCTAGAAAAAGACAGGAAAACTTTTCTAGCTAGACAAGTCAGAAAAACAACAAAGAATGAGGTTTTTACTGAAATTCATTTCAGTATGCATTACAGCGAACCAAAAGTATGTACATGGGCAGTTACCGCATCTCTGTATCTCAGGTGAGGTGTAGTAGTAAACTGGTGAGAAGTAGTTCTCTCTAGCTGAGCTGTGACAGAATATTCACAGATTATTAGCTTTTCTGAAGCCATTCTGAGGAAAGGGAATTGTTTATAGTGTTGAACGGTACTCAACCTTTTTTAAAAAAATGCTTCAATTTGTTGTCCACAGAGTACTTAATGCAGTATAGCTAGACTATTAAAATCAGCTCAGATAATGAAAGAAGAGGTCAAATAGATTGTTTGCAATAGATAGATCCCAAACATACTTCCTTTGACTTTGTTAGGCATACACTAGGGATGAACTTGGCTCACTCTTTCCGTGGTTAATACTAACCTCCAGTTGCTGATGCCATTATTAAGTTAATTGTTTGGATCATCAATCTGTGTCAACAAAGCTTTCAGAGTGCTTGATGAGATATCAAGCATCAAGCTGTGATGCATTAAAAAGTGATGAATTTACATCCAGGTAAAACAATGCCCTTCAGCTATAATAATGAATCACTACTTTGTTTACAAATGGGTATTCATCATGAGACATGGCATGTACAGACAGTTTTGAAGGGGAAAGGCATTAGCACAGTAAATGATCTTTGCAAATAAAGCTGAATACGCAGCAAAATGAAAAAGGAAGGCATGTCAAATCGTCTTTTCAGAAAGGAATTATGAATGCAAATTCACGCTGGTGTTGCCTGACCCACATTTAAATGTTAACAAAAGATACCATTCAGTATTAAGATGTCCTTTTCCAGTAGAGAGAAATCAACACAATAGATTTCTTCCAAGAGTTTCATTATTGGATACAATTTCCCAGTATACACTTTTAGATCCTGGAGTAAATTCTTAATATTTTACTCAGAATTAAAGACCACTTTCTCTAAAAGGCAGCAGGTGCCAGTGGTCTACCTCCCACCATTCTGTCAGCCAAGAAGGATTCAGCTATGTTGGCTGTCCCTCCCCATGCTGCTTCTGCTATTGGTTGGGAAGATTGATATCATTTTGTTAGACCTGTCACCCTAAATAACTGTGTGATCACATCACAGCTAAATTTAGTGTAATTAGTCTCATAAAGGCAGGGAAGATACTACTGCACAAGCTCAAGCAGCCAGAAAACCTGCACATAGTTTCCAGAGGTTTGATACTGTGGTTGCCAGCAAATTACTAGTACTGGGCAGATTATAGTTATCAGAAGTGTGTCTGCCTGTCTTGTAAACAAGATCATGGGTAAATTACATATATATTTGAAATCTAAGTTATTAGTATTGCAACTCTGGAGCCATCAGTAATGTCTAGAGAAGTAACTTCCATGCCATAATATCTGAATTCTTATGGGACATTTCTAGCTGTCAAAAAAAACCAAAACACTGCATTTTTATTTTACCATGCATTATTCAGATGAGCAGCTATTGAACCCATATGCAGTCCTGGGGACAAGTCAATACAAAGAGTTCCAAAAAGCTGGAGTATAAACTGGAGACACATTAATACCCCAGCAATAAACTTCTGCTATGAAGATGTGAATGTCTGTTAATTCTGGAAGTACCAAGCTACTTACAACTTGTTCTCTGGGAGCAGAATATGCTGTACAAAATGCAACTATGTGAAAACTTTCTAATAAAATTATCCTGAATATTTACCAGCAGTCTTATAAATAAATTTTAAGACTCCTGAAGTAGCCTTCTTAGGATGGTCTGTGTCTGAAAGTTCTTAGAGTAGTCTTGGCTGATGTCTTCAACAATTAGGTTGCAATTGTCTCAGAAGCACAGTTTGACAAGAAAACAGTGCTCTGGTCAAAGTGACACATTCTGATGGAAGTTCTGACAGACAGGCAGTAAGTATTTCTGCTAGATAGCCAGTGATGCTGAAGTTAAGGAAAATTTGTTCTTTCCCCAGGGAACAAGGAAGGAATTTGTGAAGTCAGTGTGCTACAAGCTTTCATTATTCTCCTTTCTCTGTGCAAAATACTTGTCAGCCTAGCCACTGAGAAGGGGAGGAAACCTCAAAATGAACAGTAAGATTTCATGCTGTTAACATTTTAGTTACCTTTAACATTAATCACATAGATGCCAGACCTTATTAAATTTAAAACAGAACTGACACAAACTTCAGGGTGGACACTAATTTTTCAATTTGAATTTGAAATATGCTGGCAAGTGTTTTGTTTCTGAAAGGAAAATATGGCTAAGGGAGGACTTTGTCTTATGATAGAAAGTGCAATAAAATTCAGAATAATTTTATACAGCTTCAAGGCAGTAAGTAATATCTACAGTGACTATATATATTAACCGTGGTCACTACCATCATGCATTATTGATTCTTTTTCATGAAGAAAGGCATTTTTTGTCCTTCATTACAGGGTTGTCTGCCAAAATTCTGTGAAAAATTACAAATAGCTCTAAGAATTGTTTGCATAAAGCAGAAGAATACTTGAAAAGATAGGCTGGAAATGTTGTAACAATTCCCATTTCTACAATAAATCACTAAAGAATCACCTTTGTGTTCAGAATTTTAATTTACAAATACAAATAATTGCAGTTCATTTGGCTAAAGCAATTACTGTTTGTCTGCCTGGCATTCATTCTCTTGGAGATTATTGCTTCTGTAGCAGGAGCAACCACACATGAAAAAGTTCTGAACATCTGACGTTTACTACACATGATATTAAAGTAACCCTAAGCAGCATCAATACAATTTCTTATGGTGATCTGGGTGAGATAGCCAACCATCTGTGATGGTTAAGGAGTTGTTCCTGCTGTGGGAGCAGAAGATTTCAACAGAGAGATAGGGAAGACAGGCAAGAATAGTAAATTCTACCATTAGCTGACTGTAGCAGTAATAATAAGCCTTGTCAGATTTTTCTTACTACTCTGGTTTAACTTACTTTCAAGAAGTGTTCTGAAATTCCAGTCTTGTACCTTTAATGGGCCTTTACTAACAACTCATTTAGTATAAAAAATCTTACATGTTTTACCCTGTAATTATTGTCTGTAATTTTACTAGAAAAAAATAATTCTGTCTATGGGTTTTTGAATAGTTTTGTTGATTTGTAATGTGCATTATTTGCAGTCACAGTAGGACTGTAAATATATAACTCGGTACAACAAAGTAATGCATCCAAAGTTACACAGAGGGAGCTCTTGCTTTGTTTTTCCAATATTTCTGGGCAAAGACATATTTTCTTTTATTTGTTATAGGTTAAAGTAGTAGCACCCAGAGATATTGTCACTTTTGCTGACTTCCTCATTTATCTGATCTAGAATACTTAATGTTCTTTAAAATGCAGATGTTTTCAGCTGGTATTTGTTTCATTTAAAGAAGGTAAAAGAATAGACTCTATGTAGCATTGAAGCTTCATGATACCCCATTTCTCGAATAAGAAATTTCTCATTCTAAGTTGTGAAAATATGAACAGTAACCTTGCAAAATTATGTGTAGAAGAATTAATACTTGTCATGAACCTTGTGTAGTTTGGTTCCTAGCTTTATCTTGGATTTGTAACCATGTATTTGGTTCCCATCATTGTTAACCTGTTATTTAATCTGCAGTTGCAGTTCAAAACCTTTCATCTGTTCAGTGTTCTTTTTGTGTTTCTATTTTCCTTTTCCTGGAGTTGTTTGCTTTTCAGAGAATGTTTGAACTCCAGCTGCTAAACAAACACTAGAAAGAATAAGGTTTCCTTCCCTGTTACTTATATGGGAAACTTACAATTAATTTTTATCACAGATATGTGAAAGTTGTTTTTCTTTTTTTAACAGAGACTCAGAGAGGTCATGCTTCATATACCCTTAGGGTGGCAGACAGAGTTCTGTACAAGGAAAAGAGAAACTTGAACCAGAATCTTAGGCTGCATGTACTAAAAAAACAAATACTCCTATGGGTGTGATTTTCTAAAAGTGGCTGACTTAAATACCAGTTTTCTACAGTGGATTGTATTCTTCTTATAGTTGTTTACAGCTTACAAGAGACAAAAAGTATTTTTAAAAGCTATTAGTTACACAGCAGTTTTGGAAGAAAATTACACCTGCCAAACACAGTATAGGTTGTGAAATGATACTGTATAATATCTACAAGCTTTGACATTCTTTACAATTCAGTGTGTTGGATTCTTTTGTTCAATAAGTTAGCATAGTTGTATGAACTGGCTGACTGTCATTCCTGAAGAGCTAAATAAGGTGGCTGCTCATACAGAATGCTGTAGTAAATTCTCCTATCTGTGTTTTGAGGTGCAGGTGCATAGCATTCTCTCACATCACCATTCTCCTTGTTTGAGTTATTCCAATAAATCTGTAGATCATTAAGAATTTAACACATATCTAGAATAAACTGGGATAATTTCAGTAAGGTCAATGAAGCTGTTATTTATTGAGGAGAAAGTCTGTTGCAAAATATTTTTAAATACTTTAGAGAGCAGAATTTTTTGTCACATTGATGGTTTTAAAACTTCTAGGAAGAAAAGTCACTACTTTACACATTTACTTAAGCTTATAGTACAGGTGTGTCCACTTGTATCTTTAAAATATTTTATGGGTCTGCAAGTCAGTATTTACTTTAGTAGACCAATCTGAAGCTTTAACTGATCCAGAATCATCAGTAAAACAGAATGAGTGGTAGTAATAAACGTTATTGAAGGTCCAGTGCTCTTCACTGACTGGCAATAGCTGACAAGGTTTCTTTTGATGTTTTTTGTCTGGAAAAGTATCTTCAGGTTAAGGGAACAATGGCCCAATACTTCTAATTTCAGAGTATCCCAGGATAAGGAGACAGGGTCACTTCACCTAGTTCCTTCTTTCTTTCTTTTTTTTTTTTTCGTCTTCTTCTCTTTCTTCTTGTTTGGGTTTTTTTTTTGTTGTTTTGGGGTTTTTTTGAGGACTGCAGTCTTGTGAGATCCTTGGACACATTTCTTTAGGGGCTGGTTATAAAGTCTTGTTCTTTTTAAGCTCTGAGGAAGGATGTTTTGGACTGGGAAACAGTAAAGCATATTCTAGGCTGTTAGTGGGAATAAAATGTGTGTTTCCTGATTCAGTCTTCAACTTCTACTGCTGTTCCCCTCCTACATAAGCTAAAGAAGGATTTCTTCCTACTTGGTCCTGCAGGTGGCCTGCTCTGCACCCTTGTGTTCTTAAGGTCTGTAGAGTCCAAGCTAAGGTTGTAGATTCTTTTTAAGGAACAGGCTTGTACAATCTGTCAGGTGATGAAGAGAGCCTGCATGTGAGGCATTCTGTCATACCTTACCTCTGCAGTACATGGATCAGCTGGGAATGGGGACAGGAAACACTGTCCTGTGTGATGTAGATGTTCCAGCAGGCCAGCCCTGTGAAGACAGGTACAGTGCACACAACCTTGTGAAGGCTGTTGGCTTCCAAGGTGTGAAAGGGCCCTGGGAGGACAATGTGGATGGCTGCTAATGAGGAGGTACTGCCCTGGCCCAAGAGCTTCACCACTTTTGTTGTGAGACACTGGTGGGGTAAGGTAGAGCTGCTTACACAGTACTGTACAATGAGGTTGTAGAGTGACTGTGTTACAGAAAGGTTGGAACTGGATAAAATCCTAGGAGACTTCGTGTGTGAATGCAGAAAGGACACTTTATGGAGAGGTGCTTATACTAGAATAACCCTCAGGAATGGTGTGGACATAGTCTTTATCACCAACTAAACGGATAAAAGGAAATATACCATGGACAAAATTGTTATACTTTCTGTATATCATATTATCCCTGAAAAACATTGTAAGAAAATAATGTGTTAAATGGTACTCTTGGAAGATATAGGATTTCTTTTTTCGTAAATTGCAAAAGTGGAAGACAAAGAGAGCAATAAAAATAATAAAATTCCTTGCATATTTTCTTCTTTCGTCACTATAAGAATTACAGTTGGTAAAAAGTTTCACAATATTTGAGGCAATGCTACAAAATGTCTGAGTCTAGCTGAATGCAAACATGCTGTTCCTCCAGCTGGAGAGGATTTGGAGTTTACATTCTGCAACAACTTTACAGTAAGCTTCTGTATTATTGTGGGCTAGGTGATTTGTCAAAAAACAAAGCAAACACAAAACCCCAGCCTTTATCAAAATACCACTAAAAGAAAAATTAAAGAACTGTAGCCAGTATATTTTACTGGCCTTTTCTGATATGTATAGATACTGTTAAAATGTATATCTTTCTAAAGTGCCAGTACTAAAATTCTTTTACTTTGGAAAAAAATACAAGGTTGTCTTTTGATTTGGTTACATACAGTTCCTCATACATACTGTTCTTCATTTTTGCTACTGTATACTGTAAATCAACTTTCTGTGAGTGCAGTATTTATGTATTACCATAAAGAAATAATAATAGTTTGTAGAGAATAGTACTAATAACTACAATATTATTCCTAGAGGGAAAAAAAGGGTGTCTCCTTCAACTTGAAGATCAAAGAGATTATATGCCTTATCCAATTGTCCCTGATTTGCCTCACTAAACAGTCAAAAACTTGAAACTCTCTCCTACAGTAATTACATTTTATAATCATGCAATCCACAGTGTTTGATCCCAGATGAGAGAAAACTCATATTTTTCTACATACTCTTACTGATAATTGTGTCTTTAATATAAACATACAGATTTATATGTATGTGCTACAATGCTTCTGCATTATCAGTGTAAACATTTAAATGTTTCTGTTTACGGTGCCTGTTTTTGAGATAATTACAGTAGCCATCGAGTTACTTGTATGTATCATGTCAGCTCTGACTTGACTTAGATTTTGTTCCAGCTTTTGAATGTTCCCTCTTGAATTTACTAGTTTACATAAAGAATAAAACACAATATGCTGATTCGAGATATTTCTGATTATCCCAAAGTGTAGCTTTCCTTTTGTATAAAATTCCAATAATTTTGTAAAATTCCAGTAATATTTGCTGCATGTGTACTCTTCCAAGTAGCAAAGCCCAAAAGATTTGAAACAGAAATCCACACTGGAAGTGGGAAGTGAAATAAGAACATTCCTGTGTCTAGAAAAGGATGGAGGAGATCAGGCTAGAGAAATGCCAGTTTTGATGCCTAACTTTTAATCGCTGTTGATCGAGTTGCACTGCAACTCTGGATCTTGAAAAGATCAGAAGTAGCCAATGTCAAATCATACTCTTGTGGAAGTTCTTGGCATGAAACAGGCATTTCTTATTACATTTGTTCAGAATAGCCAATGAATTATGTCATTCAAACTTTTTGTAGATGAGAGTTATAGTCTGAGCTACTTTTGTACAACTAACAATAACGAGTTAACAAAGTCACATGAAAATATTGACCCTATGCTTAGATTCCATAATGTAATTGTAGAAATTTTGATTTACATGCTGAGTTTAATTTTATGTACATTTACAGTCAGTAAAAAAATTATATATATATATAAATTAGGCTCATATTCACAAAATATATTATAAAAATAATCCCAATGCCCTAACCCTTACTTATTCAAAACTGAACAATGACTGGAATCTATCCAAATACAGACAAATGCTAAATACTGCCAGTGTACTGCCAGTATAAAACCAGTCTCTCTTGCAAGTATTCAGTGTCCCTAAGGGAATAGTGACCGTACATAACCATCTATACTAACTACTTTCCCAGGAACAGAGGGGAAGAGAATGTTTGTACAACCAACTTTGGTAAGTTGAATTGCTTTTTATTCATATTTTATTTTGGTTTAGTGGCAGTCAGTGGACCCAGAGAGCGGACTGTCTTGCTCATTGAGGTTTCAGAGACAGAGGCAGAAGAATCCATCAGAGCAAGTGTTAACTCTCTATTCATCTGTTGAGCTGCTTTATTTCCTAGTTTGTTTTTCTATTGTGCTTTCTGACCAGCCATGAATTTTTTATTGTTCTTTTGATTTTGCTGTAACTTACAAATCTTTGTCAACATGCTTGGAATATCATTACACAACTCTGTTTGAATGTGGTCCTTTCTAGCACTAAAATATAAGCTCTTACCACAACTCTCCCAGAGCCAGGATCGCATAGGGAAGACAAAGAAGAGAAGGAGTCCAGGAAGTCTTAAATTAGGATTTTCCCCGTCTCAAACAAGGCCTACAAGAGAAAAACACCCCCATGGTTCTTAGCAGAGGAGGATGTTTCTGATAGCAATCATCTGATTCAGACAAATTCTTAAATAAGGATAAGGATAAGCAACATAACTCATTAAATAAGTAGTCTTCCCCTTTGACACAAGTTCCACATTCTCTCCAGAGTTTATGACCATGGGAAAGGAAGTACAAATGTGCCTAGACTTTTATGGGCCAGACAAACAGAATCTGAGCTATTCCAGAGGAGCATTATCTTCTTCTTCCATGTCACAGTTCTGTCCTCAAGTTCAGGAAGAAAAAGAGCTATTCACAGCATGTCTAGAAAGATGCAAGACTTGAAGAAAATCCCATGCACTGTGAGAACACTGTGCAGGGGCAAGGCCTTCTTCACCATGAGCTGATAAAAGGAAAAGATTTCTTTTTCTTTAATCAATATATATACCTGCATTCATTGACAGAGATGAATTTTAAGATTTTGCTTTAGCAGAGCAAGAATTCATTGGTCCCTCATATTTTTTTTTTTCACTTGTTAATTTTTTTTTCTAAAACCAGAGCACTCATCTGCATATTAGTACATGGAAAGAAAGCAGCAAAAAGTAATGTGAAACCTAGGGCTCTCAGGAAGAGAGGACACACTGTTGCACAGATGTTAAGTCATCAGACTTACAGAGACTTGCAGACACAAAGGTTCCTTAGTGAGATTTGTAGCTGAAAGCATATATCACCTCTAACGGGAGAAGCTCATTCAGTAGAAAAAGCATGCAGCAGGCAGTGACTACGAAGAATGATGATGATGACAAAGACAATTTTACACCACATTGTTCCTCTAGTACTGCTTAACTTTTGTGAATATTTACTCAAACTCCTTACTAGTTGTTCTTGTTTCTGATGCTATTAGCAATGAATGGTAGTATGCTAACTAGATACAAATTGTTTGTGCACTCTCTGATTCATTGATGTGTTATGGAATAATGGCCACCAAATATTTAAATAACTATTATCAACTCTGTTGTGCCCTTTTTTTGTGTGTGTTTTGACTTTCTCTAGACAGAACTAAAATTTACACAAGAGGTAAGGAATAGGGAGGAAAGAAATGGTGATTCTCTTGCCAGTGGTAGTTGCTTCCTATAAGAACCTACCACAAAGCACATTTGGACACACAGTTGGATTGAATTTTCCAGTTCAGCATCCACTGAAAGGAAGGAAATTCTGTTGTTTGATCCAAGGCACAGTAAGTAGGGCAGATGGGGAGGTTTACATGAACAGCGTACTATAGGTCTATAAAACCTGAATCCAGATATTTCTTATGAGGAGTAGCTCAGAAGTATTACAGAGACAGCCAAAAGTCCAAAGTGGGGGTCAGGAAGGAGGCAGAGATCTGAAAATCAAGAGTGGGACAATTGAAGTTGCAGGCTCTGATTTCCTCATGCCTCATATAAGGGCTATGACTGCGTTCCTTGTTTCTCTCCATGCGCTTAAAGCAGAGATGAGTTTGGAAGTAGGCTACTCCTGTCAGTATATGCTGGGTGTGATCTGGAAATGCATACTAGATTTGGACTCTGCTTGTTTTCTGAATGATATCAGGCTTAAATGGAAATTAGAAGTTAATCTCTGCCTTGCATATCAACTCTGGATTTGAACTAGAGCCTGTCATGGGAATTCTATGTGCACAGCTCGCACAGGGCGGTACCCAGAAAGTCAAGTAGCTCTCACTGGTCTCTTCTGGCCTTTGGCAGAAACAGATTTTTTATTGTGACTTCTACGTTAGACATTTTGTTATTTCTGTGTACTTATACATCATTCTTGAGAAAAACAATTTATAGCTAATACATGTTTTGTATTAGAACTGTTCCTGGTGACTATAATCATGATTAAGAAGCTGTCCTGTTAAGCACTGTACAAAATATAATGAGGGAAAGAATTTTAAATAATATAATATCATAAAGGCAGAAGAAAAAGAGAAGTGATATACATTATCTTGTTTCTGTAGTGGATCTAGGAAAAGAACATTTTCCCATCAGTCTTATGGCACATGACTCCATGTTGCTGTGCTTCCTAAAAAAATTGTTTATTCTCTTTGTTGCTGCTGTTTGATGGTATCACAGGGCATCATTTAATTGTTCAACCTCTGTGTATATTATATACTTCATTCTTCTGATGACTTCTGGCCCATCTTGTGCTTATCTCTTTAGCAACTACAAAGTTTGCATTCTGTGGCCAGATAGTGTAAAGTACTGAGTTCTGTTAACTCTACTAATTCAAGCCTTAGCTCCTTCCATGATCAAACCTTATCTAACTGCAACATAAGCAATCTGGATTAAAGACTGTAATATGAAGATTGAATTACGTTTACCGAAAAATCAATCAAGTTGAATCTGTAGAAATATTTAGTGGTGTAGAATTCCTAATCTTTGCAATGCTGATGTCCAGTCTGCCCTTATGTAAGTTCATTATCTGCTTTCTGAGGTCACCTCATCCATATGTTGTATTATCATAATTTGCTCTGTTTATTAATAAAACAATTGTATTCTCATACACTTAACTTAAAAATTTATAAGCATGGACTGTAGATAGTGGAAAGAGCTGCCAATTCATTAGTGTAAGAAGTGGAGAGCAGAAAATTACCAAGAGAAAATGTTTACACAGATGCCCAAAGGAACATTTAAACACATCAGCTATATTAGCAGAGTTAATTGATAAGCGTGACCCAACTCCCTTCAGTCTAATTACACCAATTCCCAAATTCCATGAAAGAGCAACAACTGAGCAATATACTGCTGGAAGAGAGGCTTCAAGTGCAGCTGTCTTGCTCTTTTTAACAGAGGATTAAAAAGATTCAAGAGATCATTATGATAAACAGAAACATTTTCCTCGTGTAAACTGTGGGGACAGTCTGCTTGCTCTCTGCTTTCTTATGAGTGTTGGGAGATAATGAGAATGTGTACGTCTTTTCTCCAAAACCATATGTAAGGCAAAAGCTGGCTTGTTACTGAGCATAACAACTTTGATCCTGAATGCCATATCATTCATAGCTCAGCAAATTCGGTATTGCTCTAGTGACTCTAACTGAAAGCAGAATCTATTATTTTGTCATATCAGACTAATTTTTCATTTAGATTTTTAAACTGGTTTTTTTTGAAGTTACTGTTGTTGTATCTCTTTCAAATGTTTCCTACAAATTTTGAAAATCTCTTTAGAATATGAAAAATACTGGAGGTTTTTTTGTTGTTAAACTCTTATTTCAAAAATACATTCAACTGATTTATTACATTAGGCCTAGAAGTAATATTTTTGAAAATATTTTTTGTGGACTGATCTGGATCACATATGTGTGTGTTTATATNCATATGTGTGTGTTTATACATATATATATATATACATATAAATTCAAGAAATGATTTTTTTAATGATATATTCATTAAGTATGACTAATTCCTGTTCATTGATGTTTTTCTTTCCTCTATAGCAATTTATATGGATATGACAAGAAGTACCATAAGAATTTTAAATATATTTAGCAAAACAAAGAATTCTGTTGCGAGAAAAAAAAATTATTTCATTAATAATGAAACAACATCTTCTATCTGTCAGCATTCCTTTGTTTTGAGACTTCTCATTTTAGAGTAGAAATACTACGTGCATGGTACAGACATCCGGTACTGATAGTGCTAGTTTAAAAAGAACTGGATTTTACTCAGCAAGAGAATTACTTAAGTCAAGGTACTAGTCAAAAAGTAACCTGGCCTTTAAAGCATCCTCAAACTTAGACAACTACAGATGTGAGTTGAATATAAGAAAATCTGTCACAAGATTGCATGTCGCCTTTGTACAATGACAAGAATTTTCAATCCAAGCTGTCTTATTTTGTCATTTACTTCATGTGACAGTATTTGGCAAGGAATTACAGCATCAACTGACATGCAGAACAGATGCAACAAACAGGAGTAATCCAAAGATGGAGATGAAGTGCCCGTGCTCCTTTGCGTACCTGACAATAATCCCATGTAAGAATATGCTGCATAAATCTTCTCTTTTTTTTTTTTTTTGTACCTGATCCTGCATTAGAATATGACAGCTTGCATTTAATATTGAGAGGATTTTTTAAATCTTGCTCAGTAGAGAAATAAGATATTCTGTGTCCTTTGGGAAGATTGGCAGTCTGGCCTCCACAGCCTGGAATCCCATCGCAGTCTCTTTGGAAGATATAGAGTAAAAAACGCACCATGTCCAACATGACTTTACGTCTTCCCTTGCCTGACAAGCTTTCTTGTCTGGCCTGTTCTTGCCTTTTCATATGTACTACTTTACTGTGATAGTGTACAGCTGTCTTCTGGGATCCTTTCTACATAGGGGTACAATGATGGCATAAAAAACACAGAGAAGTTAAATTTTATTATATTCTAATAATGCTGAATTTTTAATGAAATTCTGCTGTGATTATGACATCTTATGTACTGCTCTCTTACAAACCAGACTCTTTTAACTTGACTTTAATTTAATAATTGCAGAAAACCCCACACACTTGTTCTCTTTAATTAACTCTATGTCCTACTTTCTCAAAACTTTGTAGTAAAATCTTTTTCACAACTTATTAGTTCATAATATCTTCCAGATGCAATCATATCTGACAAAGTACTAGGTAAAATGAAAGTAGCATCGATAGCAAAATTTATTATAATATTCCTGGGGGTTTTAAGTGGTTATTTTGCAGTCATTTTGTCTTTATCTTTTGTTGTTCAACTACAGTCAAATCTGATCCACATAAAAAGATGCTTTTAACATGTTTTCTTTGATAGGAAATGCTGATGTTGAAGCCTCTGAGATTACTCATTCTTTTCCTTTTTAAAAAATTAAATAGTAATTTGGAACAAATTTAATACTAGCTAGTATGTCTCATCCACATCAACCACTTTCAATCTAGCAATTATCTACTTTGAACTGAAGCACACAATCTGTTATTACAAATGTATCAGCAGGGCAAGCAATTTCATAACTACTCTCCACCAACTAATAGAAAGACTCTTTCTAAAATAGGAATTCTGTCTTGTGTAGAGAAAGGCAATTCCAACCAGCAGTAGGACAAGACAGCATAGCTTTAAGCTGTGCCAGGGGAGGCTTAGGTTGGATATTGGGAAGAAATTTTTTACAGAGAGAGTAATCAGACATTGGAATGGGCTGCCCAGGGAAGTGGTGGATTCACTGTCCCTGGGGGGTTTTAAGATGAGACTGGATGTGGCACTTAGTGCCATAGTTTAATAACCACAGTGGTGTTGGATCAAGGGCTGGACTTGCTGATTTCGGAGGTCTTTTCCAACCCAATTGATTCTATGATTCTGTTCGCCTTTGGATTCAAAGTTTGATAAACATATAGTCCTAAATGAAAAAATCTAAATTATTAGTGAAACCCCAGGCCCCACCTATGTGACAAAAATATCCATCATTTTAGAGTTCATATTTAAGAAATACAGGACCCAAAACCCCAAATGCTTTATTTCAAATTGTGTGCTCCTTCAAATTCTTCAGAATTGCCCTCTTGTCCTTCCATGTGGCCCACAAATGGGCTTCTCCGAGCCAAGAGATTTACAAAACCTAGAGATTTTTGTGCTGAGGGCTAATGGAGAACAATTTGCATAACTTTGATTAGAAATCAGAGGTTCTGAAGAAGCATTATTCTGTCAGAAGTCTGTCAAGTGCTTCCACCAGCTGTTTTTAATTTGACGATTTGGAAAATTTTGAACAAATGTTTGTAGGGTTTTCTTCTGTTGAGTTCAAAGAATGGACTTTAAACTTGTATGCAGAAGGCTGTATTTGTTTCAGTTAGCGCTGACTCCCAGTTTACTCATTCGATCACATTTTAAGATCTAATCTTTTTGTCAAAATTGTATTTCTCTGATCCACTCTGTGCAAGGGGATAATGAGAAGCTTGCAGTCTTTGAGTACACCAGGAAATTAATTACAACTCAGAACCACAATCTCTCTTGTGCTTTTCCCTTCCTATTGTGTGGGACTGTGGGACTACTCCACTAGTTTGTATGGAGCAGATTACTTGCTGTTTAAATAACAAGGTAGTTTGGCTACCAAGTACCAAAACCTCACCTGCAAGCATGTCTATGTGGAGAGAGAGGAAGAAAAATAATCAATATTCAACTTGGTGAAAGATCATATTAATTATAAGCTTATTTGTGAAAAGTAATACTCTGCTTGTGGATACAATAAAATTATCTGTAAAGTATTGTGCCTTATAAATAGAAACAGAAGGTGTCTTTGTCATTCCAGTGTTTCAATATTCCAATCAATATATACTTTATTTTACAAAGAATGCAGCTCAAACATTAGAAAACTTCTCTTTTGAAATTGTATTTTCATGCCTATGAGCTGAATCTATTGGATATAGTATCTTAGTATCTAACATGTCATGTCAATTCTCGTTCGGAACAAAATATTACTTTCTATGTAATTAAATTGAATATGAGAACTAACAGTTTCTTACATCTCTTAAAGCATTCTCCTATCTCCATAAGTATATATCCTTATTTTAAAATTCTCTTATCTCTATAAGCACCATCAGTAAAATATTGTAGTAACATATCTGTTTCTCCACTAGTACAAGGAAAAAAACATTCCAGAACTAAAGTAAGAAAGGAGTACATTCTATAGAAGATGACTCACTTTTTGACAGGTATTCGCTGCCCACCCAAGTTGGGCAACAGGTTTAAGAAAATCTCAGATTATTCTCTGTATTTGAAGGCCATATTCCTGAATAAAGTGAAATTAGATGGTCCCTTTATTTGCTTTGTTGTATGCTGAAAAGCACTAAGCCAATGTGAATAATTTCAGAAACGTACCTGTCTTGGTGCTTGTTGCATCGTACTGGATGCAAAAACTATGCTTCATTCGGGGAAATAAACATATTATAGGAGAACAGCTCATTTTCAGCTGCTGGACTTCATTAAAAGCTTACATTAAGGGTAACCGACAAAGATTTAGCGAAACATACATTGGAAGAGGTAGAAAACTTTCCATTTTACTAATATATATGCTGCACCTTCAGCTGAAGTCTGTGTGAGTTACATGATTGCAGCTGGACCTTTCTAAATACAATACAGTATTAAAAAGAAGGACAATAGTAAGATATTCACTTCTAGATAAATGTAATTATTTTTACAGGAAATAATGTACATGCTTTGCACATCCAAGCATAGATTTAAAAAAGTTTGTTATCTTTATTCAGACCCTGACATATATATACTACTTTGCAACAGAAAGCAAGCTGATTGATTTCTGTGGGGAGGAAATGCAATTCTTTTCCTTTTACAGAAAATTTATGCCAGCAAACTTTGGTTTATGTGACTGGTATTAGCCTAAATCAGTATCAGTTAGTGAGGTCAAGATCATTTTCTATGCAGTGTATGTGCATTCAAACATGCAGATAATGCCAGATAAATTTTTGAGAATGCCAGGCTAATACTAATTGAAAGTTAATTATCCATCGCATCTGAAAGAGCTCATAAACTGAGCAGTAGATGTCATAATACTGTTTTGTGGGGGGTTTAATCACTCAAAGAAACACTGACACAAGGTGATACTTCAGACTCTTCCTTCTTTCAGTGATTAAGCACAACTGGCCTCCTGTCTTCTGACTTCATTGTAATAAAATGCAAAACCAGTCTGAACTAGAAGAAAAAATCAGGGTCTAATTAACTGCTCATTTTTAGTAAAGCTTGATTAGTTCCAGTCAGTAGAACCTTTTATTGACTTTGCAAGGGCTGAGAAAGGAACTTTGACATATCCATCAGAATTAACAAGAAGAAAGAGAAATTATTACCTCTTTGGACTCAGTTTGGTTTTGGCTTTTGCTCTTGTTTCCCAAACCTTTGTTTGGGGCTCAGATGGAAGAAGAGAACTGAATTAACTGAACAAAGGGAGGTCAATATTAAATAGAGAGAAGTGTTTGATTGCCAGTGTTCTTGTGAGTTTGGTTCTTGTAGATGATCAGAGCATAACTGGACATCTGAGCAGCTACTCCCACAAAAGGGATAGTAGCTTTGGTTTTTCATTCTTCTGTCTGGGAGAGGCTCTCAGAAGTGACAACAGATTATGTTCCAGCTCTTCAGAGAGCTCATAGGCTTCCTGCATGGATGCTTGCATCTCACTATATCCCTTTGGTTGTATGCATATTCCTCATGGAAATAGGTTTTTGGAAACTTTCATCTAAGTATTTTATATTGTGAAAAAATAGATTTTACATTATAAAAAGCATTTAAACTAACAGTCTAATTTAACTTGCTTAAAAATATTTTATTGGACTCATGAGGGCATGCTCCTGTCCAAAGTAGTTTGCACATTCTCAGCATCCACAGAGTTTTCTTCAAAGCATCGACTTTGTGGTTTAGAAATGAAACCAATTATGTAACAGCCCTCTCCTTAGTTTTCATGTATAAGACTCATTTGTATACACATATACTGAATGAATATGTGGCTGAGGCAAAACTGTTAATCAGAGGATACCTCTGGATTATTTTTAAGTCTGATGCAAATGAGTGACAGAGAAAAACTGAAAAGGGAGAGAAGGGTAAAAGAATGACTGGAGATGAAGGAGATGGTAGTAACATAAAATTATTTATATTTCCATTTTAAAAAGTATGATAAAACAAAAATATTTTGCAATTGCATACATTTTCCCAGCAATGAAGTACGTTATTCTGAAACCTCAGAAAAAAATCTTTCTGTAACATTGTTACTTTCTTATCATAGCAGGCTAGTTTTAGCCGGAAACAGCTTTGTAAGTTCACTTATTTAACATAGCAAATTTTGTTCTAAGTTCTCATACTTTTGACATTCCAGGGATGAAAGCACGCATTTTAAAACTGGAGGCTGAATGGCACAGAGATTATTAAGAGTGCACAAGCACCTTCATTTAAACAATAGAGCAATAAATCTTCAGGTTCTTTTGCCTGTTTCCTGGCAAACAGAGGCTTTGAATAATGTTTCCATTAAGGTTACTTTTCTTGCTTATATTCACATGTATCTGTATTTCCATTTGAAATGTACCTTTACTTTAAAAATAGGGAAGTTGTTTTCTAACTCAAAGATAGTAATTTTGTATGTAGATCTAACCATAATGAAATGTATGGAAATACAAACTCCTAATTACCATACTGTATTGAAATGCAATTTATGGTATTTTCCTATTGATTTATTCTATTTAGTTTAAAATCAGCCAAATATTGAATATTATTTATATACTGTTGGATCTGACCTTGTTTCTTTACTTGATAGTGCTTGTGTGTTCTCACCATTGATTCTGTGCACATTCATTTAATGTCTTCTGATAGAAATTGGGATGATAGCTCCATGAAATTGCTTACTACCTATGAGATTATTTATGCAAATCTTCATTGAAAGTGAACATGAAGTAAATTATTGTGATTGACCAAAATTCATCCAAAAGACAAGACACTGATGAATATAAACAGGTAGCCAGAAGGTCACAGTAGAAATATTTTCCAAATAAAATAGCTTTACCAATCTCACTGAGTAGGAAGCTTGCTAGGATTTTGGATTCCCAGATAGTCGCGTTGTTTACATGGCAGATTCATATCTAAGTTTCTAATATACTGCCTGGCAATTTTATTTTCTACGTAAATAAGCTCAGTATAGAGTGTAAAATTATTCAGAGTAACAAAGGAATAATGGGATAAGTGTCAAGTAGCAAAAGAACATCCTGCCTTTTTGGGATTTAGATATGCCTAGGAAAATATGGTTACAAAGTATTACTTCACACCTGACTGGTAAGAACTTACCCATTTTTAAACCTAATTTTTCTATTGTATAAAATAAGCTGAATGATTCTGCTAAACATGGTGTTGTTCTGTGCTTGAAAACTAAGAGACAGTGACCTGCAAAATTCAAAACTGGTGCAAAAGAAGTGTCTTTTATTAGGTGAGATAAACAACATAAGAAAATGACCATCAGTACATTCAGAAATCATATATGCTTTTATCTAATCTGACACAGAAATAAAATGACTTAGTACTGTGAGCTGCATATCAACATTTTCAATACGAAAGATATTAGGGTCAACAGTGATTCCATGCTGGCTTTATGAATCATGAACCCTTTATGTTTTAGTCTGTGGACACAAAGAATTTGTGAATCTGCATTCAATTGCATTTGCAAATGCATTTTAATGGAGGAAGGTGAATATTAAAAGAATTTTTTTCAGTCTCATTCAAGGGCATTTATTTGTCCATATCTCATCATCTTAATATTAAGCAACAATAACCAGAACCTGTAATGTCTGATTAGAGCAGACATCAGATATGACTGATATGATGTACGGCACATACGGTTACTTATTTTCATCTCTTAAATAGTAATACAAGGGAATAGGGAAAAAGCTATTTCCTTGTAAATTCCTCACATTTTTGCATGTGTCCCTTTGCAGGAGGCAGTTTGTTTGGAAAGTTTACCAAAATCAAGTTTTTTTGATTTAGTTAAATCCAAACAAGCAAGTCATCTTTACGTTTTATGGTGACATAATACTTTTGTACACTGAAAAGATTTATGTGAAAGAGCTTAGTAGAATATATTTCCATCGAAAAAAGAAGATATAAAACTAAAATAAAGACAGGAAAGATCAAAAGAGTAATCAAGACAGAACAACCCCCTTGAGAATTAGGTTTGTATTTGCTTTGTTCATCTCTTACCTTACCCTAGTCCCTCAACAAAAAGCAACAACAAAACCAACCAACCAAACAAACACACAACCCAATCCTAGAACTAGGATTGGTACCTGTTTATAGGATTTATAGGCACTCAGAAAACAGCTCGCTTAAAACCTAGTTCTCCTTGCTTAAATTCTTTGACTTTCCTTACAAAGCCGGTTTCTACACTGATTGGAACCTCTAAAATCCAGCTAATACATAGGACAGCTACAGGCACTAGAGGGAGACGAGAACACATTGACTTAGTCAGTGTAGTAATATAATATTTAAATCTTGTGAGAAATTTTTATATATATATATACACCAGACGAAACATTAATGCTGAAGGAAGTCTTTAGATACCAACACTTCAAGTGTTTAATGTATGATTGGTAATGATTTTGAGAGCTATAATCAGTATTACAGATCTTAAAATTAGGTAAACACAGTTGCTTACTACAGAATTAATTTACACTAGCAGTTAGAAATACTCTTTCAAATCTACTGCAATACACTAGTTGTTAACTTCAACACAAAAGTACAAGTTAAAAAGAACATTTTCTAAGGTCCTTTACAAGGTCCCTGTTTAATTTTGCCTGTGTATCTTTTTCTGTATACAAAGTTATTTCCAGTCTAGGCACTGTTTGAGAAGAGATACGCACTGATCCTAGACAAATATATGACATTACATTAGAGATTTTATCACAGAAGAAAATTTTTTTATTTTCTTTTGCAGAGTATATTCAAAGTGAAAGATACAGGTTTTCATGTGGGCTTATGATTTTACAAAATATCACCACCTGTTTTGATTTTTTTTTTAATCTTCTTTGGTAACTTACAATAAATGCATTGTATACTTATTCTAATTACAATTATTTTTAGTTACTTGAGAGATCACTTTACATCCATCCCTCTTAACCTAAGAATGTTTTAGACACAAGGAACTTTAGTTTCTAAGAATCAAAGCTTTATCTGGCAATCCATTAAGATCCAGACATTTTGTGACCTGTAATGGGATATGAAAAGGTTCAAACAATTTGTTTGTGCAAGCCATCTGTATAAAATCAGGGTGTTTGCTCAAAGATATTCTCAAATCAGATTATCTTCTCAGCCATGTTCAGCTGCTTGAGAATAATATACTGCTTTCTAACTGCTTTCTCTAATTCCATCAGCAACATTGACTTGTGTGTATAGAGTATGGATTATACACAGCCTTTTAAAAACAAAGCATGTTTATTTGACATCTATAATACTTTTTGCTGTAGTTATTTGTTTGGTTTTTTTTTTACATGATAACAAAAATATATTTTGCTAACATACTAGCATGTTAAATTTTCATATAAATCAGTGTTGGTAGGCAGTGCTACCATACAAAACAATGTGGTTTAGGAACTATGCACTTTAAGGAGAAATTTAGCTCTTACTGCTAGCTCTGTGTCTAGCTTTGGGTAATTTCTTAATGCTCTCTTAAAAAAAGTTGTCATAATACCTATGGCTTCATTTCCGACAAAGCAATTTCTGAGTTCTCTCTGGGTAATGCTAGCTTACCAATTTTTGAGATAACATATCTCGAGCTCAAAAAATTATTACTGGAAATAAAATAGTTTATTCATATACCACATAGCACTCAGAAAAACAAAAAAAAGAAAGCAAACCAAACAAGAAGGCTGGAGGTATGCAGTAGGAAGATGTGCTTTTCACATCTATAATGTGTTGTTTTGCTTGCATGTATGTGACATCTTAACTACCAGGATGTGTTGTACTAATCCAGTTATATGTGAGAAATCAAACGTAAGTTTATTTGTCTGACATTATGCTATAAGAAAGTACTTTTCAAGTAAATTAACAGATTTCCACTCCTACTCTGTCTCACCTTGGTACACAGTGCTTACTATAGGTCAAAGTCTCACTGAAACATTGACACAAGTGCACACATAATTATGTTTTCTATTTCCGTAGTGGCAAAGTGAGGCTAAAAAATTTACATTTTTTAACTATGAATAGTCAGCAATGAAAATGTTTACAGCATTTTGCAATTGCCAAAGCCCTGATCATCATAAAGTTTTTAATCAAATTAAGAAATAAACTATAAAAATAAATTCTATATTTTCTAGATTGAGTTTTTACTTTAATAAGGTATATATTTATATATTTTATTATATGTATCTTATATATTATATACTATATATTTTATTATATATATGAGGTATATATATTTTAATACTCAAAGTATATTGTCACATCTATATATAAAGTAGTTGCTGTCAAGATATAATATAAAGTTGATGGTTGATAATTTCCTACAAAAGGTATTTTTAATTATTTTATTAGAAAGCAAGTATAAGAACCACAAAAAAAGGCTCAGAATGCAGTAAAACCATTCAAAAGACATTAAAAAAATCACTCAGCCCAGCAGAATAAAAAACTACAAGCATGTTGTATTTTATTAGAGCCAGAGTATACATGCCTGAGGAAGAACATCATGTAAATAATTCTTAAGCTTTTGCATAATTATGTTTATTCCTGTTATTGCTAAGATTGTGAGATATTCATGTCTCTAGTATAAATGAGATTTTCCAAAAGATCCACTCTTTGAACCCAGAATACAGATATTTTGTCAGAAGAAACAGAAATATAAGTAAAAATAATTATGACATACAAAATATTAACTAGATGATGCATTTTGTTTTCTGCATCCTAGGTGAACTGGGATATATGATCATTCATACATTCATCCAGTATTCTTATTACCTTTTAATTATTTATAAGTTTTTGCATCATTCTTAGGAGACACTAAGAACCTTTTTGTCTTCAGTAACTGGGTAGCCAGGCTTTGCAGCTAGGGAACTGCTTGGCATTATACAGAATGCAGGATTGAACCTGTTGTTTCCATACAGTTTTATGGTTTCAGAAGTTCTTTGTACCTCCTACTTTGTAAAAAAGACATTCATAAACTGATGACAGCCGTTAGGAAACAAAATTTAGGTTGTTTATGTGAAAACCATAACTGAAAGGAAGTAGTTATTACCAGTCAGGCTAGCTAAACTAAGACTTATGTTTTGCTGCCTTTCATTCCCACCTATTTATCATCCTCCTATGATCTTTTCATATGTTCTTAATTCATATTGTGCACTACATGAGAAGCTCAAGTGTCTAGTTCAGTGTTCAGAATTTAACTTCCATGCATTTCCATTAAACTTTTTATCTTGTGTCTTCCATACCTTAAATCCCATTACCTATGTTTTCTTATTCAGACACCATAGAAAGTATCTCTGGTAGCACTAGAATACATTTAGAATACATTAAATAGAAACCTATTTAAGAGATACACGATAATCATTATGATAAAAATGGACTGTGCTCAGTGGAAACAACTTCTGTATCTTTGAAAGAAAATATTCTCCATCTTTGAAAGCATTCATTTGCTTTTAATCTGATGTACAGATGAAGGCTTCACAGGGACAGACTTGGGTTGCTAGGGTTTTTCATTCTTTTCTGAAGAGACATGAAAAATGGAAAGCTTCTTAAACAAATACATTCTGATTTTAAAAAAAGTTAGAACAGTTTAACTGTGCTCTCTGAATTAAAAGCAGCTTCTACAGTGTCAACAATTCTCCCAGGGTCAGTTTTTGCTGTAAGTATACTATACTAGGATACTCTACTTAAAATATATACTGTACTATAGTATACTATTCTCACTAGGAGCTGGATTCACACAGATACTTTATAAAGATCCTAAGATAAATATCTGCAGCTGATTTCTGAAATTGTGACTACAGCATGCAACAACACAGTGCAAATCTCACTAATCTGCCCTGCCATCTCTGGAAAACTGTAATAGCATTGCAAATATTTTGCCCAGATACCTCTGAACACTCACTGGATGAGTTGAGTCACTCACAGGTGACTTGAGTTTATTTTATGTTTAACTAAGTGTACCTAATGTATTGCTTTATTGTAACTTGATTGGAAAGATGCTTCATAGTAATTGTCTATTACAAGCTTGCTTTCTGCCAGAATATAAGCTATTTATCATTTCAAATATAATTTAACTGGTGTTGAGAGCCTTATGCAAAGATAGACTGCTGATTTTGATGTAATTCATGCTATTTAGTTAACATAATTGCCTTATAAAATCAGCTAATGCCAGGAAAATTTGATACTTAGCTTGCTTTATGGTACAGCTTTACGTAGGGTCAACTTAATGTCACAAAGACTGTCCCAATTAGGTAAACTCTTGGAGGGATTGTATGCATATTCCAGTCACTTATTAGCCAGAAGAAAATCACTTTGAAGTTTGAGAGCTGTAAAGCTGAAGACAAGCTAAATACAAGCTCTTGTATATATCTGGCATGTTGGATAGATTAGTCTTACTAAAACACTTAATAGTTCTATAGGGCTATTAGGAACAGCTACAGATGTTTTAAAAGCAACTACTAATTAGCCTGGGCTGATTTGGGCCCTTTAGTTTTTTTTCAAAACTGACAAAAAACTCGAACAGGTTGTGTAACACATGCAGGGAATTGTATTAATTAATCTTGATAAAATAAAATGCATAAAAGTAGTCTAATAGTTAGAACTTATCCAAATCAGAACCTTCACTAAAGTTTATGCTTTCTGATGCAATGCTTTCATAATTATATGGCAAGGGAAGAAACAAAGAGTAAGTTTTTAGAAGACAAAATAAGTAAAGGCTATGGTAAGGGAGATTTTTCTTCCATTTAAATTTCCATGGGTATAATACTCAGGTAATTAAAATTTAAATATTTTCTAGCTAAGAATTACTGTAAATTGAAATGTATTTTTTATAACAAACAAAGTAATCAGCTTTTGGATTTGTAATTGGTCAGTTAACATTTTACTCTTGACTCATAAAGAAAGTTAAAACAAAAGTGAGAGAAAGTTAAAACAAAAATAAAAGTTACAAAATTATGAATTCATTCTAAAAACATCTTCTGATATGCTGATGTTTTATAGCTGACAATTTTTAACCTTTGAAAATCATGGTTTAGCAATATAATAACTATGAGGTTTCAAAATATCATCTAGTTTTAAAAAGAATGATTTTCTCATTTTGCTTATTACTGTTTATAGAGAGATTTGTAATAAAATGATTACACTTCTTTAAACCTTCATAGTGAATAAGACAAGTGTCTTGTCTCAAAATACTTACAGTTAAAGTAAACTGAACAAAAAAAATCAGAAGGAAAAATACTTCAGAATTAAAGTTGTTTTTTTCAGCTTTTTGTTAAATATACCAACAAGTTACACAATTCTGTGCTCACTGACCACTCTGAGGTGGGATGAGGGGTGTTGCTCCTGCTGTGCCAGCCAATCTAAGGCTGGGTCAGGGGGTCTAGATTGTACTGTGGGCCTTGCTCTCAGGCAGCCTTCGATTGATGGCTGCTCCAGGGCTGCCCCAGGACACTTGCAGGGTCTGGGATGTGGGATGAGGCATGACCTCACCTCCATGAAATTCAGCTTCTCCCTCCCCAACTCATACACACACACCTGAGCCAATGTAATAATCCAGTGTTTCACAACCCCTCAAAGAACTACAGTTTCTCAAATTCATAGAATATTGTATTCCCTTATGTTTCAAGTTTACTTGTAAAGTTTCTGTCACCTGGAGCTTCTCCACTGGCTCTTTACCTCTAGCTCTTCCACTAAAACCGTGTAAAATCAGGGATAACCAACACATGTAAATATTTTGATCTGTCAGCTGAGTTAAAAAGTGTTATCATAAGAATTTTGCTGGATTCTGGGTAGCAGTTGAGAGAACAAAAGGATTGGGCTTTTTTCATTTGCTTTTTTGGAAGGGCTTGTTCTTTTAATAATGAAAGAAGTATTTTTAGTCACATTTTTATAAGTCAAGTTAATCCATTGTTTCAGTCAATGGGATTTAATCCAAAGTGAAGACAACATTAAGTATATTTTTAGTTCCTTCTGAACCATGCAGTGTTATTTCATGTGTTTTCATGTCTGTCAGACATTTTGTAAAGCAAGTATATATGGAATAATCTAGAATATAAATTTATCCATTTAAAGTTCTACTTTGTTGCATTTGAATGCTAGATTATGCAGGATACTATAGAAAATGTTTCCAGAACTTTGCAAGATGAGGTAACACTTAGCATTTTTGAGGAATGGAAATCACAGAGATCACCAAAATAAAAATTATTAAATTTAAGGAATCTGCTGCTAAAGCCAAATGAGGGTTGTAGTTGATACCAAGACTGCAGTTTCTGTACTCCCAAACATTTTAAATTACACTAGGCTAGGAGGATGATTGTTTGTTTTTCATTTGCATTAAAGTAAAATTATTTTTGCCAGTGAATTAAGTCTGTGTTTTGGTAACTTTGGCACCATGTATGTATTGATTTGATTTGATTTCTTTTCAGTAGAGATTTCTTACATATTACTTTTTTGATGATCCTTAAAATTCACAATACTTACATATTCATCTAAACAATTCTATGCAAAGATGCTGAGAATCTCTGCCAGTCTTTCTTGAGTGATTTTTTTTTAAGTGTTTATCTTATCTACAGCATGTGTCATTCATTATGAGCCTGACCAATTGTCTAATACAGTCTTATTGACTTTGATGGATCATGAGCTTTGCATCGTCAAATAGGAACAAATACTCTAATTCTAAATTCCCTAAAGTACTTATATTTTAAAGTTTACTGGCTCACAACATTAACAACAAGAAAACTTTACCTGGTAATTTTTGTTAACTTCTTATAGAACTGATCTAAAAAATTATAAATGTAGAAACTTAGCTGCTAGCAGAAAGAAGTCTTCAAGAACAAGAATTTTAAGCATATCAAGGAAAATTCATCCCTAATACAGCATTAAATGAAGAACCTGTAAGTTTTAAGTTGTCTCTCCGTATTTCATAATATTGTTTTTCAATTAATCAAAAAGTCACATTGGTAGACTGGTATCTCAAAAAAAGGTTACAAAACTTGTTTTGTACTTCTATTCCCCAAATCCCTGTTATTTCATGTTAGAGGACTGTTCGGATTTTCAGAAATTACATGAAGGGAAATAGTTGTTTGAAATTCTTATGACCTTAGCCAATAAACACATTTCATCACTATGGCTGCAAAAAACAAATACCCACTACTGCAGTTTGTCTTACAGGCACATAAGAATTAGTTGATGTGGAAGGATTTACTCTCTCATACTAGATCAAAACCTGAATTCTTGAGGGAAAAGGAGTGAAAGTAGGGTAATTTGATTAGATGAAATCTTGGGTATAATGTTTTATTCTTTATGTAGGTTTTTATTTGATCAGTTCTGATGTATTCTTTTAAGGAAAAAGTTTGCTCTGAGCCCTACTTTGAGTATATGAGCAGTGCTTGTACAATGACAAATGAACTATTTCATGACATCTTTTCCAGCTGACTTAATCATCACATTCTTTTGTGTACCTCGTCCCTAGATGGAATAAAAAAAAAGCATGTGTATTTAAATTTCATCATTAGAAGTGGTCTAGAGCTTTATTTGCTAAATTTGGCCAAATGCCTTTTGAGTAAAGCAGACTACTTTTCTCTGTGGACTTTCAAATTACTTGCTTGCTTATAATAGTTGAGTGTTTCACAAGTACCCTGGTATTTATTTTAACTGTAAACTGCATGATAGGAGATGATATGGGCATCAAATTGCAGAATCAGGTAACAGAACCAAAATAGAAAGCACCCACTAACTTTTGTTGTCGATTTGGAAACATCGTAGACCTAAATAAGCAGTATATTTAGCAGTAGGTGTTAGTATTGCTCTGTGTCCATAAGCTTAAATTACTTCTCAAACTGAAGTTTTAATCAAAGGTTTGCCCTGCTGAAGTACCAGGCGCAAGAGTGTGCGAGAGAGTGCTAAGAGTGATGAGTCACCCTCGAATTCATCCTCCACCTTTCTTTTATTCTTGTATGATTATTTCTAGGCAAATGTTTTCATAATCTAGTGGCATCTTTTCTATTTTCTTATCTGAAATGACTAGCATTTGTCTTATTTCTCATTTCTTTAATGTATTGTATTATTTTCTAACTACTTAATTTTTCTTCCTCTGTGGAAAAGATGTTATTAATTTGATAACTGGCTTTCTAGAAATGAAAGAAAGTTGAAGGCTAAAACACTGCAAAGGTTGTCTTGATATTGAAATGGAAAAAAATTTCTATACTGCTAAGTACATAACAAGGGAGACTACTTGTCCATACAAATTGTTTTTTTCTCTTTCCTGGGTCAGTGTAGGAATTATTAATGACTTCTAAATATTTTAAATTTTTTTGTCATTACATCACTTTCCAAATCAATACAGTTGTTAAATTATGTTAAAACAAACAAACACACAGACACACAGAGCCATGCACCCTGAATCCAGTGTCATCAGCAAGATGAGGCAAGGCTTCTGCACCTGCCCAGACAAGCCCCTGAAGATACAGACCCACTCCAGTTGTGGTTACAGACTTTGCACACACACAGCTGAGATTTCCCAGTTCCCAATGCATACAGACCACAGACTATACCACTAAGGAAAGACTTAGAAAGAAATTTAATAAGAAGACAGAAGAGACTGCACTGATTTGTTCCCACATGACCCTTTTTATTCTCTTACCTTTCTTTCCCAACACTTTTTTCTCCCTAAATCACCTAAACCCCTCCCTTTTCTCTATCTTCTATTCTTTCCCTGAACATCCTGCAAAATTCCTGTTCAATCCCATAGTATATCCCAGAATAATAGGCCTGTGGCTCTGTTGGGACAGCTCTAGAAAGGACCCAGAGAAATTGTTTATTCCATTAGAGTCCTTAGTCTGCATTGCCAACTACCATTGTGCCACTGTGCTCCCCTGGGTTTGTGGACACGGGCTGTAAATGGGTTGATGACTCCTATGATGGGACATTGTGGCCCTCGGCTCCTTTGTGAGTGTCCAGATGGCTTTTATCACGTGACCCAACTAAGTCTAACATAGATGTTATTAATCCTGCTCCTGTCCACGCTCCTCCTTTACCTTTAATCCTTTCTGATCTGTTTCTGCAGACAGAAAGCATTTATCTAGTGACAGACAGCTGTGGCAAAATGTAAATAATGTTTCGGATGTTTTCTACAAGGATTAGTCAAATCTCAAGTATTTCAGTGTAAATGTGTGCCACAGGCAGTCTAGAGGTTACTAGAGACTCTGGTAGCTTGATCATAAATGAAACATTCCATCTTCAACACCTTCATTGGTACAGTCCTCATCCATGTCTGAACAAAGGAGTGTAGAAGCACCTACAATGACTGATACTTTTACTGTTTCTATTTCAGAATATCATGCTTCAGGAGAACTGACATTTCCAGATATGGATGCCAGCATTTTCCAGAGGTTGAGGTCTTCTTAATATTTTCAGAGCCACTGAATTATGCTTGAGACAAGAAGTTTAAATCCATATATTTTTAAAACTAATACCTGGGTGTTTTTTTTCAGAAAGGTTAAGCAGACATTTAGATAAGATATTAAATTTATTTTTTCACTACTGGAGTCATCTTCTGTGAACACCTGGTTCTTCCTCTACCCCCTGAGAATTACTATTTCTATGGATGTTTGTTAACAGTCGCCTTTACATAATAGGATTTTCTGACTAGATAAAATGAAATTTATACTTTTTAGTGAAAGAAGTTGTACCCTTTATCACATAAAAAAACTGATTATTTTCTATACAAGTATAGTTTAAACAAGGCTGCACTGCTTGAAAATTAAAATAAGAGACAGAATAAGATACATAAAGAGCACGAAATACCTATTAAAATCATGTAAGTTTATTTAAGGCATGATATGAGAAATGGAAGCATAATGCATGCAGCATGCATAACAAGCTCCAAGATAAGCAAATTACCTTATAAATTTATGTTTCTACAGTCAACACAGAGCCACAGCTATGGTGTTCAAAGGGTGTAATTCTCATTTTGAACACAAAGATAAAAACTACATAACTGTCTAATTCTAGAAATAAAGCATGAAGATATTCCTATCAATTTATTGGGCACATGAATTAGCTGAATATAACCATTCTTCCATGTTAGGTTATGTCTTTGTGTATGAAAGACAAAGTCACTGATCAGTTTGCACCTCAGCTGCTGCATGTTCATTTATTTTTACATCTACTCTGCTGAAAACTGTACCAGAAGATAAGCAGAATAATCTACAGAGTTTAGTCAATTTACTAATGTTTGTTTTTTCACTTTGGTGATGTACAAAGAGGAAAGGTGTAGGTTATTATATCCAATTGAGCACTGTATAGCACTTTGCAGGGATAAGCAGGAGATATGGGGAGGCTTAGCATCAGAACAGTATAGAACAGCATAATTTGTGATAGCAGTGCATAGTATTGATGGAAGAAGAGAACTAAATAGCAGCTATTCTTCAGTAATAACTTCCCCTGTATTCATATAATTTTCAAGTATCCAGATAAAATTTTTAACACATTCCTTCACATATTCTGCTCTGGTTTTTTTTGATTTGAAATTCATTTGATCCTTGTTTTGAATAGACGCTTTGTAGTCAAGTATATGGTAACTCTATACAAGCCTTCAGTCTTCCTAATTCCTTTTCTACTACTGTGTCATCGTGATTACCTCCACTACAAAGCCCTACAGTCTTTAAAAATTGTCTTATGAACCGACTATGAACATACTGTTTGCTCTACTGAGCAAACTGCTAGAAACAAACTAGTTCATGTCAAACTAGTCCATGATGCCAGGGAGAGAAAAAGAAAAGTTGACCCAGTTATGTTCTATTGTCCTGGATCTCTCCACTCCCCTCACCAGGATCTACGAATATTCTTGTGGTATTGTCTTATGAAATTTGCACTACCATTACCTATAACCTGTTGGTTGAATAATAAAATCCAGAAGGACACCAGTGACAGCTGCGATATAGAAAATAAGCTAGTAAGGATAAAATCTATTTATTAAATCAGTTACTGATAAAGTTATAACAAAAAGTTCCAGAAAAAAAATTTTAAATTTCTCTGTCTAAAAGAAAATAATGCTAAAAATGTAAGTTAACATGCAAAGTTTGTTGGCTGAAAAAATGTCATTTTTGAAGAAAAGATCTTCAGTACCCTGCTTAGAGAGAAAACACCTATTACATATTTAGGTGGCAGAACTCCCATAGCAAATTAGGTGTCTAACATTAAGAACAAATGCTCCCCTTGACTGTTTCTAATTGAAGATTATTAACTTCTGTGAATGCATTTGCTTTGAAATTATGACTTCTGCTACTGAGAACTTGATTTATGAAGGGAACAAGTAGATCCCCTATTAACGACATAGGAAAGTGAATAACCAGGCAAACATTCATAATGTACAGTCAGTTATGGAACATTCCCTAGAAAATCAGGTCTCAAGCATCTAATTAATAATAATCAAATTAAAGCAATTTGTAAAAAGCTATTTGCTTAGAGCTCAAGGAATTCTGTGAAAGAATTCCGGAGTGTTTCAACCACTACTAAACAGTGACTATAAATCATGGATTATTACATGACTGCTATAGACTCTGCTTTTAATGTTCACGACACCCAAGAAGATATCAAATCTGAAAGAAATCAAGTGATTCATCTGTAATCTTGCACTTTACTATTTTAGGAACTTAAACATTTCCCAACTGCTATATTGAAAGACATTAACATAGGAGTTTGACTTTTAAAGGTAACTCTGAGGAATATCACAAATATAAAAATAGAAATATATAACATAAAAATATAAACCCATTATAAATAAAAAAACATTAAATTCATTTTTCAGTTGGAGGGGCATGGTACATGTAAAACAGGCATAAACTTTTCTTGAATCCTTTAACCTCAAGGGATTGCTTCTAAGTATGAAAGTGGCATTAATCTCAATACCTCTTCTGTTTTAATTTTTCTTCAGCAAACGAAAAGAATTCCAGTTAGTTCCAAACCTTGTGAATTAGTTTCAGTTAAGACTGACCTTTTCATGTGGGAAACTGCAGTGTGCATGTAAATTTATCACTGAACATCAAAGGTTTAACAAACTGCTGTCTGTCATCTCTGTTAATCCGTTTTGCTGTTGATGTCATGTGAAAGTCAGGATCAACCCAGAGAGAAGACAGCCCACATAGTTTTTGCAGAGAGAACAGACTTCTTGTACTGACTCTTAGAAAAAGACATAGGTAAGTCCAGATCTGAATCAGACACTACTGCAGAGCAGAGACACACCAGTTTTTCCTTTTTGAGTCATCGTGCGGTGCTCTTTTAAACCTCAGATATTGTAAATGCATTTTAGATGAGTTCTGCTTCATATTTGAAAAGTTTGAAATTGCCTTGAGTAAAAAGAATGATAACGCCTACAAAAGATGCAGAAGTGTGGTGAAGAAGGCAGCTACTCACTTTCTCTAAAATTTTACATAGAAATTACAAACCCAAGCCAATGACTATGCCATTATCTTAAAGAATGCTCAGTTGTTATTGAGTCTTGTGTGCAGTCCTGGTTCCCCCACCCCCTTGCTCTCCAATCATGGTTCCTGCTTACAAGGCAGTAGCATTAAAAAAATGAGAAAAGTAATAAAGAAGATGAAAAGCAGACAGCTGTAAGGTGATATAATAAAGCTTAGAAGTTGTTGGAGGCTAGAAGTGCAATTGAGAGAACAGTGTTTTTTCTGTTCTTATATTCTCTTCTCAGTACCTGGCTTTAATTATTACCTGTGGCTTAATACAAATGCAAACTACTCTCACATAAATTTTTCTAGAAGGATCCAGAGTACAATACAGCAGTAAGGCAAATTCTAACCAGAAACACACTGAACTATTGGAAAGAGAACAAGAAATCTGATTTTTATGTAAGCAGATCTATAGTAGAATTAATCTGTCAAGATTTTATAAGAAGTGGAAGATTATAGGGTCTGCAGAGAGATTACTCCAAATCTGTAATTTATCAAAATTATAGCGCCGGTTTTATAAATTTTATAAATTGAGCAATTCTTGCATACTTTTCATATGTAGGCATATAATTTGAAGATTGATAGACATGGAATATTGCTATTTCTGATCTACAAGTTCCTTAAAAGAAGCCCATTTGCAAACAACTTAATTTTGCTTTATTTATACTATTGTAAAGGTTAAGAGCCATAGTAGTATATTGCTTTTATGTTTTTGGTTATTTGCCACTTTAAAAAAATCACTCAGAATTGTCTCTTCCCAAAATAATACAGTTTTGATATTAAGATTCTTTGGTCTGAAGAGATAAGAGAAAGCAGACATAAATTATTTACTATTCATGAGGAGTCTCTGCTGATAAAGCAATATGTTCCTTATCTATTGATTTAAAAGATCAAATGACGTACTCAGGTTACATTTCTGTTTTGTTTAAGTAAGGTCAAATTCCTTCAGTACCTTCACCTCTTGTACTCTCACCTTCCAGGTTTTGAATGATTGTGATGATAAATTATTTGTTGATGGAGACCAGTCTTACTGAAACTGTAACTTGAAATCCTTCAGAATAAATGTAGATAGTTTTGTCAGCACTGCTTTCTATGAGTGTAAGTGAAAAAGAGAAATAATTATTGTTTAAATTCTGTGCAAAGATCATCCCAAAGTTTAGCCTAATACTCCCCACTCAAGAGAATACACAATTTTACAGTTTGAAGTTAATTTCTTGGCATTATTGCAAATTAGATGGAAAATTATTATTGCTATTGTTTATTGTTTATTGTTATTATCAAACACCTATTCATAGCTCTATCCAGAAAATACTGGATTGAACAGCATTTGAATTTGTTCAACTCATCAGAGTAAGAGCAAGACTTTGGAATGTATCCAAAACAGGATTTCTCTGCTGTAATGATGTGGGTTGTATCACATCTGTTCTAGCTGTTTATGAATTATTTTATTATAAAACCAATGTGGTGTAGCAATTTTTTCTTAATAAACACAAAGTCTTAAATTGCTCAGTGAGAAGAATGCACTTAGACCTACAGTATCAGTAAAATTAACATTTAATTATTTATGTGAGGGACAGAGCTGAAGGTGCCATTCAAAAATACCGTTAAACTCATGCCTATGTTCAGCAAAGTTCCAATCCTGCTTTGATTAGCACACGAAAGAAAGAATTTGAAGGATCAAGTGTGTGAAAGATACACCAGGCATGGTATAGAAAATTAAATGTGCTCATAATTCATACATCCATCAGAATAATTCTTCTGCAAAATCCTGCAAGCAAGGAATATTTGAACAATATATGGCACAGTCATGCATCTAGTTTAGAATTTGTATGGAATTGAATGAGAACTGGAAAAAAAAAATCGGTCATCCTAGTGAGAAAGATTGTCACATGAATTTAGGGATATTTTTCATTCTTTTCATTATCCCAAGTCAGTATTTGTCACACTATATAGCATTTTTTATGTTAGACCTTCTTTTACTTTCTGTTTTAAGGTATTTTAATTCTGTATCTAGTCCAACATGCGTTCCACTGAATACCTAAAGGAAGAACTTGCTTTATGAACACAAATTAAAAGATGATATATCAAACATAAAAGAGGTATCGTGATATGAGACATATATTCTCAAATGTGGATTTTTAAATCAGGTGCAGCTCATAATGTAAGGAGGACCAATATCTTATTTAGCACTTCTTCAGTGCCAGTTTTGAAGGCCTACATGTTTGTTTGAAATCTCAGCTATAAAGTGAACCACACTGAATTGATCAAAAATTCAGCCTCCATCTCACACTTTCTCTACTATTTCTTTTTAAGATTATAATTTATCAGCTATTAAATAAAATGCCAAAACCAACAAAAAAAATTAAAACTTTTCAGAGTGCCTTTATTCACAATTGCAAGTTGGTGTTTTCAAACGCATTTCCAAAATCTGAATTTTTTCCCCAGTCAAAAAGTTACATTCCAATCAGTTGTTAAATCTCAATTACATTCAATTGTAAGATCACTGATTTCTATGTTTCTTGGCTAATTCTTGAGCTTCACTTAACACTTCATATTTATTTCAAATACGGTTGCTGTCACAAACCTACTCTTTTTTGGACTTGAACCTATACCCATCTCTTCTGTAGAGTTCCTTAGGCATGCTGTACCATCACCAGCATGCACTACATATGACGGAACTTGAGCCACCTAGTTTTCTTTTGAGATTTCATCTACCCTCTTTAATTCATGCGGCAAATAGCTCATACTGTCCTCTCAGTTTTATGTTCACATATCTCTCCTTTTATTTGCATTCATGTAGGAATGGTGTTAAAACAATTTTGTTATTCTTATTAGTCTATTCCTGCTGTCAAAAATGCTGATTAGTGATCAGGTGAATTTCCACTTCGGTGTGTTCCCTATTTCACCCATTGCCATGCTACTTGATCTCCAAACTACACAAAATATTTGCAACTGTGATTTTATTTCTTGAAGCTTATTGATTTCTGACAACCCCTTTATGACAGCTCGTATTAAATACACACAGTTTGTTGAATAGAAATATGTATTTCTCATCTTAATTTTAAAACATTGTATCTCTGATGATTTTTTTATGTAAGGCAACAGGACATTCCCTGTAATTTGATTCAACTTGGTGTCCAGCCTTTGACAATGGATGCATGATCAAAGTTATGAAAGCCATTCTTGTTTTCAACATTATTCAACTTGGCCATATAAAATTAGCACTGTAACTGCTGAGACTTCTGAGTGTGTTGCCTACTGCAGTATCCAGGCAGCTGACAATTGGAAGAAACTGAGGCCCAGAATGCTTCGTCATGCTAATATAGCTTTGTTTTCAAAATATGATTGATTTTTATTTTTACAGTGAATATCGGGCAATATTAAAATGTCATCATTTAAAAACAAAATAAAACAAAACAGAAAACAAACCCAAACCACCAAACCCAAGCTGTATAATTAACCTCAAGAACAAATAAAGTAACTCTTAAGTCAACATCTCATCAAAGTTGGCTCGTCCAGAATTTGCAAGAATGACTGTATGGTCTCCAGGACATAGGTTTTGCTGTCAAAATATAACTACTCTTCAGGCTCTTGTTTAACCATGTTGTGATCTTGGAAAATATTTTGTAATTTTTTTCTCCATTATAAAGTGAGGATGCACATAGTCCTTTCTGTAAAATGTCACATGGTGTACAGAACAGATTAAAAATGGTGTGTAAAAGCTAGGTAACTATTATTCAGATTATGTATAATCTACCATTTATTGTTTTATACTCCACCATACACTTTTCTGCATTCAAGTTAACAGCAACACCTTCCCTGCCTATCAGTCACATTGGCAGGACAGTAGAAATCTCAACCTTTCTGCTCATTTTGGCTTAAGATGGGGATAAAAGTTCACTGCTAAAGTGAGAGTACTAAAGGCTAAAGGGCAGAATGTGCTGGAAGCAAAGGAAATATGTTCTAGGAAATATGACCAACAGTCTCCCAGAAATCCCGGGAGATCCTGGCAGAGTGTAGGTCATGGAGCTCCAGTCAGATTTTACAATGCCAAATGAAAGCTGCACAAATCCCTTCTCTCTGGTGACACTAAACTACATTCTTCTTTGCTACAGGTTAGTCGGTGAGGGAAAGTTGGATGAAGAATGACTAATTCCAACTCATTTTTCACTAGTATATTAGAGCTTCCCCAGCATGCAGTTGTGCATTTGTCACTTTAAAATGAGGAAGGAAGTGCTGAAGGAGTTTCTAACTTAGTGATGTATTTGCCTTAGTATCAGTCACCTTCAGAAGGTACAGCTGAAACCAAAGCCCAGAGAGGCACCTTTTGACCCTCAGCATGGTTTACGTCAGGTTGGCCTCACTGCATGGAAGCTTCTAAGTAGTTCTGTCTTTCAGTTTTGCTTAAGATGAAGCTGTAGTTTTCATTCAAAGTTGTAATGAATAATAAAAGTCTAGCAACTTAAATTTAATACTTTGAACAGAAAGGCAATAATATATTTATGCCAATAGAGTATCATACAATATTTAATATTGAGAGCTGAACACTGAATCAGCAGTAAGTTCCCTTATATTTCACAGACATTTTCAACTGAATGTCAGCAAGTTGCTGTCATGTCTAGAAATTGCAGGATAGTTTCATGCCTGTCGTGTCTTTTTCCTGTGCTAGAAAAATATCTGTGAATTAGTGTGCATGCATTACATTTGGGAACAATGAATATGCCATATTTTTTGCGTGTGCTTTAAAAAAACATATATAGCCAAATATTTTACATGTTAATTTTGAGTAGATTTTTCAGTCACTAAGTGTCCCAGTCTGACTTAAAGTAGTTTAGCATTTTAGATACTGATTAGACCTTTGAATTCAGAACAGCTAACGCTTAAAAGTTAGCAGAGTGTTAAATACTTCTTAATGCTTAAATACTTCTTAAATACTACTTGATGAAGTAAGTTTTTAAATTAGTAAATACTGAAATGGCAAAGTCAATTTCTAGCAAAACTTTTCTTCATTTAACTGTACAAAAACCGCAGAAGTGGAATTGTACAGGCAAAATCAGAATGTGATTAAAGAAATCTAAGATGCTAAAAAAACCTTTTATAATATCACAGCTGGTATTTTGCACTGAGGTAATAAGTCTGAATGACCTAAAACATATCAGATATGTAAAAGCATATGAATATTAGTACAGGATTGTTTATATAGTATTAACTACTTTGTTGTTTATTCATGGTTTCCAACAGTTAATTACATCTTTGAACTTTTTTTGTATTTTTAGAAGCTGTGTTGTGCAACAAAAAATGATATTGTGTAACAAAGTTAATACTGAATAAACAAGAAAAGAGTTTAAGGAAGCTGATGCGTGCATTTCTGAGCTCAGTTTGCTTTTCAGCATAGTGTATTTTCTGCAGGATGAACCTACTTAAGATTTTATGCGATGACAGATTATCAGCCTCTCTTATCTTGCACATATGTTTCTCAACACTTTTAGTAAATGCCAAGTTCTGGGATCTATTATTCCAGAAGACTTTTAAAAAATCATTAATAGTATAACTATTTGTTTAGAGGAAGAAAAAGTGATTTATAGTTAACAAAAAGTCTGAATATTCAAAGCCAGATATAGCCCAATAAAAGTGGCTGAAGGGGAATATTACTAATGGAAAAAATTAATTGATAAGAAATAAAAAACATCTTCAAAGTATTATTTTCTTCTAATGTTATGTAAACATTCCAAATCCAAAACAGATTTAACTGATGCCAAATCAATTTCCATACATCCCTTCCTTTCAGCAACTTGGAAAGTGATGTGATTTCTGCCTAATGAAAATGAAAATTGGTCCAAGAGCGGAAAGCCAGTTTTAACTCCTGTAGTATAATCTCTGAGCTGTTCCCTGTCTCTGACCGATTGCACAAACGTTAGCCAAAAGAGCTAAAAATGGTGTACAAAAAAAAATCTGTTAGAAATTGCAGATTATTGATAAAGAGCTAAGTGGAAGGTAGCTTTAGTGAACTGGCTGTAGAACACATGTGGAACCTGATCTTAATACACTTTTTAGTAAATAAATTAGGATGCTTTCAAAATTATACAGTCTCAACAAATTGACATATTCACACTGGTCTACTATGGGCATTATTCTTTTGAATGTTTATTAATTCAGTGTGAATTCTCAACAGTGTAACATAGGGCAAATGCAGATTTTAATAGTAGAAATATTTCTAAAAATTTATCCTTGATAATGAAATCAGCAATGGAGGCTGATTAAGAAAAAAATGAACCTTTTATATGTATCTCACACACTCCACCTCCATAGTCAGTCAACGTTTTTCTAGTTCAAAAAAATCTTATTTGTATACAGAAAAAATATGTAAGTCTAAAAATTTTAAATTTTTTTAAACAGAATATTTCAATGCATGTAGATTATATTTGAATATTGAACATAAAATTTCCCACAAAGAAACCATTTAGAGTGCGTTTGGAGTAAAAATATCCAAACTGAATATTCAGGTGGAATTGAACTGAGAAAAGCTGCATGTATAAGGGAATATTTATAATACATGGAATCTTTTGAGCATGTGAATCTTTTCCATCACATAAAATCAGATGAATGTGTGAAATAGCAAACAGTTATCTCTAGATATATAAGTAAACTAATGCTGTTAATTCCAAAATTATTATAGATTTTCAAGTTCACTTAATCTTGGCAAAATAAACACCATTGTACTTCACATTTGAAACATATGAGTTATATACTAAACATCAGATAATTCCGATTTGCAAGTTTTATTTAACTGTATTATCTTTATTGCATTAGACCATGTTGTGTTGCATAAATAATGTCCCCTAACATTTACATATTCACTAAAGAGCCTGTCATGCTAAGCTCTTTTCATAGGCCATGAGTGTTAGTCAACATAATCAACAGAATCCTAAATCCATTTGACATTAAGGCAGCAATTATGTTTTGTTAAGTGAATTACACTCCAAAAATACCTTCTTCTTTCAGGTTCACTGAAACACAGGCCAAGTTGTGGTTGATCAGCATAGACGCTGGCTGTGATGTACATGCCTGTGCTTCAGGGAGACAAATCCCATGCAGTGAATCTGAGTTATGTGAGTGAATCAGAAGTTACATGCAAACCATTGAGTCAGCAGAGATTTTACAAAACTTTTATCATTTGGATGTTTGGTACATGTCCTGTCCAAGTGATATGGGTATTTTCAGTGCCTCATAACAAGCCCACAGGACTTCCCGCATGCTCACAGGCTATAGCCACTGCATATATCAGGTTGAAGAAATTCAAGATACAAAAGGCCCATGATATGGGCCAGTTGACTTGTCTGCACAGGCACAGAAAATTTTTCTGACATTTCTTGATATGCTATACCACCTGAACCATTGGACATCCTGAGTAAATGTCCATGCTGCCATGTTTTTCTCAGTCAAGGGTACAGAAAAGAATTCACAGAATTACAGAATCACAGAATGAGTAAGGTTGGAAGGGACCACAGTGGGTCATCTGGTCCAACCTCCTTGCTTAAGCAGGGTCATCCTAGAGTACATTGAACAAGATTGTGTCCAAATGGTTCTGAATTAATCTGGAGAAATGCAGAACTATGTTAGCACTCATACATTTCCTGAAAAGCATACCAAATGGAGAGATTTCAATTTCCCTCCAAATTCTAGCAGTGATTTCTCACAATGCAATATAAATATAATTGTATGCATATAACAGGAAGGGAAGGATTGCTCTTACGGAAAGGTCGTCAAGGTAGTCATCAGTTCTCAGAACTAGTTTATCAAATTGGTTTTATGAACCACTGGAGCTGAAAAGCCTTGGAGACCTCTTTGCAATTTCTTGGCAGAAATAATACAGTTGGCTGAGCCTAATAAAACACAGGGCATCTCAACGAGGTATGAAATTGTTGTTATCATGAGAAAATCACTGGCCATCTGGTTCAGCATTATGTGCAATAAGTTATAGACTATTGATGTAAAATTCAGTATTAGAAATATTTTCTTGAAAACGGAAGAGCCAAATATAGGCTACATCATCAATATTCATAACCAGAGAGAGAAATTTTTAAGGTCTGAATTCTACAGTGTGAAAGCTAATAGAGGATCAACAAATTAATCTGTTTGCCTGAAAGTAAATGAGCATGCAGGTGGGGTGAAACCCTCATTAACTCAGATAGTAAGTAGTACTTTAGATATAAATTAAAGCCTTTATAAAATGATGGTGTGCATCATCTTAGAAGCTGTGCAAAGATCATGTAAGTCAGAAACAGCACAGTTTTCTGAAAAAAGGAGAAAAAGGGTACAAGAAAGAAATTTCCTCTTTTCTGTTTTGTAAACTTTATTTTTGCAACTTTAAGTGCTCTTTGAATTAAGGCAAATCCATGGGGATATAGCCATAAAGCATCTAGGTAATGCATAAAAAGCAGTTCTGTTTAAAATCCACATTATCCAATACCCTATTTACATCTTTACAGTGATCACTTACAAATAATGTTTGATAAATTAATACTTGCAATTAATTCTTTGAGTTAAAAATGCAAATTATTTGTGTCATTATTTGAATAATCTATATTACTCTAAAACTACACATATTCCTTTCTCTCCTAGCTGCCTTCCGTGCCTTCTGTAGCTGTGTAATGGAAATTAACAAGAAATTGCTGTTTATGTTGAAAGATCACGTGGACCTAAGGAGAAGTGTTATTGGAAATGGATAAGTTTTTGTCTTCTGATTTAAATAGGTGAATGAAGACAGAATAGTTTTCAATAAATGGAAAGTTAGAAATTACCTGACTAAAAAGAATTGCAGCTCTGGAAAAGCTATAAAACACATGGTTTTGCTTCAGGTCATTTGCAAGTTTGGACACACCAGGTAGATCACTGACAATCTGAAAACGTATCCAGGCATTTCGGGTTGTTCTGGGAGTGAAGCCTCTCAGGTTGTGCCTTGTGTGCCAGACAGGAACACTTGGCACTGCATTCAGGAGTCCTTTTTCCCCGATTGCTGTATCAGGTACTTGACTAGACCACTCTGTATTTTTGGAATTCACATGCTCTAATTTTTGAGGGAAGATGGAATATGTGTATCTCCGAGGGGAGTACAGAGAAAAAAGCATACACAGGGCTTCTTCCAGAAGTTGAGCAGCATTTTTTTGTTACAGAGTCCTCTTTTCTCTTGTGAAAAGTCAACTATCCAAAACAAGTAAATCCTGATAGATAAAAGTTGTTAGTTATTATTATCATTACTTCATTGTCCTGAGAGTCAGATCTTGGGGATAAAAACATGTGGATTTTATATATGAAATCTAAAGTGAATGAATGTATTTGAGTAATTTGTTAAATGAAATTGGGTCAGTGACAACAAAAATAGAAGGAATATGCTACCTCCCTGCTGTATAATACCCAACATGTCTAGGAGTAATTTGTCTTTTTTTCCCCCTGGGAAATCAATACTACATGAAAGAGAAATTCGTAAGTACAGAAGAGCAATTTGTATGCCAGCATTCCCCATACATCTTGAAATACAGGTATGTCCTGCCAGGCATCAGCATTAAATACCTTATAGCAGAAAATATTTTTCAGTGTAGCAAAAGACAGAAGGTGATTATTAAAGGAATGTCTTTTATAATTTTAAAAGGAAGACTGTCTAAATATTCCCTCTGAATATCTATTACAATTGTTTTGTGCAAAGAATGCATTCAGTACAATGCTTAGTTTGCTGCATTTGAACTTACATGAAGATGAAGCACACGTTACACAAAGCATAAATGGTGAAGAAATGTGGTTTTCAGTGAGGAACCCAAATTCATCTGTCAATTTTCTATCCTTTTCTGTCCTGCTATACACTCATCCTATGTTAAGGTCAAGATCCTGGAAATCTGCAATATGGACCAGTATCCAAGTCTTGCAGATCTAGTCCCCATTCACAGTAATTTGTTCCTTTCGTGTACATATTTCACTCTAACTCTGATTGGCATAGTTGTTTAGTGGTATCAGGATGATTAGAAACCCCAACACTGAATGCTATGGACTCATGAGTAAACTTTATGATGTCCAGAATACTTCTTTATGTAAATAACAGAAGCTTGAAGGGGGTACTAGGATGGTATGGTAACGCTTCTGTCAGATGTTCCACTCATGACTAATGTAACTTATCCCTAAATTTCTTTATTAGTTCTGTTAAACAAGATAATATTTTGTCTCTTATATATTGTACCTTATATATGTAGGCATCACACACATACACAGACACATACATCAATGCTAAATGTGCCAGAAAACAGATTTAAAATTAAATTAAAATCAATAAATAAGTAAAAAAAAAGTAGAAGAGTGAAGTAAAAAAAAAAAAAAAAAAGTGCTGGATTTTGTAGTTTGAAAAAGTCACCTTTTGCATCTCTGCTCCTTTTTCCTATTCTGAACGCCCACCATTGCAGTTCAACTTTGCAGCATCAAGTGAAGGGGTAACATGTTCTTTCTGTATGCTTTTCAGATGAAAATCAAAAGCCTGGTATTATCTGCCATCTCAAAACATGAAGCCTAGGCTGGTACATATGACAAACATATCTCTAGTTAAGAGAAGCATGTAATCTCTCTGCCACTTCTCCCCCTTTCTTTTCCCCCACTTTCTTCAGGTCTCAACCTTAGAAGAGACCCAGAACAGAGGGAAAGTTCACACTCAGCAAAAATCCTACATCAGTGTGTCAGAGTGATATGGAGTTACAGAATCCCCTTTCTATGTCTGTAGGTCTTTTTAACTCATTGTAGCAATCAAAATTCAAAGTGGATGGTCACTGCAAAAGTGATTCAGAAAATCTGGGCTCTGACTATTTGTTTTCTCCTGAGCAAGTAAATCACATTGCACTTCATTTCTTCCCTTGGAAGACACAGAAAATATATCTTTCTCTTGTGCTTTGTTTTTGTCTATTGTCTCATTGTAAATTAAAGAAAAAATTCTGTCATTTTATGTGTACTTTCACAACGTCTAGAATAAAAACTTGCATTGGCTGTAGTTTCTATCAGAGATGACTCAGGAGAGTCTCCTGAAGATGAGCAGGCTCAGTCAATGAAGGGCTGCTACTTCCCTCACAAGGAAGAAAAAGAGATGGAACAAAGGCAGAGGAATAGAATTGAATTAGACTTCCTGTTGCACCAAAGATGATACCATTGGTGGGATACTATTATTGGGAGTTAGCATTCTCCTTAACAATAATTAGAGCACATAGTGCATTTAGTCCCTTAATATGAACTACAGTCCAAGAGTTTGGCACTCACAGTAGGCAGCTTATGAGAAGCAGGAAGTTTTTTCTATTAATTAGATATTAAAGTAATTACTAGCAATGATAATACTAGAAGAAAAACAATGTATGTCTGAAAGTTCTTGGTCTTTCAGTAAATTTTGAATTTCTTATATACCACCTTTTTGTCTAAGGATTCTTGATCACAGTGGTTGCATTTTGGGAACAGAAATGCAATTGTTGCAGGAGCATAGAATAATCCATACAGAAGAGTGGATATATATATTTCAATGTGCATGTGCATCTTATATATAAGATATAATGCTGTACATGCAGTCATAAGTTTAACTTGGCATGCATAAGAGACACTTGTTGGAGTAGTCAGAATTACTTTATTCAGTTGGGTTTTAGTCAAGCTGAGTAAAATTTAGAGGACCAAACGTGACTCTGCTTTACTAGAAGTAACACTGTTTAAATGAAGAAGCAATATCAGCAGAGTAAAAAATCTCACTGCTGTGCTGGGGAAAAAGAAGAAGCAGAGGTTTGGGGAACAATGTCCCAGCACTATCTTACACAAATAACAGTAGAACCTATTTTGTAGTATTCACATATATATGAATATATACAGTTTTATATACAGATATGTATACACTTCCTTTCAACAAGCAGCAGAAGAGTTATAAATTCTTTGTGCTGCCTTTCTTTCCCCACTTGCTATGTTGCCAGCAATACAAAGAGAATTAACAAAATGTTTTATAGACTTTTTTGATGAAACATGTTTTAAAGCTGCCAAGTTCATAGTAATTTGTGCCTTGAAGGCTAGATGAGAAAGATTGTCAAGGCAACACATAATAACAAGTTCCAATAGAAAATATTGCCTTTAGAAAATTAGGGAAATAGGAGCCAAAGATCTACCAGGCCAATCTATAATTGTCGTGGCTTTCACAACAGAACAAAACACCGCATGGATACCCTAGGTTTTGATGTAGAAAGTTTATTTGTAAATGCTTTAATGAGTTTTCAAAGAGCATTAAGATGATAAGTGTCAAAAGACAGTTTTTGCATCATGCAGAAAGTAGTACAATAATTTTCTTAAATGTGTTCTGACTGCTTGGGTCGTTTCTACACACATTAAAGATTTTTTTAAAGCAATAGTGTCATGAGAAGAACATTTTTTTTTCAGTCCAAACTGCAATTCGATATGATCTTATGGAAATTCAGTGAAGGTCATGTGAATTAATTCAATGGGAAAGGAACATAACTTTCATGTACTTATTGATAGATATTTTCCAGAAGTCCATTATTTTCCCAGAAGTCGCATAATCATAGAATGATTATACAGGTGTTCACCTGTGGGGTTATCTGGTCCAACTTCCCTGCTCAAGCAGAGTCATCCTAGAGCACAGGATTTTGTCAAGATGGTTCTTGAGTATCTCCAGTGAGGGTGACTCCGCAAACTCTCTGGGCAATCTGTTCTAGTTCTTGGTTGCCCGCACAGTAAAGTTCTTCCTCATGTTCAGGTGAAACTTACTGTGCATCAGTTTCTGCCCATTGCCTCTGGTCCTATTGCTTGGCACAACTGAGAAAAACCTGGATCTACCCTCTGGACACCCTCCCTTCAGATAATTATAGACATTGATGCAGTCCCCATCTCTTCTCTAGACCGAACAGGCATCTCCCTCAGCCTTTTCTCATAGGAGAGATGCACCNAGAGGCAACTAGAGAGGCAGGATCACCCTTCTGGACCTGAAGGCAATGCTCTTCCTAATGCACCCCAGGATTCCATTGGCCTTCCTGATCACGAAGACACACTGCAGGCTCATGGGCAGTTTGCTGTCCACCAGGAACCCCAGCTCCTTTGCTGCAGAGCTGCTTTCCAGCAGGTCAGCACCCAGCCTGTAGGGTGCCTGGGGTTATTCCTCCCCAGGCACAAGACCCTGCATTTGCCTTTGGTGAATCTCAAAGAGTTCTTCTCTGCCTGTCTCTCCAAGCTGCTGGAGAGAATGTGTCATCATTGTGCTTTCTGTCATCAGTGAACTTGCCGAGGAGGTACTGTTTATTTACATCAGACTTTCTGCTGTGATTATATTATACATCAAAATTCAAGTGTTTAGCAAAACAAACAATTTAACATTGATACAAAGGAAATTTGGAAATATTTCTCTTTCCTTTCCCTGAAAATTTCTTGTTTAGTATGATCTTATTAATTCAAACAGGTCTAGAAGAGGATTTTTTGTTTGCTTAAATATTTATTGTAGGAGCTTTTGGTGGGCAATTAAACTAAAACAACATTTCCGTTTCACCAAGCCAGAATGGAACCCATGTCTTCCAACTGCTAACATACTGTCAGGAGCATGAAAAAAAAAATTCATCTGCTGTAAAAGGTAAGAATAAAACCTTAATTTCCCCAAAAATCCAATGTTTTAAAAATGAAAATGCTAATACTTCTACTTTGTTTCATTTTGTTTCTTAGTATAGATTATACACTAGCCCCCTAAAGGATTACCCGTTGGAGGAAGGGATTAAAATGGAGACTGGCCTAGAAAAACGTCATCTGACTGAAACATACTACTCTTTTCAATCCACCTTTGAAAAATAACTAAATACAGTCTTTTTGGTAGATACTATATTTAGGTTGCAAATATAACACACAAGGTTCAGTACAAGGAATAAAACCAGAGAAGGCAATATATACAAATTAGTAGCAAATGTATTCTTGAGGTATGCAGAAACATCTACATTGGATTTCTAGTTCTCAGTTCAGTGATGTTGTCACAATTTTCTAGAATCTAATAACTCTGAAGCAATATGCATAATCATAATTGAGATTCACAGGGGTTTTATGCAATCCAGTGTAGCAATTGTTGGACAATACATATATCCATGCATTCAGACTATTCTTTTAATGCTGCTGAACCAGCAGGCCTTATAGCTTTTGTTGCCAGTAAAGTGTTGATACAACGTTAGTAACTTCAGGGCTGTAATTTGTCAACTGTCTATGAGTCTGAGAGCCATGAGATTTGGAACATTCACTGACCAGCATCTCATCTGTATGATTTTGGTCATATGGGATTTCAGTTAAATAAACAGTCAGTGGGAAAATCTCTGGCCTTTTTGTCTTCCACTGTGGAACAGCACATATTGATTTAGTGCTGGAGAGAAAGGACATAGAAGGCGAGTTCTCCCATAAACTTGCAGTGGAGGTGGTATTAGGTTTGGTACTGTGAGGCACAGTACCAAAGGCTCTGTGAGGTATTTAATGGTTATTTACTGTCTGATTACTATCTCCTCTTTTCGCTCATTCACCATCATGTATGACATATTTAGGAGAAGGATATTACAAAACAACCACCAGAATGTGAGACTAGAAGGGGAGCATGAACTCTACAAGAATTGTTACATGGAATAGTGGTTGTCCAAGTAGCCACCACTTGATCACAGAGGCAGAAATGCACTGGCATCTAGCTGGAGTATCATGTTAAGCTAGGTCTCCTCTATGTTTGGGTTTGTTCTTGATGACATGGCTTTATTCCCTTATTTTATCCTGGGTAACCACAGCTTTTCAATTTTTCTTTTGAACAAAAGCTGGAGTTGAGAACCATATGAAGTTGATGTGCTTTTGTAAAGATACTGACTTTTCTGTGCTTACACTCTGCCAGCCAAAAAGCTGCTTTATTTTTCTTTTTTTTAAAAAAATAATTCATCTAGCTTAAAAAATGGATTTGTGTTGACATCTCTTCTTAACAGTAAGGATAGAAACTCAGAATGAACAGCTGTTTGGACAATCTTGGATGAAAGCCTTTCCCTAGGCAAACACAGTAGATGCACAAGCACATGCAAGGGCACATTGTTGCCATTATTGATGCCCATCTGTTAGACTGGCATGGTGCCCACGCAGAAGCTGAGTCTAAAGCAAGGTCTTTGTGATGTAGGCTCTGCCTCCTCTATGACAGTACTGCCACCTGGGTGCCAAATGACTTTTCAAAATAGCTTCCATTTTTAGGTAAAAAGCAAAATACTATTTTAAAAAGGGGGGAAAAATAAATATAATAAAATGAAAAATTTGGTTTACCTTCAAACGAATTTGGCATAATGATATATATGTCTGTGTATAGTGCATAAATATATGTACACACACAGGTTTATATGTAAAATGACATTGTTGCTGCCTGTTCTGACGGGTGACTAGAGCTTCATGAAGACTGAGAATTTGTCATTAATCAGGCAAGTGATTTACAGATTTCACAGAATTTTAGGGAAAGGGAGAGTTCAGAATATTCAGTGATTTCAACTGGGAAAAGTTTACTTACAGAAAAGTGATCACATTAAAGTACCTGAAGAGACTGATTCTTTCTACTCCTAGATATTCCTTGAATAACTAAATAACAGTTATTGGTTTTCAAATGTTTCTGAAATGTCCCTTCCTTGACTCATGTTTCTGATGGACCCAATGTCACCAAACACCTTGCAGTAATCTTTCTCGGCAGTGAATGGAATTCCAAGTAATTCCTACTGTCATGCATAATCGTCCTCCAGGCTATTAAAATGACCTTAACTGCTGTGTGCAGAATTATAGCTGCAGTGTTTCATGTCTTGCCAAAATTCAACTTATTTTTCACACAGAGTATTCTATTTAATTATGTTTTCTTCAATAGAACTATTTCTTCTTCTATTTTATTGCAGTCTGGTAAATGAAGTACAAAGTTTTATGCCCTGTTTAATAATATTATGCAAAAATATGGGCTAGTTTAATTTTTTTAACTGATATGACTCTAAGTATGAAAGTGATTCTGTATTTGGAACTCTGGGCTGTTACCAATCTGCCATGGAAACCTCACTGATGAGATTAATAAGAAATAACTTCAGAATATTCTAGGTTTTCCTATTTTAAGAATATTTTCCTTTGAAATGCATACAGGTTTATTTTTATTAGAATTATTTATTCTTGTGAAGAAGAATACCGTACAACAATTACCAAGGTAAAAATTAATTTTAAGTTTTGAAATAGAAATATTACAAAAAATGTCACCAGGTGGCAATGTTACACAACCTCTTCCAAGTTATTTTTGTTGTGTAAGCAAACAGTGTGTTTTAGAAAGATGTATTAGCTTTAGCCTTCAGTCACGTAGAACTAATAGCAGTTCACTCTGAAGAGAAAACTTTATGAGTGTAAGTAAGATTTACCATCTTGGCTTCTGATTAGAATTCATCATTGAGGCAGAGTTGGCTATGGATAAGTAGATGCTGTTTTCTGAACTGTGTGAATGGCAGATATATACGATGCCCTACAGGCTACTCAGATTACACAATACAGTTTTAACACCACCAGGACTTCCTAACTGCACTAATGAAGCAACTGCTATGAAGTGGAAACCCTTAATGTGGGGAGAGTTTTACTGTACAAAGAGCTTTCCAGAGCCTAAAGAAAAGATTCTGTCATCAGTCCAAGTTCTCTGCATTGCGATAGAGTTACCTCAAAAATAAAAGCAGTGTTGGAATACACTGTACTGACTTTTTGCCAAAAGCTGGTAGCAATGCCAGTGGTACCTAGGTACCTAGGATTGTCCTTTCTTATATCCCTGCAGTGTTATTAATGACGATGATACAAAGAACATTTTTTTTTTGGTCAAATTCATGGGAAGATTTATTTAGAACTGGCATACATAATTTTATGAAGCAGAAGAAGCATTTCATGTGGCTTCAGCCAAAATATTTAAACTGCAACTTGTATTTTTAGTTATAAAGTAATGGTATTCAGGTTATCATAATTTAAAAAAAAAAATTCCAAAACCACCAGGGTTAGGGTATTTTAAGGGACCTAATTCTTAGATTTAGTCAGTTGCGTTTCTAGGCAGGAATGGAGATTTTTTTTCTTAATCAAAAGTCATAGAGGACTTGTCATATGGAAGGTAATATACTAAAACCTCACACACTTCTGAAAATAGTAGCACAGAAAATTATCTACTATGGTTCCGGAAAGCATAGATGGAACTATGTATGGAATTAAACTGTCTTTTGAATTGATTAATGTAATTAATTCACTGTAATGAAATAATATGAGCAGTGTAACAGGTGCACAAAACAAATGCAGGTAGTTTGGGTTCAGGTCTAGCCCAGTGACCTAATACTGGTTTTATATACCTATTTTTCAGGCATACAAAAAAATTCAGACTGCTTTCATTTGCCCCTAAGGGAACTGAATTTTTGTGAATTTGCACCAGAATTTGTGTGTTTTGAACAGCTATTTGCTGACTGCAAGGATAAACTCATCTCTAGCCTGTGGTAAGTCTACTTACAAACTGAGTCAAATAATCCAAAATTATATAATGGATTAGTTAAATTAATGAAAAGGATACTTAACTTAGAAAACGTAACATTTATCACCTCCTCTTATAGACTTCTAACTTCTGGAATAATACAGTATCGTTGGACTCACTTTCCCATCCACAGGTATTGCTCATACCAGGGTGACCAAAATGAAGCTGAATAGGACAGCACCAGAGTTACTTTCTGCAAAATAAAAAGCAGGCTCTGGAAGAAGTCCAAACTCAAAGAATATTAGCCCTGGAAATAGATGTGGGAAACCCAACTTTTTGCATTCTCCAGACATGTTCAGATAGACAGATTATGAAATATCACTTTGTTTGAGGCATGAAAATTTAGATGTCCTGAAATAGTGTGACAGGAAATATTTATTTACCAACCTCTTGGCCACTACTTCATACGAATGCTTTAAATGCTTATTTTTCAGTGAGGTGCACTGGAAACAATATTTCAAAAGTTAATAACCATAGTTTGAAACATTTCAAAAATTGCTTTAGGGCTTTTTAATAACTTGTGAAATCCATGCTAATAGTACTGCTGAACATCTTTGCAGCCATGATGACCACTTTCACTTGTTTAAAATGTTGTTTCATCATATCTCTTTATTAGAATGTCAGAATGAACCTAGGGTTTACACAAAACAAATTGAGATCTCTAGATTTATCATTTGAATTCAGGAACTCCTGAATTACCTTGGTACCTCTAGCATTGATCATTTTAAACAAGAGTGTGCTGCTACTATGTATTTTTCATCTACTAATTTTTTATGTGACTTTCATAGTAGAACAGTTCATTAAATTGTTTTCATGCTTCTATGATGTGCTTTGCTTGCAATAATGTGGAAGTTTCAGCTTAATCAGTTTGAAATACAATGCTAAGACCTATGGTCTTTGATGATTTTCGTCATTTTCTTTCCACTGGTTTCTTTTTTTGTATTCCTACATACAAAAACACACACACACACCACAGTATCATCTCTCTGGAATTAACTTTTACGTAAATCTGGCTCGGAGTCTGACTGTCTCAGAGACTATCTCTATTAGGCAGCTGAAATTAATGAGGACATTATGTCTACTGAAAAATAACACTTTTGGAAAGTAGGATCAGGGCATCCTCAGTGCATGTAATTCATATTCAATCTGCATATGATATGTGGATGTTCTTTTTTATTGCTTACACACACAGACAATGATCTGTTTGGAATAAAAATACATTTGCCTTTGTGAAATAATGGTCTCAGAAAACTCATAGAAAAGGAATATAAATAAACTCCTTTTTCAATGATGGGAGTTTGATGGCTTTTCTATAACAAGTAGTTAATTTTGGGATATATTTTTGGTCATATCAAAAACTAAAGCTCGAAGATTTGTACAGAAGGTTTTTAACAAAATCTGTCAATATTGTAATAGAAATCAAGGTAAAAATAAGAAATAAATCTCAGTCAAATAAACTTTGTTTTTCCTGGGGTGAGCGTTGAAGTAACTAAAGAGCTTAGATAAAAAAATTTAGATAAAAAAAATGTAGAAAATTGATATTGATAAATATCAGAATATTCTACAATACTTATTGTCTTCTTTTATCTTGAATTCAACTTCAAAAAAAATATAACAGGAAAAATGTAACAGGAAATACTGTTAAACACAAAGGAAAAGGCAGAGTATCTTTTCTTTTATTCAGTTTTGGAGCCTGCAGGTGGTGTACGTACCTTAAGAAGTATTCAGAATTTCAAAACAATGGTTATTCTCCTCTTTTCTACTAATATTTTATACCACTATATTGTATGTTTGATAAGACTGTATTTTCTAATCTGATAGAATTCTGTTTTTTCTTCTGGATAAATGAGTAATAAATTCACTTTGTAATAGTCAAAGAGCTGCATAACAATGCAAGTTCTTGGACTGTATCATCTATAAATAAAATATGTTTTATTAATTTATTTATAAGTTATTTGTGTGTGGAGAGGGAAAGTGAGTGAGATTCTAGAACAAGAGAGCTGTATGTTTTACTTAAGAAATGTTTGAAGCATAGTTTGAAGTAAACACATCAGTACCTGTAATGTGACCTGCACAGAAAGCTTTTCTTTTGCTGCTGGAACTCTAAAATTCAGAAGCACTTTGCATAAAAAGGAGTTCCAATTATGTTTGAAAGCTGAATGTGAAATGTATTTGATGCTATATTTATGTTTTAAAATCAGTACCAAAAGAAAAGTAAAAATCACCCACTAGCAGTTTTTATCTCCTGTTGTACTATTAGCAGCCTATTACTTTTTGCTAAATGATAGTGCTGATAAGTAAACAAAATATACAAGGCATTGTCTTTCATTCTGTCTGCTAAGTGCCAGCAGTTAAATAACAGCTGTAATAGTTCCATGAAGTGTAAAACCATAACCTTAGTGTGGTATAAAATCAAACATAGCTTCCCAGATTCTAATTATGTAATGAAGACTGTCTTAGACATCAGAATTTTACTATGACATTAATGCCACTGAGTGATGGTTTCCACCAGACATCAGCCCACTATGGAGAAGTAGTGACACCTAAGTTGGGCATTTGTTGGAAGATGTCTGACTGTGGCTCAGTTTTTTTCTAGATGAATGAAACACATGTAATTTGACACTAAATTAAAGGATTTTATTTTGTGTTTAATGACAAACATAAAGAATGTATTATGAAATTATTTTCCTTTCTATATTTTAAATTAACTGAATATACACTCTTTACTGAGCTTTTACAGAAAACAACTTACACAAAAGCAATTTTAGTAGATGGAAGACAATGATTTTCCTTTGCAGAAATAATAAGCTTGTCTACTTTGTTTACTTTTCTGTGTCTTCCCTTACTGTTTTAACTGTAAGGAAAGAAAATAGGTTTTGTCCAACAGTTCAATTAGTTGTGGGGTTCTTTTTTCTTTCTAGTGAGTAGTACCTGATACCAAGATTTTAATTTTAAAAGTACACTCTATTGACTATTGTACAATAATGAAACAGTATACAATCTTTTTATTTTCAGTTTTCTAGAAACAATATAATATTTTATGCTGCTAAAGATGAAGCCTCACAGCCTCCAAACTCCCCAGGGATCATCTGCCAAACTCTATTCCTTCTTTTAGCAGGAAGTTCAAGACAGGAAACATAGGGAAAGATTATTGGTGTTTTTCAAATGGAAATTAACAAAAAAAATCTGTTAATGTCTTAAACTTGAAGGTCCAAATCTGTTTTAAATATCATATTTTTAGAACCATTTTTTGCTTGATTGAGACTGCTATAATCTTTATTTTTACAATTATCATATATATGATTAGTTACCAGGCTTGGACTGGGACTCAAGACAGGCTTTGACCAATGGAGGGATCGGGAAACCAGAATATAGGAGGAGGAGCTATTTGGCCCTGGATGTATTCCCTGCTGCAGGGAGAAGCAACAGCTGTGAGATAAGACAGCTAAGGGGATTTGTAACTACCCTCAGCCAATTGTAATCCCCCCAGTTATCTTGTAGACATACTCCTCACCGTTCCTCTGTATCCTACCCTATCCCATCTCTAAGTTTTACATATACCACCCCTATTCCGCCCAAGTTGTAGCCCTTTCCACAAGAGACCCTTTAAAAAGTCTTCCTCTTATCTAATAAATGAGTTTGCCATTTCCCACCAACCCTGCTGTGTGTGTGATTTCTCTTTGGCCTGGGATCGTGCCATGCTTCCCCCCGGCTCCTAGGAGCAACCTTGCCGAGGCACAGTACAGGACATCCCGCGGACTCGAAGCTACCCTCGAACCCAAACCGGGTCAATTAGTATTTACAACCTCAACTTATAAGAGACTTCTTGGACTGTTTATTTCTCTGAATAAAGATTATGGCAGGTTCTATACTCCTCATGTAAAGGGTGTTTTTTTTGTAAATTTTGTCTGGTTTGAGCCTTTTGGCATTATGTGGATATCAATAGGTGATAAAATAATATGAGTTTAATAACGCTACCAAAATTTTCTCACTGAATTGAGATATGAAAATACATTTATTTATCTTCTAAATAATGGTAGAATTGTAATTTCAATTTAAAAATATTAATGATCTGTAGCTTAGATAAGGGAAAAGACTGTATACAAAAAGAGTAATTTTTTCATGTCTGTCTTGACTTTCTCCCTTTTTTCTTAGCTGAGTACCTGCTTCTTCAATTTTTAATTTTGTTCAGAAAATAAACTAAAGTATTTAATTTTGATCAGAGAAACAGTTTTACATGTAGTAGTATATTAACCTGAAATAAAATCTACTATTTCCACCAAAATTTACGTTTACCCAGGCTACTGAATGAGCTGCAGGAATTGTCATTCTATCTGCACTTGTTGCTAATGATTTTGTCTGGTTATTGAGCTTTGTGATGGGTTACTTGCTCCAGCTGCACCAGATAATTTGACATAGTCTATTTTTAAAAAATAAAGCAGTTGTAAGGGGGTCCAGGATATTACAGCCACTCAAAACAATGCAATTGTGTCATCATACTTTGCTGAATTGCTCAAATAGAAGCTTTTCACTTTNACTTTCAAGCTTTTTTTTTTATTTTAATATAATTTATTTTTACAGTACCAATCTTCAAGTCTAAAATTTCTCTAATGCTTCCACTGTCAAAATGTTATTTATTTATTTATTTATTTAACCCTAAAAAGAAAACATTTCAAAATAATAGCATTTGGATATTCAAACCTGAAAAGTTATTTTATTTTCAACTTATCAAACCAAAACCTTATGGAACATGGAAGCACAAAACCTGTTTTACACTTAAAAAATAAAATCAATGTATTTTCTCAACTGTCATTGATCTCCTAGAGCTTTTGGCTGAAAGTTGTCTCACATATTTTAATCTCTGTATCTGTTTCTAATGTTACCGTCTAACATGTTCACTACTATCAAGACTCTGATCCAGAAAAATAAGTAAATCATTAATATAGGCTCACGTGAAATATTGAACTTAATAAGAATCTAACAGAACACTTAACTGAAAAATATGTTCTCTTAACTGACAAAAATATATTTTTTGCATATTTGTAGCAGAAAGAAGTATGAAGCAATTAAACTATGATAATTTTAAATAAAAGCATAGATAATATTCTCCAGTTCCTTACACAGCTATTTGCAATTTTACAGAGAACCTGTGATGTTATCTCAATAGCCACACTTTGCATTCTGTTCTGACTTAGTTTGTAAGTGATTACAGATATGCAAATTGGGAGAGAATCTGATTCACTATTAGATTGGGTAAACATAGGACTAAAACTCTGTGCTTATAAATCTTCTTAAACAATAGCATAGAACATGTCCCCTATAAGCTTATTCCAAAATTGAAACACATCTCCCGGGTTACAAGTAGAGTTTACACAAACTGCCATATTTGGTAATATTACTATCATGAAAGAAATAGCATATTTCCTGTAAGTTTATTTTCCCAAATTTTTTATTTGCAAAGGACCAAAATGTTATCAGTACTGAATTTTTCTACTAAGACTTTAAATTGTTGTCAGACAGAACAGCAGTTAACTGTTTGTCTTTGACCTTGGCATGAGCCATGGATTAAAGTGTGTATTTATCATAATATGCAAAAAGTATGCATTGAAGTTTTAGAGCTGGTAGAAGAAAAGGTTTCTGCCAAAAAAACAATGATAGATATAGCAGTACATGGAAGATATCCCAAGGTTGAGGCACCAGATGTGAGTCATAAAATTTGTGAGGAAAGATGTTTAATGTGACCACTGCACTGCCAGTGTAAAGTAATACTTGAACACATCAGGTGTTGTTTACATAGGAGTCTATGAAGCGATAACATTAAGTGAGTATGTTTTGTTAAAAAACATTTATTCCATTATGTGGTTGTCTGAAATGAGTAAATTTGATACACATCACTCTGTGTGTGCGTAACACTTGTCTTAACTGCAGGGAAACATATTTTCTATTAGGCAAAAAGCAAGTGTTACTGGAATTGTGAGATAAACAATAACAGGAGGGCTGCCAAGCAGCCCATTCCCTGTAATCCTAGTCTTAGAAAGAGACAAGAAATAAACAAAGTTTAAGAAGTAGAAAGTTTATTAAGTATGATCTTGGTGTTTTGTGAAAATTTAAGAATAAAGCAGTCAACAATTTGACTACAGTTTCTTCTCTGATTTAGGTACTTTTGTCTTACTTTTGTTATTCACTCTTCTGTTGCTGCATTGTATTTTAGGCCTTTGTAATCCATGTGAAAGGAGGCAAATTATTTCACTATCTCTCCTCTAAAAAAACTAGGTGAAAAATTACTAGTTTGATGCCAAGAAATAACTTTCTTCCCAACAACAACCTACTGAAAGCCTAACTATCAGGCTCTTAATGGAAGCCTACAGAGTATTTAAATTACAATATTAAAACCTTTTAGTCACCATGCAGAGGAGGAATACACTTATACATTGCACGAGAAGTTTAATTCCTTAGTGTGTAGAAAACTTTTTAATGTATTTAATATCTCTTTGCTTATCTACAGAATAAAGAATTTTAAAATTAAACTGAACAATGTTTTCAAAACCAGAAATCACATCTCAAAAGTCCTTTGGCAGTTGGGATGCACAAACATATTTTAAAAATCACACTAGGCATCTAGTGCCCAATGTACATGGGGACAAACTGAATTTAGGAGGCTACTTCTAAGGTTTTCTAACTCCATATTCCTTCACTGTACAATTTTGAGTGTAGATATGAGCCTTGGGAGTTAGAAAAATAGTGGTTAAGCTTTCAGTGACGCAGGAATTCAATGAAGTTTTGCTTCAGAGTTCATGGGTTGGAGGGTAAACTATACTGAATGCTGATATTCTTATAGGATTCCCCTTCCTATCAGTTCCCGTTACCTTTAGTATCCTGTGACTCCCGTTCTTGTCTTCTGGTCCCTCAGTATATCTAGCTTCTTTGGTACTTCCTTTTGGTGCCTTCAGTTCTGCACAGTTAGCCCTATGAAATTCCTCCTTTATATGTTCTGCCTGGTTAGAAAATCAACAAGCACACTTGACAGTACAAGCTCCATATATACCAGTGAGCAGGAGCTAGGCAGTAAGCACAATGCCACTAACAAGACTCTCAGTTTTCTTTTTTTCTCCAGCAGATTTGATGAGATCTGTATTCTTGACCAGTCATTGCACTTTACAAAATGTGTAGCAAAATGAGACGCTTCCTCTCTGAAAATAAGGGTGTAAATCTTTGGAAATAAGGAAAGAATAGGAATGCCATCATCTGCTACTGTTGGTTGAGAACCTGTAATGTCATTGCAGAAGAGTTCCAGCTCTGGAGAGAGAACAGAAAATCATGCAGAAGTACCGACAGACTCCTGGATGGATGCCAATATTTAAGTTGTGTTCTGTAGCCTGTGAGTTTGACAAATACTGATAGTCATTTGAGGAACAGATGAGATTTAGGAACACTGACTATGTATGCCCACTTTTTAGTCACCAGATGATTCATTTGGTTCTTGGTCATCTTTTTTCCAATTGTTTTCCTTCCATCTTCTTCCATATTATTAATGCTTTGCAATAGCTGTTCTAATCCCTCAGTTTCCCATTACAATCTTTTTTCCTCCCTCTATTACCAATTTAATATCCTAGGTTGTTTTTTAATTCAGTCTCTGTTATCTATCTTTCCATCTCAACTCTTCCTCTAATTTCTTTTAGCTGTCAGTAGAGATTGTCTTCAGTGCCTCTTAGTCACAGGTATGTCCTTCAGTCATTATTCGATTTGTGTTTCCCCTTTCTTACTTCCTTGTTATGGTTAGCTTGCCTAGCTAGCCACAAATTCCTACTCTGCTCACTGAGATATGTTCGTCCCTTGACTGTTTCCTTCACATCTTTAAGCAACCGTTTTCCTTCAACTCAGATCTTTTCTCCCATTCTGTAAACAATTTCAAGAAGATATTTTCATGGGCCAGGATTATTTTTACCTAAAAAATGAACAGAACTTTTGTTGCTGCCCATAGAACTTGTCAGTGTAATGAAGATCTTTACAAGTTAATGTAACCTCTTAACTTTTTCAGTAAAGAAAGAAATGTAAGCTATGTAATTCTGATAGCTCACTCATTATGAATCAGGGCAAAACCTTCAATAGAAAACCTAGACATCCTCCCCCAGTAACCTAATTCCCATAGTCTGCTCTTTTCCTGACCTAAGAGTGTGTCTCCCTTCCTGTTAAATAGCAGTGGTCCCATGCCACTGGAAATATTTACAATAAGGCAAAATTATTACAGTAAAATTGATTTATTTATTGCCAACAGTGAAAGATGTTGCTGAGGTCAATGAATGCTATTAGTGTTGAACTCATGCAGCTGATGCTTTCAGTGCTCCCCAACTCAAGTCAATCTTCTAGAAATGAACTAAATTTCACATAGCAAGTATTTATAAAGTGATATAGTATAAAGTTTCAGATACAACGTTGATGCAGCATAGTAAAATAGATTTTATGTGCTGGGAAAATGTACTTGGTGTCATATAAAACTTAAAATCAGACAATTTTACAATTTTTACAAGACCAACTGCCAGGAATAGCTTTTATACCTTACCATCCAAATAAAATATTTACATATGCAACATAAGATTCATAAATATGTTAATCTTAATCATTTAACATTATCATAGGCTGCTAGACAGCCTAGAGAAGAACAATACTGTTCTGATTACAGTCAGCCATTTACTAAAGTTCAATAACACCCTTCCAATAAAATAATTTAAGAAAAATTGAACATGTAAACTATTACCTTGCCCTCGACTTCTTCCCTAGAGGTCTTGTAGATGCAACAGTGATGTTTCATTAACAATGAAATTCAGTAATTATATGTGATTGTCAGGCAACCATAAGATTCACAGAATTTATGAGAAACAATCTCTTCCTACAGGGATTATACACACACAAGGAAGACAATGGCTTAATTTATCTCTCTGTGCGTTCTGAGTTTAACCTTAGTAAAACGTAACTCAAAATATGCGTCAAAGGGGTTCTGTAATTTCTCCTTCTGTCATAATGAAGGATGCAAAACCAACAATAAAAGATGCGTTCTACTCCTAAAGAAAAGTAATGAAAGAAAAATGATTATGAAAACCCAGTTATTGGAGGTACCAAGGTGGTAAGGTGTTTTGGTGCTAGTTTCTTGTTGACCAGGCAAACGTTCTGATCTTGTTAGCTAAAATTTCCTTCTGTGATCAATTTACACCATAAAAAATGCATGTCTGCATTTTCATTGCAGACAGATCCACCTTCTCACTGGGTTCCAGATGGGATCAAGTGGGCTAAAAGTGTCTAGATGCTCAGTCAGTATGGTATTGTGTGTGGACTATATTTTTCGACATAGATTTTTAGATGTCAAAATCCTTTTTCGGATACAGGCCTTGAACTATTGTTATATGTGACCAAAATCAACCACAGCTGGCAATCAAATAGCTAAATAAGTTGTAGTCCTAATCTAAAGTAACCAGACTGAATGACTAGGAAGCTTTCCTTCAGATTTCTCTGGTTAGAGACTTCTGAAGGGTTCTGTTGCTTTAACCAAATGCTTTTAGTTGTTCATCACCAAATGAAAGCTGCCAGTAAATGTTCTTTAGCTCTTCAGTAGTTCTTTAAAGTTCAAATTATTTGTATTGTACTTCGTTGCATTGCATTGCACTCATCACATGGCAAGTTAAAATTCATACACAGTCTGCCTAGTTTCTTTCAAACAGTGTCTAATGCTATTTTTATATATACTGGATGTATTTGTTTAAAGAAGAGTGTATTCATATACACGATATTCATGTAAATATTGAAAAGCATCTTTTACAGAATCAAGTCAATGTTAGGTTTTCACTGTCTTGAGTAGTTCTGATGCATATGCTTCCATTCCCCTCTCTTTAAATTTGTGGATTAATCTATGCCTTATTGTCCAAAGAATTTAGACTGTGTGTATTCAATTTGCTCAGTGAGTTTTTGAATACTTTTTTTTTTTTGCTTTTTTTATTCTGCAGGTAGGCATAAGCAATTATTTTCAAAAAGATTCAATAATTTTAGATGCATGCATTTCTTTGGTACCAAACTGAGAGATTTTTACTGGGCTTCAATCCAGCCCATTGGAGATGATTCAACTTATATCCAGAAACCAAAACAACTACAGTCAGATTCAAATCCTGGAAAAATTTGGTGTTATTCAGAAATCTTCTCAAATTATTGCAAGCTTGTTGTAGCTGTAGTAGATATGAAAAATTGATCAGAAACCCTGAGACTGTTGTTCAAGGTCAGGTTGGATTGTGCTGTGAGCAACCTGGTCTAGCTGAAGGTGCCCCCGCCCACAGCAGGGTGGGATTGGAAATAGATGATCTTCCAGGTCTCCTTCCATCCTAAACCATCCATGATATTTTGTGATTATATGATTCTATGATGCTTCCAAAATTAAAATGGCTAGAAAGTTTTTACTTTTTTCCCCTCTCTCTTTCTCTAGTTGTTGATGTTTAGAAAGGATCTTTATTAAATCACATATTCTTGATATATTATACAAGTTTGTCTAAGGTTTCCCTTCTGTTACTATCTATGTGATTAGAGTATGCCTATGCAGAAAATACCACCTTAATTATAATCATTTTAAAGGTAAAAATAGTAATTATTTTTAAATGTCCAATGACAGTACAGTTGGTCAACAGAAAAGCAATAGCAGCAGGGCTGTGGGGAGGAAGGGGTGGGAGGGGGGTGGCTTGCCCTGCTGCAGGGCGCTGATATCACTGATGGCCCTGGAGGGGGGCCAGAAGGGACAGCGGGCCCAGTGGTGCCCTCAGGGGCCTGGTGGCAAAATAGGGAAAGAGAAATGGTTACATGCACCCAAATTTACTGGTAATGCTCTGCAATGAAAGGCATTGAAGGCATTGAAGCTCCATGTTGGCTTCTCATCTTTGCACTTTTTCGGGCTCTTCTAACATGTGTCTCTCTCTACAGTCTTGGGAGAGATATTGGATTTTTTTATTCCCAGTGAGCGCTGGATTTACTAGTCCCATTTCTTTTAATAGTAGTATAAACAATTTTCCTTTTTTTTATTTGAGATTCCTACTCGTGGATGCCTTCCTAGAATTTACTCAAACTGGTTTTCAGTGATCCTTAAGTGTTAATTTACTCTTTTAGTCACTGCTTTTAATACAGGAAAGGTAGGTTTTGTTATTTATTGTCCTTATAATGCCTAAGAATCCGAAGGTTGCCACATATTTGCTAGTTATGAATTCACCTCATTTCTTTGCTAGCCATTTAAGAAGTTTTGCCTGAAAGAGACTCCAAGTTTTACTAGCAAAGGTTGGGTTCTTTTAAATTTCTCAGAGCTTATGGATATATTAAATGAGTGGATATCATAATCTAATTACGGGTGGTAGCAAAAATACGGAGTTATAAATCAGATCACATTGTATTTTGTGTTTCATCTTAAACTCGTTGAGGTAATCTCTGTTCATGGATTAAGATTTGTTGAACAAACAGTTATGAATCATTGGCTCTGGCACCAAGTTTATTAGAGCTGGACCAACACCAACAACCATGATTTTCAAAATAAACTTTAGCCTTCCAGTAGATCCTTGCTGTGTTTCTCTAAGTTTCCACCAATGTTGGGATGAATTAGACAATATGTGATACTTTGAATCCCATGTAAGCTTCAAAACTGGGTCAAAAGTAAGCTGGTTCAGGCACAGCTCTGTGTTGAGCTGCGATAGCTGCACCGCTAATCACACTACAGCTAATCAGCTGAGAGATAGCACAGGTATCTCACATAGAAGTCAGCTATGCAAGCTGACTGTAAAATGAGTTGGCTTTCATCAGTGAAGTAATAACTGCTATAACCATACAGCAAAAGCAAATTCAGTTACGTTTCCATTTTCAGAGTTGTAAAAGAGTTCAAAATAATTCCGTTGCCCCTCTGTTAAACTTTTAGTGGAATATAAGCATTGTGTCATCACTTACTTTAGAGCAATGTACCTATCATTCCTAAGATGAGGTTAGGTAACATGACCCAGAGGCTGGGGGAGTTGGGGACACACACACACACACACCACACACACACACACACACACACACGCACAGAGCTCCCTGTTCCCTGGTAACTCAAGTATTCTGATTGAGGCTGGGTTTAAACTCTCCTGCTGGATTTATTTCTACTGTAAATACTGTTCGTCTGTTGACTACATCTAATTTAGATGATTATGGACTGGTGATTTGTTTAAAACCCTATCTTATGTCCAAAAGTATATAATCTAGTTTCAGTAACTTCATTTTAAAAATCCGTTGAATGACTTTTTCTCAGGAAATATTCTTTTAAAATAATACCTTAGTATTCCAAATTCAAATAATGAATATGTTGATTCTTTTCTTATAACTTAATGGTACAACAATAAAAAATTTTATATTAAGTTCATTGTATATATTCTTACACATTTTACGTGAAAGAATAATAGAATCATTTAGGTTGGAAGAGACCCTTATGATCATCGAGTCCAACCGTTAACCCAGCATTGCCAAGTCCACCACTAAAACATGTTCCTAGGAGCCACACCTATACGTCTTTTCAACACATCTTCAAAAAGGGCAAGAAATAGAAGCTAAGGAACTACAGGATTGTCAGCCTCACCTTGATCCACTATTTGGTGGAAAAACTAATTCTGGAAATAATTTCTGAGCACATGAAGGACAGGAAGGTGATTAGGAGTAGTCAGCATGGCTTCACAGAACGGAAGTCGTGCTTGAGCAGCCTGATAGCCTTCTATGTTGAACAACTGGTTTGGTAGATGAGGGGAGGGCAGTGGATATTGTCCGCCTTGATTTCTGCAAGGCTTTTGACATTGTCTCCCATAAAATCAGAGAATCATAGGAGCATAGAATTGTTTGCGCTGGAAGGGACCTTAAAGATCATCTAGTTGCAACCCCCCTGTTGTGGGCAGGGAGACCTTTCACTACACCAGGTTGTTCAGATGCTCAAAGAGAAGTTGATGAAGTGTGGACTGGATGAGCAGAGAGTCAGGACTAAAATCTGGCTGAAGGGCTTAGCTCAGTGGTACAAAGTCTAATTGGAGCCAGTGACTAGCAGTGTACCACTGGGGTCAATACTGCATCCAATACTGTTCAACATCTTCATGAATGATCTGAATCATCTGATAGAGTGTACCCTCAGCAACTTTGTAGATGATGCAAAACTGGGAGGAGTGGCTGAAACACCATCAGGGTGTGCTGTCACCAGAGTTATCTCAACAGGCTGGAGTAATGGGCTGATATGGGCCTCATGCAGTTCAACACAGAGAAATGCAAAGTCCTGAACCAGGGCAGAAACAATCTGATGCACCACAACATGCTGAGACCTGATCATTTAGCCTCATAAGGAGAACAGTTGGCAACAGGTTGAGAAAGGGCCACAACTGGAGTACCGTGTCCAGTTCTGGGCTTCCCAGGACAAGAAAGACATGGACGTAGTGGAGACAGTTCAGTGAAAAAGGGCATGTCTTTTATAAGAAAAGGCTGAGAGAGTTGAGACTGTTTGGCTTGAAGAAGAGAAGGCTCGGGGGATCTCAGCAATGCATACACATACCTGAAGAGTAGGTGTAAAGAAGGTGAAGCCAGTCACTTTTCAGTGGTGTCCAGTGACAGGGCAAGAAGTGACAACCACAAACTGGAACACAGAGTGAGTCTGCATATCAGGAAGCACTTCTTTACTGTGAGGGTGACTGCACATTTGCACAGGTTGCCCAGAGAGGTTGCGGAGTCTCCTTGGGGATATTCGAAAGCTGTCTGGACATGGTTTTGGGCAACCTGCTCTAGGTGATTCTGCTTGAGCAGGAGGTTTGGACCAGGTGACCTCCAAGCCCAACTGTTCTGTGATTCACTAGTCCAGCTGTATGGCATCTCCAGTAGACTGTAAGAGGAGATGTTTGTGATTCATTGTGTCATGTTAATTTTTATAAACCATATTAAAGTTTGATGAACTGGAATTTTCCAGCCAGATTTGTTGATAAGCTAAGATTTGAGGAAGGCTTAACATCACTAATGCCATGAAAATTGTTTCTTTGACTATTCTAAATAGTGTGGATTGCTGACATCTTGGAGGGTTGCAAGACAGGGATACAGACACAAGGTACAGAGACAAAATAAGCAAGTTGCAGGAAACCTGACAAATATCTGTTAGGAAACTCTAACACAAACAAAGTTTTATCAGAAACAATTCTGGTATCCACTGATTAAGAAAAAAAGTTTCAGGATTTCACAGACTAGTTTTCATCTAATGAAAACACGGCATATTTCCAGTACTGTATTTCCTGCTGTGTGCCTTTCAAGGATTGGAAACCTTTCATCAGTACTTTTCATCTTCAAAAATAACCTCGCAGACTTAGGCATATGTTACTACTACTACTAAAGTAGTCAAATCTTGTTCCACATCTCTTCTATAAATTTATAGAAAAGTTCTCAAATTTTTGAGAACAGCAAAACAACTACAAGTTTTTTCTGTGTTGGAAAATGAGAACACAGTAACATTGTCTGGATAACATGCAACCAAGTGAAGCAACAGTTGGATGAAGTGGCAAGGTATGATTTCCTGTTGAATGGAAAGAATTTAACTCAGAATTTGAAAAATATGGTGCAGTATTGAAAAAATTCATAGGAACAAGAGAAAGCCAAATAAAAGCCAAAAAATGTAAATTTTCACATATTTCTGGAAGACAATATCCCAATTTTACAACTTTCCTGTAAAAAATTATTTCCTCCAATCCAAGATGACCCATACACATATGGTTCAGTGCTACAGAAAGCCTGCCAAAGATTACTTTAAATGAAAAAAATGGGGAACACAATTATTTCTGCAACTTCAGATTGCAGAAACAGAAAGAGAATCTTAGCATCAGCCAGGAACAAAGAGACAGAACATTGGAAGAAAACAATATTCTATAATTATTCTAAATTTCAATCCAGTAATCCTCTGCTGCAAAAAAGATTACAACAGCAATAAGAACCTTCCAAATACAGATAATTGTCACTGCATGTTCTGTCCTACAAAATATACTCTAAAATATATTGTAGCTGACATTTTAAGGCAAATTCAAAATGTAGCAAATAGTTTTCACTATGCTAAAAGAGGAAAATAATCCATAAATTTCAAAGAAATAAGACATCCAAAGTAAAAACTGATTTTCATATCATTTCTTACAAGCTTTGCAATTCCTGTATATGGGATTTTATTTTCCACCTGTGCATAGTCTGAATATCTGCTTTGAGACATTAACATAAATGCATGCCTAAGCCTGTGATATGTCAGCAGAATTAGCCAATTGTAAAAAAAATGTATAAGTCAGAAGGAAGAATCTTAGAGTAACAAATGTTAGAGTGGAATAGAGCTAATTCTGATTGGTAGCTCAATCACTTCACAGTTCTGCTCATTTAGAACTAATAAATGAATAATTTTCTCCCATGTTTTCTTTAGTTTGTGAGACTACTTTACAGATGTGGAAAAGAGAACAGGTATGAATACAACCTGGTGTAAATGTAAAGGGTGTGCATAAACAATCACAGAAAAAGAATATCATGAATATGGCATACACCTTGCAGTTTAAACAAGATATAGGTATGCTTTTTGAACTCCAGTAGCAGTGAGAATTATCCATTCCTAATGCAGGACACATTCTAATGAAAGCAACTTAATTAAATGAAAATAAGAACTCCAAAATAAGGTATGTAGCAGAAAAAGCTACATGATGTATATGTAATAAAGTATGGTAATAGAGTATGGTAATAGAGTATAATAATAATATGGTAAAGCCAATGGGAGTCAAGGTAGGAAAGGTACGTGAAAAGCTGTGTAAATGTATTTATTAATATATATTGAAAATATATATGTTTTTATGGTTAAAGATACAGAAATCAAGTGGATGCCTAGAAAAATCAAACTTTAGCTTATTTAAAAAGCAGATATATTTCTGTCAATAGAAATTTACTATGAAACATTAGATGTTATATTTATAGTGAAAGAGTGACTTCTCCTGATAATCAGCAGCAGTCATAGCTCTTTTACTTGTATCTTTCATGATGTTTGACATTTTTTTTTTTTTTATCAGTGGACTAGTTTGTCAAAATAACTTAATTTTTTATTAATAAACATTTTCCTTCCTTTGAAATCTTGCCAACTTTTAGAAGGATAAATTGCAGTCAGTTTATTTTCTCTAGAGAATACTTTATGAAAATATTGAGGTTTGAGTCTGTGTCTAGGACAGATGTTCTTATTTTTATGCAGAGATAATAAACTTAAACTTAATAGGGTATGATAGTTTCTGGGCAACCAAGAAAGATTATAACAATTTTAAATCAGCTTTCTGAGTTAGCTGAAGCAGCACTGTATTTACCTTACTTATTGGCACAAGCTGCATTATTTTTTTCTTTGACCATTTCACTTGTCAAAACGAGATGTATCTATTTTCTTTATGACTGTCCCACAGTCCACTTGCACCAGGCACAGTAATTGAAATTCATTTCCCCCAGTGGCCAAGCTGTATATCTGATTTATCATTGGTGAGGCTGTACTCCAGGATTAGGTAATTTAGGATGTCCATGTGAAAAAAAGAAGTGGCTCACAACATAAGTGTCATATAAGCACTGAACTAGCAAAGTATTTACACTGTGATAAAATTCAACCATGTTAGTAACTTTAAGAATTCCAGTGAGAAAATCTGTGTATTTATTTGATCTTTTGGGGAGTTTAAATCTTATTAGGATTGGCAATCTTTCTGTTAGCTTAAATAGCCAGAGTAAAACAGTAGTTCCTTAAGGAGTTGCATAAGTGGACTAAGGTGGTTTGAGATCTGGTGGCATGAGTTGTAACAGTTCTTTTCTCGCTGAGACGTGTCACCTGACATGGAACAAAAAAGGAAAAAAAAACTGCTGACAGTCTGTTTGTCATTTTGTACTGTGTCTACTTCTTTGACCTCAAACCCCTTTATTTGTTGCCTTCAAGGGGCACACTGCAACCAGTTACATACCTGTATTTGGGGTTTTCAGACAACATTGCATTTTAGAGGAACAGGGCCTAAAACATAAATGGATTTACTCTTTTATAATGTGATCTTTACTACTTTGTAGTAAAGAGACACATGGGGTCCTTTTTTAGGGGCCCAGTTGGGGTTCTTTAATGGCGTAGACTAGACTAGAATATTTCATTTGGAAGACACCTACAATGATCATCTCATCCAATTGCCTGACGACTTCAGGACTGACCAGAATTTAAAACTTGGTATCAAGGGTATTGTCCAGATACCTCTGGTAGGTGCCTGTGCCCTTAACTCCGAGCTTTTGAAACACCAACTCTATATTTTCAGACACTCCCAATAAGTTAATAATTTGGAATCTTCAAGCTCTTAAGTGAGGATCTTCCTTTTTATCTTATCATTTTATTATAAAGCTAGATGTATTTCTGAATAAATAAAGTTAATTAATGATGATTTACCCACTAAGACTGAACAAAAAACGTTCCCATGTATTTCTGTGACAGCAATAATAGCCTTAGCTTTCTATTGTTCTTGGGTTTTGCACAAGTTGGATTCAACTGGAGTTTAAGTAATGACAGATGTTTTGAAATAGACTGTAGGAGCTCTAAGCAATATAGTTAGAACTTTTAATTATGTATTTCTAAGAATACATCTTCTAATTTTCAGAAATTATTTCCTTAATAGAGGAAAACTTGAATTCACTGTGGCTAAGAAATTACCATCCTGGTCATTTATGTCATGTACTCATGAAGAATGCTGCTGCAGGATGGAAAAATGCATGGAAAAAGTTATACTAATGTACTTTGTCCTAGTGATAGTTTGAAGGATCCAGATTTTATTAAAATATTTAAAATGGGAGCGTGACCTATGAAATGTTATATTTCATCTCTATAATTTGTTTTCATATACAGGTTTCATAAACACTCCTGTCATTTATATTTCTATTTAATTATATAACATTTTAATTGATCTAGGTAATTCCAAACACTTTCTCAGAATATCAGCTAAAATGGATAAAGGAATATTTTTAATAATACTTCGATGAGTGAGACTAAAGCAAACTAAAATAAACTTTTTGTGGAAGCTATATAAATAATTTATTAACATTGGGGAAAATGTGCTTTAACGGGCCAACCTTTTTCCAAATATGATTGATCTTTGAACTAATCTTCATAATGTGTATGTTTTCTGATGGACACAATGTTGATCTGCAAGATAGCATATAGTCTAAAAGTTTGCTTCTTTGTGTTAATAGCTGGTCTTGCTTTTCACATGTTCAGCTGAGGCCATATCAGAGAAATAGGAAATCTATTTCAAAATTTTAACAAAATTATTATACTGTAAACTCAATTTAAATTCTTCTATTTTGGAAATTTCTATTTTCTATTTTATTTTCTATCACCTGACTGCAAATGGCTGTTGGTTTAAAATTTCCATACATGCAGACTTTTCTGGTCATTAAAATCTGTATGAAATAGCTAATTCCAGTAATTTATTCAAGTGCACTGAAAATAACAACTGAAAATAACTGAAACTAATTCTGAATGAGATGGAGAAAGCAGAAGAACAGAATGGAGATCAAATCTTTGTGTAATAGATTATTGTGGCTGAGATTACTTCAATAGTTTTTCACTGATTTATATCAGCTGAAGCACTGGCCTGTTTGTTTACTGAGTTTTCAGAATCACAGCTGTCTTATTGAAATAATTTTTTTCTCAACATTCATCCAATGATAGCTCTACTGTGTTTACACTACTCCGAAATTCAATTGAGTTTTTTTGAATTTCAGTTTTCAATTTAGATTTCACACCAAATAAATGCAAAATCCACCATGGCGAGGAAAACCCTGGTAATAAATACTATAAAGTTGGTTCATTGTGGTGAAATTCACAATATGTGGTAAGCATTCATCTAAAACTTATGCCAAAAAACACATGTGGGCAGTCTCCTTGGAGGCCACAAAATTGTTATTTAGGATGCATATATGACATTCTGTAATGTCCCAGTGGCTAGAGGAGATTAGAAATCAATTGCAATATCACAGAATGAAAATTGTTGTTTTTACCCACAATTATATACAAAAAATCAGTTTCTGAACTCCATGTGTATGTATCTATTTATAGATTATTAACTGGATTTTTAGAAACCTGTGAGAGGTCTGCCATTACCTTAAGTAACGCCAAAATGTCACCCCAGTGTCAAAGGCTTATCAAAATGCCTGTAAATGTATCTCTGTGCCAGAATGAAACACCTTGGAGGATTTCACATGTTTGAAAGTTTCATGGAGTTTGTTCAAGAATGATTAAGTGCCTATGCTAAATAAGCACTATTTATTTATGTATGGCAAGGTAATCTTGTTCATACCCTCAGGCTGGTGAAAGCCAAGTTAAGAATAGATAAAGCACTTACACACACAGCGTAAAGGGATCTGAGGGTGATTAGCATCTATATGAACATTTTTCAGTAGCCCTGAAGTATCAGTTCCCAGGCCAAATTGCTTCATCAACTTTCTCATTCCCTAAACCATAGTTTACTTATCATCTTGCTCCCTTTTTACTCCTTTCCTCTAGCTAAAGCTGTGATGTCAGCCCCATCACATTACAAATGCAAGGGTTTTTTCGTATTCTAGATTGTTTTCATTGATGTTGGTCACCCTCTTATTCAGATGTCTGATAGAGCATCCTCTTTCTATTAATTTTCTTCTGCTGGGTATTGATTAAAAAAACATTGTAGAAATAATTGGACTGGTATAACTAATAAACAGTGACAGAAGAAAAGAGAGAGAAAAGTGGTAGAGCAAAAGAAAAGGAGGTAGAGAAAGAAAGGACAAAAGAGTGCTCAGATGGCAGCAAATAGATTGTTGCAAGGCTACATTTCCAGAGATATAGGGAAAAAAAAACATGAAAGAAAGAAAAAAAGACTATAAAGGAAGGAAGGACCTAGAAACTAGAGAATGTGAAGACAAGATCAGCTGAAGACATCTAGTAAAGACCAGCCCAAGTATGAGCAAATTATGTAGAAATGATCCAGTTTTGAAGATTAAACAAAAAAAAAGAGGAAAAAGAATCTGAGCATTCTGGGCAGAGCAGTGGTTCTGGGTGTTTATGATTACACAAACATCAACTTCTGGGCCAGTGAACTTAAAATTTTTGAATGTAATGGTGAGTAGCAAGCAAACAAAATGTTTGTTGCTGTAAATTAATTAATTTGCATTTTTGTAGTTTAAATGCATAGTTGCAAACAGCTAAGTTAAAATGGGATATATATAATCACAGTCCTCTAAAAGTTTAATTTCACTCAGTATGAAAGTTGCTGAAAATTTATTCTAGCTAATGAATTCTTGGCAAATTTAGAGGCCAAGTAAAAATTTTTTTCAACTCTTTATCTCATATCGCTTTTCAGTTTTTAAAGATGTGGATAGTCCAGCTTGGGGGTTCTTTAATATATGTTGTCAGGCTCCCAACAGTTCACTCTCACAGGAAAACAGTCCTGTGTCTGATTAGTGATTTTCACTAAAAATTGATTCATGATGGTAGGAAATATCATCTCAGTCTCTAAATATTTCTGAAATAATACTCTGAAATCTTCAGTCTGTTACTTCAGCTGCTTAAGCCATTCAAGTTAAGAACTCATCTTTGTCCTCAGTGCAAGTGCAGCTTATTGGCATGAATCACCTCTAAAACTGTTTGGGAATATGTTCATATTTTTCCCCTAAGAAAACGTCATTTTGGCAAAAATAAAACCATTTTGGAAGAACATTTTCATTGGAAAAGTATTTCTTAGACCCAGACAACAATTTCTAGCCAAATCTGTGGAAAAAATTGATCTAGCTTACACTTCCTAATTACCCATAAGACTGCAAGGAGATTGGTAAAACACTGTGTTCTTGCATTGTAGTAAACACCACAAACACTGCGGATATTTTCTCTGCTTTGTTGTGCTTTGTCACATTTCATAAATAATGAACTCTTTATTGGGCTAAAGTAGTGAAGTAATATGAGTCAATGGCTAAGAGGTTCATTGTTCAGCTAATTTATGTAAAATTCATTTTCAGATTCCCTCATACCATTTTTCCTGTGTTATTCTCTTTCTGGAAGGATGATTCCCAGACATGTTTGGAAAAAAATTAAATATATAATTCTTGTATTTAAATGGTTCAGCAAATTTCCAAATACTTTGTGAACATAGCAGAATATTCCCACAGCAAATTATTAGGAACTGAATGAACTTTGAAATACACCTACTTGCTATTCATTTTTCCTGGTAGATGTGACTGATCACTTGACTCTCAAGATATTTTTTTCTGCTTTCTGACAGAAGCTCTTTAAGCCAAAAGACAATAACATCTGGACATCCCACTGAATTGTCACTGTGCATTCATCTACATTTCATGAACATTTAGGGGTGCCATGCACATTGAAAATACCTATCAGTACTCATCCAATTATTTAGGAGTGAAATAAAATACCTGTAGAGTGAACTCTTTTCTCGTAAATACATGAATGAAGATTGTGTAATTCAACCAGTTCCCTCCATTTCCAGAAAGACAGCTCTACTTTCTTAACCAAGTGTTGATCAAGAAAAACATTTGGCTATTGTTACTACATGAACAGCAAAAAAGCTGCTGAATGTCAACAGAGAATTTTGGACTCCGGTGTCTATGTTAATTTCCCCAGCCAAAGAAAGTTGCCTCTACTCTGTGGGAACCTTTCTATGTAACACTGATCCACACACTAATGTCAGCTACATTCTCAGTAGGTATCCCTACCATGTGGATCTCCAGAAAAAAAATGTTAACAGTACTGCAAGTAATATGTAGTCTTCAGTATATAAAATCATCACTTTTCTTTATGTAAATATACGTTAACACATTCAGTAAATTATAACTTAACAGGAGCTTGTTGGAAAAGTTTTCTCTGTTATTTATGTTAATTAGACCAAAATTCCAGCTTTCTGGAGGAAATAGCTGAATCAAATGTCTATTGACTATCAAATGACTATTCTGTTCAGTACTTGGTAGAAAATGTAATCGCCTTTTTTCTTCTAAATATTGGTTGTCTAGTAAAACTATCTTTGATTTACCATGTAATTTCCTCAAAAATTAATTATCTCAGAACAGTGCTTTTTGCATAAAGGAGACTGGTAAAAGAGGAGATTAAACTACATCTTTTATCAATCAGTACAATAGCATTTATACACAAAAAATACTTTGAAATGTATTTATTTTTAACAAAATGAAAATTTTTAGTTTTAACAGCTCAACGTTTCCATGGAGAAAAATACTTTAGGAAACGATTTTGCTATTATCAAAATCTGTTTTCCATCAAAAATCAATGTTTCTAATCCCAATATTAGAATAAACTGAAGTTTTAATCTTTCAGAACAAACTTTTTCTCAGTAGTTATTGTGATCCTTTCTCTTTGGAAAGTGTATTTTCAAAACATGAAAAATAATTAAGATACTTGAATCAACATAGTATTTCCTATCACAAGATTTAACAGGTTAGTGAATTTCAACCAACTAGTTGAACACAAATAGTCTAGATATGTCAGTAGATACCAGCTACTCTTCTATAACATTTTTATCTTTTTGGTCATTTCCTTGATGAACTCTTGTCTGTGAACCTTCAATTTTTAAAAATACGTCCTAATGATTACTTAGCCTGTTATGAGCATTCTATCATAGTTTCCTTTTTGCTTAGTTAACTTAATACCAACTTTCTATGCTATACAGAAATGTTCAACTTGGCCTTGATCCTGGTTCTTTCATTTTGCCTAATAGCCTCATAGTATGCAAAAAAATAATAATGGCAACATTTTAATATAACCCTTAATAATCCTGCCTTGCTTGAATTTGAATATTTCTACTAAAAGAAATTATCATTTATACTGAAAGTATTTATGCCAGTTAAAACAAAGCACACAGCTGCTGTCTGCTGAACTTGGAATGTACAGATCTTCTCTGTCAGTCAGAATGTTAATTCCAATATTTCTGTTTGTGTGTGCTTGGAGCTAGAAAACTTTTCAGTGAAGTGGACACTTAAGTAAATGCAGTGTAGAGGATCAGCAATAAAGTCACCATTGATTTCAACGTGTGTAAAGTGGGACAAAAATCAGACACCACTGATCAGCCTTTTAGTAGCCAGGCAGCTGGGTTTTATTTTGTAAGCTTTATTCAATCAGTGCCAAGCACATGATCAGTATAAGTAATAATCCCTTCTGTGCAAATGTTGCTTCTATTGGCATTCTTATCAAGATTTCTGTTGAAATTTGTCCTTGGAGTATCTCTAGTTCCAACTATCAAATAATAATTTAAAAAATCACAGAATTGTATCATTATCATAATTGTACATAACACTTGGCCATGTGAAGGAATGGATTGCTGATATTTTCCAATGTGAAGTAGAGAAGGCAATGTATAAATATGTGAACAGTTCCATATTGAATATATTTTTTAAAAAATTGTTGACATGGCAACCTTTTTCCATTGACAGAGAGGAGAGATGAGGATGAGAAACATATGCAGGAAAAGACACAAGACAGAGTAGGCACAAGAGAAGTGTAAAAATGACCAGTATATTCCACAAAACTAATCAGGCAAATTGCTCTTTGTGCCTTAATGAAATCTCATTTGTTTTTGAGAGCAGATAGCTTGGTAACACAGTTTTCTTTCTTACTTCTCTGTCCATATTGTTGTTGTGTGTTCCGTAATGGTGCCATCATTCATAAATAAACATTTAAAAAACAGTTTCAGTCCAGATAGAAATAAAGCCAAGGGTGAAGGCAAAGCTTTAGACATGAAGTACAGATGAAGGAAGGTTCTGTTTTAGAAATTCAATCCAACATCCTTCTCTCCAACCTTTTCCCTTCAGTCTTGCTCTGTGACTTTCATATTGTCTGGAAAGAAAAGCAACATTTTGTGTTTTTTCTTTCTGTTCATACTGAGTCATACTGTTACCAAGCATCTGTTGCAGAAGTGAGGTACAGTTCTCAAACTGAGATGTTTCTAACTTCTTGTTAGAATTTCTGATAGTATTATCTCTAGTAAAGTTGTGAAGTCTGTGGCTTTATGCCTTTCCAGTTTCACCAAGTTTCATTTTAATGAAGTTTCACATAAACCTAAGAAGTTAAAAATGTATTATGTCATTCCAGTGCGCTCGCTAGTAAGTATGGCCACACATTCTTACACTTGATGCAAATATAACTAGCAAATTGAGCAAATGGTAATTTAAGGCATATTCAAAATTAAAAATATTGTATTAAAATAAAAATAAATGTTTTCCCACTGGAGAAGCTAAGGTTATTGAATTATTCCCTCATTTTTTGGAAAGAAATTAAGAAAAGTTATTTTTAAGTCCTTCATCTCCACCTAACTACATAACGTGCAAAACAAAAAAGGCAGTCAATGAAGTTGTTAAAGCTTATGTTGAAGCACTGGGCTGGGATTAAGCATGTAGACTTACTTATGCATAGCTCAGATGACCTCTGCTAAACACTCTCACCATTCTGAATTCCATTCTAATTCTTCCTTGACTATTTTAAAGGACATTTGACTTGCCTAACTAATGGCTGCAGTGTTTGCATGGCATAAAAAGCCAAATGTTGCACCTACAGCTAAAAAGTGCAGTATGTCCAAGCATGTAATCTGTAGATTCTGTATTTTATAAAAGGGTAATAATAATGTTATCTACTTCAAAGGTTTGTAGAAGAGAGAATACAATAAAAATGAAAAATGTGCAGACATTTAATATCAGCAGATTAATACATAAACCTGACCTGTATAGGTTGTTTCAAAACAATTGCTATAGTCAAGTTAGCACTAGACATATTCTCCAAATGAGGAACTGCAAAGAACAGCTTAGGTTAAAGAGTCTGGTAGCTGTAATGAGTAGACACAGGTCTATTCCACTGTCTTTCATTTACTTGGCCAGAGATTGCAAATGAGCATATATATATATACATATATACATATATACATATATACATTTTTTTTTTTTCCCTAGACTTATTTGGTGAGGAATGCCTGGAAGGGGTTACATTTTGAATTGATGGTGTTAGTGACATGTTAATCTGACCAAAACTGCAGTGCTATTATTGTTCAAATAATAAAAAGTTATAAGCTTCTGAACTCCTCCAGACTCTAATTTTTTTTTTTTTTCTCGCTGTCAAAAAGCTCAAGAAAAATGCCAGAACCCAAGAATTCATAATCCTGTGCTCAAGGGTTGCTAAGTGTAATGGTAATGTTGGAACATGAATAAGACAGAAATAGAAGTTACATAAACAACAGAGCTGACCTCTCTTTATCAGCATTTACTAGAACAAATACTGTGCCTGAAAAAAGACAGATAAAGTGAAAATATGACCAGAATAAAGCTGCCACGTTTCAGTTAGAAGATACCTGGAGATAGACGCATAGTTGGATTTTCACTCGGGTTCCTCTAAAGTACTGTAGTGATAACAGAGACCACTTTGGGCACTTAACTACCCATTTAGGCTACATAGATGTCAAAAACTGCCACCTTTCTCCAAGGTGTACATTCTCCCTGCATTTCAGTTTCTGTCTATGAGATTGTGTTCACAACATCAGTTCTGATTCCAACCCACTGTTATCTTAGCTGAAGTTCAGTGCCAAAGGAAGATTCCTAACTTCAACTCAGTAGACTCAGTTTTGTAGGTGTGTTCTGACCACAAACTTAAAAGCAGATTAGAATAAAATTGCCCCAGGTATTGGCCAACTCTTTTTACTTTTAGCCATACTATAAGTGCAGAACACCTAGAAAGTTTTGCAGTAAAAACACTTACTGTAGGATAAGTGACCTCAGCTGAAATTCCTGTGACAAATTGGGCAAAGTATGGATTTGAAGCTAAGTCCCAAGTATTTCATCTGGGCCATTTGTTACACAAGAGCTGTTTGTTTCTGTTTATTTCTTCTGTTTTGTGTTCCCATTCTGCCTGTACATACACAAACAAGTGAAACTGGAATTTATCACCTTGCTTCCTGGAAAGGAGTGCACAGGTTTAGGACTCCATCCTACTTCCAGGCCAGTTCAAGAGAAAATTTTTATGGTCCTTTCTAATCCATATAGGTAGGTGAAATGTAGCAGTTACTGATTTCACTAGGTTTTCACTGCATTAAAATTAGTGGACAACTGTATAAGTATTTCAGAACAACTTTACATTAAAATATTCAGATTCATATCTGTCTGCTTTGAAAATCAAATAATTTAGATCAAATTTAAAGATATATAATTGGTAAGTGAATATGAGAACCCAATAACCAAGATGAATACAGATGTTGGACTAAATGCCATTAGCTCATTCCTTATAGCATCAGAACTGAAATTATAACTAGCCATGCTGTGTTTTGATGGATGACTTTGTTGACAAATATTGAAAAGAAAACTACCATTTTTTCAAAAATGACCAATAATATTAAATAATATTAAATATTATATATAAAAATAATATCAAAAATATAAATAATATCAAATAATATTACATAAAATACCATGGGAGTTATTTGGATACCTAAACAGAGATGTCTTCTGTCACTGACACCATTCTTGTTCTGGTCTAAAAGGGCACTCACCAATTAGCCATAGTCTCAGTACCATGCCTCAGTACCGCTCAACTTTTATAGACCAGTTTTCCAACCTTAATTATTCAACTTTAATTAATATGTGGCTATTTTTCCTTCAATTACCTCAGTGGTCTTTCCCTCTCCCTCTATATGCCACTCCCACTATCTAAAAATATTCTTCTTTGATGCTCTCTCTGCTGTGATAGTAGTCTAATATTAATCAAAAAATTTAAAACATTTTATTCTAGAAATTGCACATTTGGTAATCTATTTCTTTCCTTCTCATCCACACCTTCCACATTTCAATTTTTGCTTTATTTGTTTGAGCAGGAACAATTTTCTTTCTTACTTCTCTGTCCATATTGTTGTTGTGTGTTCCGTAATGGTGCCATCATTCATAAATAAACATTTAAAACAATAATAAATAACCAGGATATGTGTCGATAGTGCTGTCAGGTATATTATCTACTAAAATATAGTTATTCTTAAATGCTGAAGACTAATTTCATTAAGCACCTTCTGGAGCTGCTCTAAACAAGGATTCCAGAAGGGCACCATTCCAAAAAATGGCACCTAACACCATTTACCTGGCACCAAGCAGAGTTTAAACTCACTGAAAACATACTTCCACAAAGTTCAATCTGTCTATGAGCTCCTTTCTATCTAATGTCTTCCCTCTTTAAGTCACCATCACCCTTCTTCCTTCAGAAAGGGAGAAACGTCAACAAAACAAGCAGCTTCTCAGAGCAGGTCACAGAAAATGCCGTTTATAGTGACCTTTCCTGGACTTTACCAGTATTCACTGGAGATACAAAATATCTGGAGAGAACATTGGTGTGAAAGGTTTTCCTGTTTAGGATAGAATTTTGGCTAGAATATCTCCCAAACTCTGTAAGGGAAGATGCTGTAACATTGGCTGAAGTGCTGAAAAAGCCTGGCTTTGCATTTACTACCCAGACAGACAGACAAAATTTCATTAAAAATATCATGCTGAGTAAATAACTGAAGTACTTCATATTTCTGCCATTAACATTTGTGCAATTTCTGGTATTGTCCTATTCTAACAACATGCAGAATACCTCCTAGTACAGACGGAAGTATGTCTGCATTTCCCAGCTGATAACTGAATTCCATACTGGTGTACTGGTAAGAGTCAGATATGGATGTGACAGGAAATTATTTAGCTGTCCTTGAAAAGATCTTATTTTAGAAACAATTGGTGCTTTGGAAGGAGTATGGAAACAGTCTAGACTATAGGAAAGGATTTTTGTCTTGTTTGAAATCACTAAATATTCAAATGCTCAGACATGCTAAGCAAACCTCTTTTAAGACAGCACTACTTTAATTGCGATGCCTGGCTCCTACTAGTGGAGTGGAAGAGCCATCTTTTAATGGAAAAATGCAAAACATGCATTTGCATTGCCTAAAGGAGGACAGTGTAAAGAAAAAATGAGGCATGGAGTCTTCTATGTTGCTACATTTACAATTCAAAGAGGTATTTCAATTTCTTTTTTCTTTTTCCTTTTTTTTTTTTAAGGCATTGTAGGACACTGCATTCACATCAAGACACAGTTCCAGCCTTACTTATGATTTGTTACTGCGTAGGATAGAAGTACTGTTCCAATGTATTTCATGTGTTACATTGTTATAGAGACCATGAACATAATGGGAAAAATATTTGTGACACATTACAGTGATTCAGTAATATTTGCTAGAGGTAAATACAAAATTCATTTTCAGCCCAGTTTTTATTACTAAACCACAAGTAATGTTGGCTGACCTGAGTAGCTGTGTTCCAGATTCAGATACCTTTGGAAAAGGAATTATTTTCCATTTTTAGTTACTTACATTTTCTCTAAACTGATTATTTTCCATGAAAAACACTCATTGATTAGCACAATGACTGAAAAATACGCCTACACATGACTGTTCCCTGATATTCTCTGAGTTTGAGGCCTGCCTTCTGAATCAGAGAAACACGGTGGTTTAGGTCAAGCAAAACATGTTGACATCAAAATCTCTCCACAAACAATTTTACAGCAGATACTTTTCATTAATTGAGATTATTGGATATTTACTTTGGGGTTTATCCACAAAATCTTTCAATTAGTATTTACAGAAGCAAGACCATTTTTTGCAGAAGTTGCTTTGAAATTAAAAGCAGGAAGTGAGATAAAAAACCTTTGAAACATGCCAAGTGCTAACACAAGTTTTATTTATGAAATTTATACTGCAAACCCTGATGTAAAATAAAAAAAAAGGGAAAAATATTTGAAGTATGATTTTTAAAGATATAAATTCCAAATGTAATTGTGATTCAACTTTCTCCAGTAGAAATAGCCTAAGTTGTTCCATGAGAAATATTCCAACAATAAATACTTCATTTAGACCTTTCTTGGTCTTTTCTATTCAATAAAATAACAAATGTATTGTTAAAAAATAAAGTATTTTCATATAATCCGAAAATAAAATATTATAAAGGAAAATCTGTTTGAACAGGAAATAGTTGTTTCTTTTTCTATTTCAACTTCTCTACTCCAAAATTAAACATGTATGAAATACAAAAAAATTGTTATTTTGTGTCAGAAAAAATTTCTCAGTGTTTAAAAAAAGTCTTAAATACAACTAATTGCACAGATTTTTGCCATTGTTAGATCTTGATATCATGATTATTATAAAATTGACTTTGAACAAAATGACAGAAATCCCATCCTAATACTATTTAAGTCTGGTCAGTCACAGAATTATAAGAACACTGATAGAGCTGAGCTAGAAGTCCTAGGAAGGTTTTTCTGCCTGTAATTCTGGGGACATCCTGCTAAGAGGTGAGATTTTTTTTTCTGGCTCTAAGAAAAGTAAGTGAGGTCTCTGGATGTTTGCTTTTTCTGTAAATTAAATACTATTATTAAATACTACATGAAATATCTGGTCCATTTACACTGTAATTCATACTTTGGTTAGGATTTTTGTGTTTAGTTAACTGGGAGTACCGTTGTCTAAAATAATTACACATGCAAACCAGAACTTCCTTATTTCTATCTTTTCCTCCCCATTTCATTAAGTGTCCAGTAAGAACTGGACAGTAAGATAATCCCTTTTGCATTGGATCTTTTATATCCAGTATCCAAAAATCACTTCTATATGTATTTTTTGCTATAGAATAGCTTCACTCTGTTTTGGAAACCCAGTATTGAAAAGCTCTACTTTTCTACACTTCCTTGAAAATCAGAAAACTTGTGACATTTTACACCCAAGGAAAATCCCATAATTATGGAAAGTGCCTTAGCAGTTTTGCTAGTCACAATTAGTAAGTAAAGGTAGGTGAAAGCAAACACAAGAGTTAAAAAACAGATTGGCAAATAGGTTATACTTTCTGAAGTCAGCTTTCACTTTCCCTAACTCTACCGGTTGTCTGTAAGTAGGGAAGTAGAAATACTATCTCTCCTATTATATTCTAGTATGTACACACATGCATTATGTATTTTAAATATAGAGTATAGACATTATTGCTGTAGACAGCTGTATATTCAAAATTAATAAGAATGTTCTTTGAAGTTTGACTATAATGATATTTTACAAATAGATACCCATCACACTGTGCTAACTAAAACTAAGACTTTTTTTGCAGAAAAGCAAAATGTAATAAGAAAATTCATAAACAACAAAAAAACCCTAATCTGATATCACAAATAAAACTCGCGAAAAATAAGTTGTAGTCCCTCATTTTTGTAATTTCAACTGATCTCAGTAAGGACCATAAATCACAAAGAGAAGGACACTCCAGTCTATTTTCTGAGATAATAGCAATGTAAACCATGAGAAATATACAGTCTTAGGAAAAAAAGTAAGTGCCAACTTCCCACTGAATGCCTGGCAAGAACTACCAGCAGCAGAGTCACTAGGCCTTCCAAAATTTATAGCTCTCAAAGCATCTCCAAAACTTCTCCAAAATAATGTAACCTCAAGAATGTCCAGTGATGGATTGTAAATATAGAATTAGACTTTGGATCTTCATTGGACAGCTATAGAAGTTAAAATACAAGTTGAATCAGGCTATTGGATGAAACAAAAAAAACCACACCACTTTGGCATCAGTTTTGAAAGGTATCTGTTTATACACACTCATGTTTTCATATTGTATCAAAAATTAAAAAATAACTGTGTACTTGCTTCTGTTTCAAGAGATACCTTAAGGTGAGTCATTCATTATATTATACTAGAATTATTCTAATTTTTACTTAATCTGTCTTCCCAGGAGGATTTTCTCAGATAACAGACATTTTTTTTCTAGAAAAAATTGTTTTCCAGACCTTGTCAAATCCAGCCTTTTCATGAGTCAGAATAAAGACACATTCATTACTTTCAAGACTTTATGGTCCATTCTTGAAACTTTCAGAAAGGTCTATTGTCAGAACCTGGGAATTAGTGCTATATGGATTAGAGAAATTCTGTCTTTCATTTTCAGAAATTATAAGCATTATGTATCAAAATAAAATAAACTAAAATATTTTTGAAAAAATAACTAAACAATAACAATGATGACACCATTAAAAATTAACAGGACTATGCTAAAATTATCACAAGATATACAATTTAATCTACGGTTCTTAGATGCTTGAAATTCACTGCTGTCTTTAGTCTAGAAATGTTTTATGTGTATTATTTTACTTTTTATTTTCAGAGATTAATTAGGTATAGAATTAAGCTTAAATACTTTTTCATATAAAACAGTACTTGCCTATCTGATTAAATGCATCTCTGTCATCATGGAATGCCTAATACGTGGGAAATTATTTCTCATATCTAAGTTTTCTGGTAGATGTGTCATGAAAGATTCACAATTTAGGGAAATTGGGATTTTGTCTTGTTGGTAAAACTTTGCTTAGTGAAACAGAGTTATGAGCAGTGTAAAATCCATGGTACTATGATTTAGCTTTTTCTCATGGTCTTCACATATTTTGTTGTCACATACTATTTACATAAATTACAAAGTGGTTCTAGCAAAATGTTCACAATTTATCAGAACAGTTAATGATTAAATTTTAGCTATTATTTTAAGCACACACCTCTAGAAAAGACCTGGGATTTGTTTTTGTAAAAAAATATTGCTATCACAAGTTTGTCTTTTAGAGAAATACTTTATCAAAAATTATGCGTGCACAGTTTCTACTGCATATGGAAACAGTTTACATATCATTTGTCACTGTATGTAAATAAAGATTTTTTTTCCAGTTTTAAAAGTTCTCTTTAGGCATCAGATTACATACTGTGCTAAGATAACTAAAAAGGAGTGTGTACTTGCTCCTGTTTTAACAGATACCTTGAACTGGGTCATTATATTATGCTAGCCATAACAGAATTATTCTAACTTTTGCTTAAAGAAAATCAGTCTTCCCAGGAGGATTTTCTTAGGTGACAAGCATCTGGCTGTTTATCTAGGGAAAGCTAATTCTTCAGATAATTTTGCCAAATCCAGACTTTTCATGGGTCATAAGGAGACAAACTGTCAAACTTTATAAATAAACTTCTGGATTATTTCTAGCTTCTGAATAAAAGCCAAAAGGCAATGCACTCAGTCATTAAAATGTTTTGAGAGAAAAAAATTAGTAGATAGAGGAAGTAATTAAAGTGTCTGATAAATTTCAATATCTGCAAAAATATCCTGCCTGCTGAGGTGGATATTTTCAAGAGTAAGTGATTCAAGAACTTGTCAATCTTCAATAACAACATCATTTGGTGAAATCTCTTTTCTGTGTGTATGAAGTCTATTTGGCAAATTCATTCACTGAGCCTGACATGTTTTATTTTATATGCATATAGGTTTCATGTCAACTATGAAGTGGACAATCCTTTGTGAATAACATAAGAGAGAGATGAAAATCAATTCCTTAAACAGACCAAGATTTGTAAACAGGCCAGTGGCTAATTATGTGGGATATTCATCATACAACTAATGTGAAGCTCAGAAATTTGGCACGCTAATTGTCACAGTATCAAAAATGCCCACTTTGTTTTTGGGAAAGTAATAATTTGGGTAAATTTTGTCCAGATCCAGAGTCTGATAAAATGTCCATTAATATTAACAAAATCTGTCAGTTGACTTACCTGACTGTCTATCAGGTTACGTTTGATACGTTTGCATCCACCATAGTAAAAATCAAGTGATCGATGCAATTTTACACTATGAAACATTCTATTTGCTTTGTTCATCACCATGTACAAGCCCTAAACCAACAGAAGATGCTTGATTTCTTCTTGCTGGAGACTTAAAAATGACAGATATAATGAAAAGCAGCTGCTGAAATATTGTACCTTCTTGCTTACTTAACAAAACAGTTGGGTTTGCAGGAGTAACACAACATCTTGAAGTTCCTCCCACTGCAGAATGTATTTTAGCTGCAATGATGTGGCTGACATGGCTGATGTTCAACCAGGCCAGATAATATTTCTGAGAAACAATGATTCTTTCTTAGAATAAGAAGAGGCCATATTTCCAGGGAATAATTTTAAGGGAATAATTTTCAGGAAGTTCCTTATCTAGAAGTAATAATTTAGATACTTCTTTCTCTTTCTTTAATTTGTGATTTGATCTAGTGAAATTTGGATGGCTTTGGTATAATTCAGAGTAGAGTTTGACCTAGCTGGGTTTTTTTCCTACGTTACTGAAATTTTGGCTAGTCTCTCATAAACAACAAGAAAAATCTAGGGAGTATTCATGTATATAGAAACACTGAAAACCTCATAAATCATGCAACTTTAGTTGATATTTTTAATTTGTTAGTCCAGATATCATCTCTCACTCAGATAAATTGTTCTCTTCCCACAAAGTTAAATTTAAAAATTATGGTAAGTATAATATACAATCATTATCTAAAAAGCACATACTATAATGAGACCTGGAGGTCCAAGATATTATGTCATCAAATTACTGAAGATATTAAACATCTGTGTTAGTTATGCAAAGTTTATCAAGAAGCAGTCTCTAAATATAAAATGAAAACAGGTCAGATTTGGGAGAATATACTTCCTTCATAGCCACATTTTGAGGTGAAAATACTTGACTCGTAGAACTGTAAAATAGTTGTGCAGCTGATCCAAATTCACATTAGATGATCTCAGAACATTCTTTAAATCAGCTTATACAGAATCCAATATCATGTACCAGTGTGAATACATTCTAAGAAGAACTATCTAAGAAGAAATTATCATATCAGAATTTACTATCTGAAGCGCTCTTACAGTTTTAACTTAGTGCCAAACTAGCTATAGTCAGGATAAATATTTTTCTATGATAGCCACTCAGAATGAAAAAAATACAGATAAGTAACTAAATATTATGCAATGGCTATTTTCAAGATGTCAGAAATCTGAGATAAGGAATTATTTTGAAGAATAATCTGAATTCAACAGCATCAAGTTTGAACATGTTTTGATCTGACATTCATAAACTAATTCGTCAATCATAAGTGGTTAAGTTTTGTTACTTTAAGGTATCTGCATTTGGAAAGGATTAACTGTGGTTAGCTTTCACTTTTTACCTTTTTACTCTTTTGATGTTGAAATCAAATGTTTACCATTCTGAAAGAGTCATTATGAGATATTACCTGAACACTTTTAAGCAAAATGGTACTTGTTAAGTGCTAAAAGAATGCAACCTTCTTTTAAGCTTACATAACACAAAAATACTTCACATAAGAAGTACTCATCAACAATGGGAAAATGAGGTACAGAAGAATTTTAAAACCTATGTTCTCAATAAGATGGTGAGATGTTTAGGCACATTGCCGAAAACTGAACTGCGTCCCTAGATAAGATTTAGGTACCTAAGTAATACTGAGGATTTAGGTATTCTGTGGATATAAATCATTAACCTGAAGTTATAGAAACTTTTAAGTTAAAAGATTAATATTCCATGGTATTTAAGTTAAATTAATAATCTGTATATTGCTTCAGACAATCTTGGTAAAATATTATGACATTTCTGGGCACTATCAGGCTGAGAAGCATGTCAGAGTTTAACCAAAACTAGGTCATATTCTTTGGAAGTAAACCTAGACCATGGTTTTCCCCTTCATTCCTCCATCTCTTTTCACAGTTTATTAGTACACTGCAATCCTGATGTGTATTGAGCTGAAATGAATTTTAGTGCTAGAGTTTACGGATCTTTCTCCAACTCCAGAATGTTTCCTTTCTTCATGATGAAGAAATATATACTTACAGATCGATCAAAGGCCACTCTGTTGTCCATCACTACACTGGTTTAGCTGACTGTTCCCTTTTTATTTGTGGAGCACGTACTGCTTCTAGTGCCTGTTTTTCTTTTATCATAAATCCCATTCCCCACAGAATAGGAAGATATTTGTTCACATTACTTATGTTTTCAAGTAGGAACATGAAGTTCAGATTCTGCAATATGTTTGAAAAGAAAAAGAGTTGTTGTTATTAGAAGGAATTCAAACTTCTTGTAACACTGACATGAAATATTGCACTCATTGTTATGGGAGAAGGTCAGCAGTTCAGATACAATCTGTATTACAGACAGTTCCAAAAATGAAACTAAAGAAGCACTGATAATATATTTTTAAAGCACCTTTCTCTATGCTCACTTTTATGTTATTCATAAAAGTGTGGTGGCCTTGCAGCAGACACAAAATCAAGGCAATGATTTATAGAACAGCTTTATTGCAACATGTATTAAGGAGTGAAAGGAAAATGTAGGCTGAGATTTCGTAGTCATGCCTGTCTTTTAGGAACTGTGTATAATGGAGAGAGGCTATTAATTGAGCCATATTTACTTTTAATGAATGGGGTCCTAATAGTAGAGGATGGGCACTTACTGAAAAGCACTCAAGTGTTACAGACAAAATTATACCACTGGAATCCTAATAATAAGAGAGTATGCAATATCACTACAGTGCTTGGATTATGAATGTGATTTAATTATGCTATTAAATAATAAAATGCATTAATGATGTTTGGCCTTTCTTCTTAGGGATATGAAACAACTTTTAAAGTCATAAAATCATACTAACTCTTGGACCAACAGAGAATATTTGAATTCCACATTCTCAAATGTTATAAGAACTCTTAAATATCTACACTAGGTTAAATGTTTTGTCTTTTATTTACCACGGAATTATTCTGAACATACAAGAGTAATTTGTATTGCAGTGTGCTCAACAGAGGCAATTGCTAAAATGTTTTTCTGATTTATGGTGGTCATCATATGTGGACATTTAATTATGCCTGATAAAAACACCTCTGTCATAAACAGTAGTGAGACAAAGAACAAGATTGTCTAAGCAGTCTAAGCAGTCAAGCCAAACAACTCTTGTTTGCTTGCCTAACATTATGATATCATAACAAACATCATAGACTGCTCTCCTGTGGATGTGAAATGCAGTGATATATTGCCCTGTCAGTTTTCCGAGTACTGGTGTATCACCTCCTTTTGGGTAAAATAGTTGCATTAATAAAGTTTTTTGTCAATCGGTAAAAAGACATAATGTTTGATATCATGCTACAAGTTACTAATTATTTTTAGGAGTGGTATAGCTCAGGTTACGTCCACCAACAGAATTATGCAGGCATATAATTGAGATGCATTAGTTGGAAACCATGACTAAGCTAGTTTTAGCAGTAAGTGAAAAGTAATATTAACTGCTACCAAGGACCAAGCTGTTGGATAACAGGAGATTAATGTCTCTATGTTCCAAGATTACTTTAAAGGGAAAGATTATATTTCACGTACTTAAGAATCCCACCAAAAAAATTTAACTCTATTAGCCACTGCCCAAGAATTGGACAGCTATAGGTTCATGTTTTCCTTTCTGTACTGTAATTCTTGAATTCTTTTACTGGTAAAATACATTCATTGTAGTTTACTGAATCCTGAAGTTCTCAATATTTTTATTAATTAATTTTTTTGGGGTCAAGTCAATAAAACAGAATAAAATTTAACAAAGAATTATTTAGACTAGGTAAATGTGATTCTAACCAGTCTCTACAACTGACTGGGGTTTTTGTCTTGAAATTGCTGAAATGGATCTCAGTATTAAACTCTGATTCTTTGGATTTGAAATATTCAACAGTACACACAGTTGTGGAGCTAGGACTAGGTCCACAAAAGTTTAAGCATTTCTGCCCTTACTGCCAAAATACTGTTATAGACTTTGAGTTACACATCCAGTCTTCCTTAATGATGCAGAATTAGGTGAAAAACTGTAGGCAGATGGTTGAATGAAGTTGGGAAGATACTCTATCATGCCTAGCTACTGTAACTATCGATAATAGCAAAGAGAGAGCAGCATATGCCTTATCTTATGCCAGCAGCCACTGTACACTCTTCCAGGAAGCTTAATTTGCTCTTTCCTTGCATGTCCTAAAGCTTGAGTGTTGGTATTTTGTGTTCTGTTACTTGTAGGAAACCAGTGTATATCAGAATAATAATGTCCCATGGTCATGTAGATACCACGACAGACTCGTTATAGCACATGCACTGGGTAGGGAACTGTGCAAGGTAGAATAGGAACACCAAAGACAGCTCCGTTAGTGGTTGAGACTATTTTCACCCTGAAAGGGTTCTGTCCCAGATGCAGACTCATACTGGAAGGAGGATATTGATTTCAGTGCCATAATTCACAATAAAACCCAGGATAATTAAGTCAGGTGCCAAGCTATTCCCAGCACTGTGCTGTTTCTTCTACATACAAGTTAGTAACTCTGCAATGCACTGCACATTTATACACATAAAGCTTAGAAGACACCTCTCTCTTATCCTATGAATAATTTAGGTGCCAGTTTAGATGAGAATCTGGAGTCCTGTAGTTAGGTATGCCTGAGCTTCTCTCACTGAAATGGCACTTGTGCCTAATGCTTAATAACTCCGTGAAATTAAACATCAGAGACTTAGCACTGCAGTCAAAAACATGCTCACAAACTGCCTTTTCAGCTGCCTGTTGGGAAAAAAAGGTTTCACGTGGAAACTAAATACAAGTGCACATTTACTGGTATCTTTTCCCCGCCTCATAAGCTACAGCTTGTTCAATTAAATTTTGGCAATTTCTAAGTGTCCCAAACCCCTCACTGTGTGGTTATCTTCACTTACAGAACCTTACACACTCAGTGATTTTAGACAACCTCAGGGTTAGACCTTAAGACTGAAATTTTGGAATAAAATCAACCAAAAAAAAGTTTAAATACACATTTACATCATCTGTGATCTTTCTCTACATTTTCTATAAATCTAGCCAACGAATAATATTTTATCTTTAAGTAATTAATAAAACTCAAAATGAGACAGAAGCTACTAACTTAATTCCAGTTATTTCTTTTACTGTTTTGCTTATTTATCTTTCACCAATTAGACTTGAATGCAGGGAAGGGTCAGAGGATTGAAAATCTGCAAGCTTTTCTTCATTAAGGCTATTTGATTACCAACTTCAGATGTCACAAATTTCTTTCTTATATGTAGTTGAAACATTCCTCTAGCTTCTGCCAGAATCTGATCATTACTTACCAACTGAAATAATTTTTTCTGAATGACAATGAAGGAGGAACAATTACCATTATTTTGTCTATCATTTACTAACAATAAAATTTTAACAATTCATTTCATTTCTCTATGAAGTGACTTGACAATGTTATTCACAGTCCAGAAAGTTCAAGAAGATCTTAAAACTGCACAGATTTGAAGTAAAGGAATGGGCAATCATTTATTGTGCACAAAATAAAGCAAAAGTATAGCATATATTCTTCAGTACAGCCAAAATTGTTCATTATCTAAATGAAAGATAATTTTTTATTTACAAAAAATTAGAAATATAATAGTTCTATTTAATTGTTTATTGACAGTGATGATAACTTGCTACAATCCTTATACTGATTGCTGAGTATAAAAAATACTCTACTGCATCTGCTTGTTTTAGAACTCTGTTTTTAGAAATGAACTTTTTCAAATTAGATTTTGCTTTCTATTTTACTAATATTTTTCTAAGACAACAAGTACAAGAAATTTTCAGCTGAGATATGAAATTTATTACAAATTTATGTGACATTAAATGACCCTTATTCAAAGCTAATACAGGTTAGCAGGCCTTTAGATGGTTACTTTTGAGTTGCACATGCTTCCTGCTAACACAGGACTCTGGCCAGCAGAGGTCATACTGATTCAATGGGACTTCATGTTCCCACTTTTCCTAGCATCTCTTCAGGTAAAGTTTCCACTAAAAAACAAAATAATGTTTTCAACAAAAAATATCCTATGGCTGCAAGAATATTCCCAGAATGAACTGAACAATTTCTTCCCATAGCTGCAGGTTGCCAATTATTAGTCTGCACCCTGACTGTAGCATCTGTAATTATGGCAAAGTCCCTTTGTTAAGTTTTGCTTGACTATATTATTAATTTCAATCTCTTCTCCATAACTTTACATTGACACAGCACAAACTGCCTCACTGGCAGGTGGTAGTTTTACAGGTGGCAGAACAGAAGTCCATTGCACTTTCTCAGTGCAGGACAACAACAACAGACACAACTAGGAATAGAAATTTGCCTCCTAAATCATAAATGAACATTTTAATCACCAACCCACACAAATTTTCATCAGACCGCACAGCCTGGGTAGTTTGCCTCAAGTGCCAGAAGGCAGAAATCATCTAAGACTGCCATAGGCATTAGGCTATGTTACTCCTTTCACAGCAATAGCAGAGAATGCACTGGGGGATGGGATAGATTGATCAAATGTGTGGAGCTGTACCAAAACTAAAACATGTATGCAAATTGTTCCACAGTGGAGCAAGGGCAGGGATAGGGGTATTGAAAATCTCTCTTCACAACTCTAGAGCAGCATTCAAGAACCCAGACCAAAGCAAAGGTACCTGCTAGATCATTAATTCCAGGAGGCAGCTAGCAGGAACTCTGTCAGAAACCAAGAAAAGAGAAAAATGAGGACATGAGCTGATACAAGAAAAGGAAAAAGTGGCATCTATCACCACTCAAGACTGCTGAACAGGGGAGAATCACCTGGGGGTATTTTGGACAGCAAAGTAAGAATCAAATAAAGGCTGGAGTGTAGGCACAGATATGTCTCCTATATGTTTTCAAAAATTAATTTGTAGTTACTACACTTATTAGTCCAGTCACATTTAAGTCTTGCTACTTATATTAGGTACTGCACTATCTCTGAAGACTCATAACATTATTTTGAACATATGCCACAGTACGTTTTATTGTGATTAACTTAGTTTATCAGGCTGACCTGTGATTGCAAGTTTTTATTACATCATCATTCCAAGAGAATTCACATGGCAGCAGAGAAGCCTCATCGCACAGAAATAGGCAATGAAGGATGAAGATATTTCAGATGGTTGTGGTTCTCATTCTTGATAGAACTCCTTGTGTGTCCAGGAAAGGAGGGAAACTACTTTTCCTACCCAATTTCTGATTTATTTTTTTTTTTATAATATATTTTTGATGAGTGTAAAGTTACTTTGTGTAAGTGTAAAGTTTGGTTTCGTGCCCTCCCTGTTGTGTAATAGTTAATATGATTTTTGCTCTCTAATGGACACCACATGTGGGCTACAACCTGTGTTAGGTACTTCTCCTTGATTTTGACTATTACAAAAGATAATGGAGATCATAAAATGTCAGTTATGATTGTGATTTATTCTGACATTAACTGCGTGGAACCCCTTAGCAATATCAAGAGTTTCTTCTGAACATTAAGTCCCCCTTTTCTTTCATCTGTTGACCCTCTAAGCGCCATTCATGTCTTATCTAAGACCTTGAATCAAGTTTATTTACAGAAGCTTCATTTAGGAACTATTAACTTCAACTGGTATGCACCAACCTATACAATATTTATCTTTACTATATTCTGTATACTGTAAAATATACACTATATTCTGTATTCTTTATATCACATATACATTATGCAATTAATAATTAATCTTTTATATATATGCATATATATTTAGTGTCAATGATATACATAATGTGTCAATAAACAATGGCTTTTTGTATTAGCAATTTAGAAACTCATTTGAATCATCTTGCATATAAAAGGCCTCCCTTGAGTGCCATGGTCAACAGAATCTAGCTTTACAGAGTTAGGCTCTTACAGCAAATAAATAATTTTCTACAATGTAGAATTCTTTCTTTAAGAAACTGTTAAGTTTAGAGCATAACACCAAAGCATGATATTTTATATTCTGGTATTTTTATACTATATGACATATCATCATATTACATGAAAATACACAAACTTACATTTAAAGAAAATAAATCTAAAACTAGATAACAATCAGTTCAACAAATAATACTCCAGTACAAATTGTTTCATATTTGATGTACAGCCAAAACATGCTGAAGTATGTACATTATTTTTGGCAAAGCCCGAATTCAACTTGGAGCATGCTACTGGTTGATTACTTTTCTCTTACCACAGTTCAAGGACTCTTTGCATGTACTGAATATAATAGACTACATAATGAACTGTAAACTGTGTTGCTTCCTTGTACCCCTGCTAGAGAAAAAAATCATCTGAGAGCACTTGGAAAGTGTGATGTTTAAACTTCTTAGTCATTTTCGTGCAGTGCTGGACTTTGTGGTATTCTGTGACATTTTAGGATTTGTTTTCATTTTTAGTATAATGCAGAAGCATAACACTATCTAAATTGAACCGTAGCATAAAAATAACCTCTCTCATAGTCAAATGTTATGAACATTAAAGAAGAGTAAGCACAAGGAAAGGATACGTAGTGGATTAAAATTATTTGAAGTACAGAAAATACACTTTATTTCTACAGATTGCATTGTCATCAGAGCCTTGTTTAGATTGGGACTGCAATATATTTCTGAAACAAAACTAATAGACTGGAGATGGATTCTTACTATATAGAGACTAATTATCTCTAAGGAAGGACTCTTTTGAATTTTCTTTCTTGAAAAAAAGACATTTATTTGTAGCCTGAAACATCATTTGAGTAGCAAGTGCTTGGGTGGATTTTTGAATTTTGCTAAACACGTTTACCATGTTTCATTTCTCCTGAGATTCAGTGTGGTCTTTACTAGAAGAAATTATGAGGGATTTGAAGGTAATCTCTAAAGAGTTTTGAAAAAGGTACCTGATACTGTTGTATCAGTTTGACCTATGACAGTTTTTAGTACCATTAACTGGCAATGATTCTAAAGCAATCAGGTATAAATAAAAGGGCAAAAGGACAGGCTTCTTTGGCACTTCTTGTAGATTACATAGCTGTAAAGACATTCCATTAAAGATTACTGGTAATATGTAAGAGACACATAAAAATTCCTGCTTTGGTTAGCAAGAGAATTAAAGATGTTTGCTTACAAGTGAACCCAATTAACTCAGAATATATTTTCAGTGTGGTTTAAACCCAGCTGTGTTTTTATTGTGCTAAAAGTGCCTAGTGGTCAGCTGTCTTTACTTAAAAAGACACCCATTTCCCAACAGTTTCCACACTGTGGGGTGTAAGATAATGCCTTTTACCCTTTCATTATTTCAGATACCACTGTGTACTGACCTGCTAAATGCAGACTTTCAGCATTCAGCTGAGCTGTCCAAATATTTGAGTGATCAAAAAATTATCTCTACTCTCTTATTTTAGTGGGGAATCTTAGTGGTATTTATGTGGTACTAATAGATGAGCACCTAGGAATTTTCCTCAAGAGTTGTTTGGTTTTCTTTTAAACCTGCCATTTTTAAAATGGGAAGAAAAATTACAAACTATAGAGCATAGTTTTCAGCATTAGTAAATGAACAACAAAACGTACTAATGTTGGGTCACTGATAACTCCTTGTCTAACTTGTGAGATGCAGCCTTTAGAAGTCATTTCATCTAGCCAAACTTCATGTATGCTGGGATTATTCAACATTCCTTTTATAAGCATTTTAAAAATAGCATTCTTGTGAGAGGTTACTCTCATGTGCGTGCCTTATGTAATATTGGTAATATTTTTGGAATATCATAATAATGAAGTTTAAATGTTAATGTAAGAAATTGCTTTATTTCTGGATGTACTTTACACAATTTATAAGAAATATTTTTCTCTTGAAATAGAACTTTTCTAGCATTCTCTCTGAAACAAACCATGTAAAGGAAAAGACATAAGTCAAATATAAAACATTATTCAAAAGCACAAATTAACATACATACAATGTGACAGTTATTAAATTGGAAAGTAAAATGTTACTTTGCAGAACCACAACTGCAGTGACTCATGTCTGTTGTAGCTCCTCATTAGGAACGTTGATCTTGTGGTTATGGCTGGGAATTGTGACTCAGCATATACACACACATTCAGTCTCTGGTGTACTAGTTTTCCTTTGTAGTATCTGAAATGGAATTTAAGGTTAGATTAAAAAATAAACAAACAAAACCAAGCAAACAGAAACAAGCTTGATGCTACAGTGCTGAGCAGCTCTGTGCCTAACTCACTTCATTGCCCACCAACAATGTTCAGCCACACTTGAAGCAGGGCCTCTTCCTGCTGGCCCAACATAACCCTGAAAATAGGAATGTGGCTTAATTTAAACCCTTATCCTATATTTAGATGTTTTTCTCGGTGTTGCAGAGAGGTGCCTCCACCCATTCAAAGTTCACAGTCCAAATTCTACTCTTCAGAGAGCTGCCTGTACTCTTTCTTTCAAAACCTGTCTACAAGTGGTGATAGTGATGCCCTCTCACTTTTGCTTCTATACAGTACCTTATTGGTTAAGGCACTCTCCTAAGATAACAAAGACCCAGGTTCAATACACTATTTTGACTGAGAAAACTGAAACTAAGTTCCTTCAGGGTTTCAATCACTCTTTTAATGACTAACATATAGCTCATGAAGAGATAAGTACAGTTTCCATCCCATATATTTTAATTATTCTGTAATTGTGGGAGGGCAGGGGGGGCAGTTGTTTACTAGATCAGAGAGAACATCTAGTGATAAAAGTCTTCAGCTAAAGGCAGCAAGATAATAAAATCCTTTCTACTAAAACTTGATCCCTACTTCTGCTGTTTGTGGAAGAGTTCTATTTCCCCATTTCCATTAAACAGTCCACTTTTGACAAGAAAGGCTACTGTCTATAATGAGAGTGTAGAGGCTACAGCAGTACACAGTACAAGCTTACGGGTTTATCACAGACCAAAGTTTTGCAGTCACATGTGCCCATACGGATATGGGTAGAAACAGATAGAAACAGTATTTATATTGTAACTTGAAAATAAGTGAGAATTCATGATTCTTGATAGATTCAAACTGCCTCTTTAGGCTCTAGTGACAATGCTTTATCAAATCGTTACAATCTCTTATGTTCATTCTACAAAGCATACAATGTCCTCATCAATGAGAACCTTAAGGATGGAGAAAGAGAAAATTGTGCAGACAGTTGTCTTAAGATAAAAATATAAGAGCTTCATCAGCTATTTATTCTTAAAATATTTCTAACTTGGAAATGTTGGATATTTTTTATAATGTTTCTTAAAGGCTTGCAAAAGATTTTTTTAATCACAGTATTTTGATTCATGCTGTCTTTATCATGAAACGCTATTTATATTGCTGTGTTTTTTCCTGTCCTTTATCTACTAATATTGTTTGATACACGTTCACTTACCTTGTACTGATAACTAATAATCTCCAGTCGAAGACAGCTTTGCTGTTGGCAACAGTGGATTAATCTGAGACATAAACAATGCTATCAATAATACTTCATTAGCAGAATGGGAACAGTTTTAAATGCATGTACTAAAAAAAAAAATTAACAACCATTTATCTGAATTTTTTCATCAGAGACCAAATTTGAAAAGATAGGTTTGAACTATGTCTGGTTCTTAAAACTGAAAATTTATTATATACATTGGCACATCGGGGTGTTTTTTCCTGAGGAAAATTTTTCTGACATTCTGCATTAAGGTGTCTGCCACACTTCTTTCATTTATGTCTCAGTCAAATAACCGAATATCTTTAGACACCACAGGAGTCAGTGGGAATGGGGATTGTGTTCTTTGAACTTCACAGAATAGCATCAGATTCTTTTAAAACTTAGCTCATTGTTTTCATTGTTTATTACATAAACTTCAAGTGCAAAGTGAAATGAAAAAAAAAAAAGAATATAATCAATTTGTTACAAGTATATAATAAATTTATATTTTTTTAAACTTCCAAATAATTTTGCTGTTTTAAAGAAGTGGTGGCTATAACACTTAATTTATTGAACCTCTGCATTTTACCTCTCTGTAGTTTTTACATGGTGACATCCTATATAAATTCCAACTTTACTAAACTTACTTATGATTATATGTTTCCTTCTTTGCTGAAAACCAAGGGGTTTTTTTCCAAGCAGGTAATTTGTAGATTTCTATCTCCACTCAGCATAATCTGTCATGGGTTTATTTGCACATAATCACACACATGTATCTTTTTTTAAAAAAACAAACCACCTTTTTCGTGGAAGCTATGCTATATATGACAGTGACAAGCTTCTTGTTGTTTAACACATGATCTGTTAATAAGGATATACAGGTCTATAAATGACAGACAGAAAGGATCTGCAACTTCATTTAATTATTGAAGACATGGGAAAGCATAATAATCTTATCTAGTACTGTGCAACAGTTACTGTATTGAAAGTTTCCTGGCTGCCTAGACAATTCAAGCTGTTCCTATCTCATTTGGGATGTTTCAAGCACACAGCTTATATATAGTGTGGAGGGGGGGAAAAGCTTTTCAATTCCTACTTACTTCTATTTCTCTATCAAGGTAAGAATGCCACAAAGACACAGGTATGTTTTCTACTGCTACAAACACGCTACAGAGAGATCTCTCTTGTCCAGCTGAATACTGTTCCCATCTAGTTTATGGTTTCTAAGATTATGGTAAACCACAAAGAACATATTTCTCCCTAAAAATCTACTACTTGGTAAATGAATACTTCTACAATTTTATATCAGCACTTAAAGTATTATGAAAACCCAAACCCCAAATAATATAAAACAAATAATATATACTTGGTTGACTCTCCATGGCATTTATCATCTTCACATGCATTGCTATATATCGCATTTGAAAACTGAACACCAAAAAGTTCTCGTAAAGCTTGAAGGTTAATGGCATTAGTCTGCCCCTTGACTATAGGAAGCTGTCCATCTAATTTAAACTGACAGATGTGCTTTTACAGCTGGAGCAGTACAGAGATCTTTAAGTTTTGGCCTTCTGGGAGAAAGTAGTGGGTAAATTAGCAAGATATGCCACTGAGTAATTTTTCTAGAAGAGATTGATCATAGTTTGGAATGTGTCCTGTCCTGAAAAGCCCCAAGAATTTACAGGAGTCTCTCTAAAACATTTTTTTTTCAATTGATTGAAAACTCATCTATACCAAAAGCAATAGTGGAATTTTATGATTACTGTAGTATGTGAATTCATCCAAACAATATTTACTACCTTGATGGCTTTAGTGTGTTTGACAAACTCCTTGCATAATTTCCTCCCTATATAAAATTTTTCAAGTTTTTTTTTCATTTAGAATGATTAAATATATGAGCAAAACTTTCATTTACAAAACTTGTATGTTAATGAAAGAATAAGTAATATATAACTTTTGGTGGGCAGAATTTGAAGTCTCAAAAAATCTCAAAGTAGGCATTTTTCTGTCAAAGTTTATTTCCACAAATGAATAAAGTCAGTGATCACTGCAAGGCTTTCTAATTTGAGTTTTATCTAAGAATCCTGAGGTAAGTTCCATCTGATAATGGTTTATATGAATTACGAAAATGACTCTCTGAAAACCACTTTGAAGAAATAATTTCCTAGTTTTGTGAAAGAAATTATACAACATGAGCTGTATTATAACAGAAATGTTCTTCATGACCCAGAAAATCTATCAGTCCTATAATATCCTAAACATGAACAAAACTGGCTCTGGCTTCAGAATTATTCACATCATAGTGGCTGTAATATTGCACATTTTAGCTTCTCAAAAATAATTCCCAATATAGAATTTTTGCCAGACTGGGACTATTCTAAGACAATCTATAATTACAACATACTTGGAATTTAATGGATTCAAGAGTCATTTCCTCATTCTTTGTAGAAAGTGAAGAAAGTGGTACAAAAAGTGCTACCGTTGATCTCTAAGGGCTAGCACTGAATTCCCCTGAGATAATACATAGATAGCATCTAAAAGTTTGTTTGGAGTAGAACTGCACTGAGGTCACTGTTCAAGACAACAAACTGTCTGCTGCATTCTCTGACCCTGAAAGGTTAGAGTTTAGGAATTTCCTGGAGAGATTCTGTTTGGTCTAACATTTTTATGAAAGTATCAAGGGGATAGTTAAGAGCAATAGTGAGGTTATTTTCTCCAGAGCTGTAAAACTCTTTTATCTAGCCAAAAATACTTTCAGGCAGATGCTGGTTAAGTCTGTGCGAATGCAGAGGAGAAAACAGAAAAAGGAACCTTTTCTCCAGGAATCTAAAAACACAACAACTTCTTTCTTTAAATAATTTTATATTTACTTTAAGTAGCATAGCAATCTTTTATGTTTATGTTTCATAAGACATGAAAAAAGTTCTTAAACACTTATTGGCTTTTTTAACCTATTTTTGTATACAAAACTCTTTAAAAAATTGAAGAAAAGAGATACATTTTTTTCATTGATGTAATGAATTTGCTAATGATGTGTCCTGAAAAAACAGCTGGACACAGCTGACTAGACTCTTTAAGATACAATTATATTCATGATAGCTATGAGGAAGTCAGAGGAAAGTTAATTTTATCCTAATTGCATTTTTTCCATTTTCTTCTATTAGATTTGGGGAATATTTAAATTCTGAACACGTACTGCTCATCATGCCATTATGATTTCAAAACTCCCTAGTGAGAAAAGCAAATGAGTGTAACTTCATACAATTCATAAGACTAGTAGTTTTATAGAGAAAAACTGATTGTGTCTTTCAAGAGAATCAAAAAACATAAATTTTAGGCAAAATCAGCATGTGTTCTTCATCAATGTCTAATTTAGGGTGACAGAAATAGCTCATTAGTACATCTCTAGGCACAATGTCTGTGCAAATACTGACAAGTCAAGACAGAAAGTCTTCTGAAACGGGAGCTAAATACCAAAGTGGTGGATAAGAATTGATAGTGTGACTGCTAATACCCTTCTTGAGGTCAGTTCAGCCAGAGTTTCACATGGCCACACCACAGGTGTAAACAGTGCTAAACAGGGTCGCAGCACGTACTTTCAAAGAACAAGCTAGCTGTAGATTCTTTAACGGGGACAGCTCTTCAGGAGCACCCTGAAATAACAAAGTAGGAATAGGTGCTAAAACCATGCTGTATATTATAGATATATTGACTGTGACTGTTAGTCACTAATCACCTAGCCTATCCCCTTCTACATTCTACCTCTTCACTCTGCTGAGGCACCTACAGCTTGACTTATGTGCATATTTAGCACTCCTATCTTGATTAATTTGCATCATTGTCTTGTTTTCTTCTTTGAACACTTAGTCCTTATTGCTAAGGGCCTTTTCAAGTTTCAACCAGATGTAACTCTATTCCTGTTCACAAGAGTGTTTCCTTGATACCTCTCATGCCATTCACCAATTTTCCCTCTTCCATTCCTTTTTCCCACACTTCAATTTTCACTTAGGGCCCTACTGAAGTTATAGGGCTGTTCCTATAACTAGAATAGTTTCCTCATCTTTACTGTTTCATATGAATTCTCAAATTTTTGTTTTTGTTTTCTTCTCTGAGTCCTATAAATACAAACAATTAAAAGTAATAAGGTTATCCTTCATATAGGTTTAACCCTGATGAATACAAACAGGATTACCCTTCATATAGGTCTATTATTATTTCATTGCTTTCTCTTGAGGCTTTTGTAGGTGGTCACTTCCAATAAAAAGTTTCTTTGGAAGAGGAGAACTGCTTTGTTGATCAGTATTTTGCTAGTTGGATCCAATTTTGGTTATCAGAACTAAAATCAAATCAAATGTTCCCTGTCCGTCATGATTCCTCTCATTCCCTACAAGTGAAGGATGGTTAGATCAAACACATCTGAATGATACAACCCAAAGGAGTCAGTTCAGTTTAAATCAATACCGAAGATCTAAGGGACATGTTACACAAAGAGACTCACTAAGCCTAAGCAATAGGTTCTTTTATGTGTTTATTTATTCCTAATAATACACTCATACCTTACCAACATATTATAAAATGCAACAGATTTTGTTGCTATTTCTAGGCTTCTTATTTTAACAAGATAACACAGCTTTCAGTTGACCAGTTGCGAGATGCATATGTAACTCCCAGTAATGTGCTATTTACTGGCAAAAGCTAGTAATAAAATTAGGCACTTTGTGCAAAATTCAGATATTTATATACAATAAGTCAAGATTTGTCTGTGTTGGAGTCTGTATTTTCACTCAACTGCTAGATTACTTAGTTTTATAAACCTTTTGTAGAACTTTTTTGTTTTCTATAAACCTGTTTTTAGAAACAGCATGTATTCTGACAGCTTACTGATCAAGAAAAAATCAAGAAAGTGTAAAAATAAGCTCTGATACTGGATTTCAAAAGTCAAAGAATATTCAGTTTATTCAAAATGCTGCTATAGCTATTCATAAGATCTAAAAAAATAGCTACTAGTACTTTCAAATGATTTTTTAAAGTAATTTTTTTCTCTCACCATTTTGCATCTACTAGCAAAGAGAATGTTTATGTTAGCCACTTGTATTGCTGTGTTCTTTAGAGCAGAATTAGGTAAAGACCTTCAGTCTGCAGAAATAAAAAAAAATATAGTTCCTTCAGCCTTAACCCATGGAGTTTGGGAAGAGCAAGGTGGTTCCTAACAGGAAGATGAGGGTAACCCTTGAACTAGTAACTGCCTGGGTGAGCATTAAGACAGCCTGATTACTAAGGAATGTTCATGAATATTTCTTCTAGTCTCAGTGCTTTTTAAGAGCTAGATGAGGTGTTCCCATATGCTAGCAACTGCTCAATGAAATCTGTCATTAAGAATAGAGGCAATTGCTACTTGTGTACCAAAACAAATTTGGTAAGAAGGGAATCGTGACCTGTTACAAAGTTCTCAGAGGAACTGATGAACCTGTAATTTATGAATGCAAATTAAAAAAAATCATGTTCCTCGTACTCTTATCATATTGCTTTCATGTTAGGAATTGAGATTACACTGTATCATTAAATTGATAGTAACACAGCCAGTTTTGGTTTCTTGCTGCTGCTGCAAGCCATCATGGCTCTTGAAACATACTTTTAAAGATGCTTTTCCTAACAGGAGAAGGTAACTATACTATAACCATAACAACTATCTTGGAAATTCCAGTTTTTGCTAATTACCTTGTACTTGAATAGCTCCCTTTATCCCAAGAGTGATCTAGAGCTCTTAAGTTTAATAGCAGAAAAGTGCTCTAGAGCAGGATACAAAGAATCCTTCATGAATTGAAACTGCATGGTAGAAAGAGCAGTTAAGTGTTATTATTTCATAACTACTCCAATTTCAACAATTCAGGGAGGCAGTCTGTAGAAATTATATGGAACAGAAAAAAAGATTTTTTTTTTCCTTAAAATATGCCTGTAGAAGCATGAATTTTATCTGTAGTTGTCAAAACATGTTTTGTTACTGAGGTTTTTGTCACTGGTTCATGCTTAGGTGACTTTTTCTTCTGAACCGAAATAAATCAATCTGTTAAATTCAAAATCATCAGCCCCAAAGACATAAACAAAATTTAAAAAAAATTCTCTTGCAAAAAATGTACTATAAGATGATAAATCTGAAATAAGTATGACAATGCATATCCATGGCTTTTTTGCCCTAAGTCTTCAGTTAAAAGAATTATATATACATTCTGTCTGAAATAAAAAGGATTTCCTTTTAAAACTGAAATTTAACCTCAAGCAGTGCACACATAGATGAAAAGTTTTCACTTTTCTGATGCTGCTTAACAGCCATTTAATGGGCAATAAAGCTTGGTCCCTAAACTGTACTGTGCAGTTTGTCCTTGAACTCTAAAGTACTGTATTGACCTCCAGCTGTTGGCAGTGGACCACACTAATTAGTAAGAGGTATCATTTGTGCTACTAAATGTGAAGAGTATTTAAGTTACCGTGATCTGGAACATAAATAAACTGTTACTTCACATCCTCTACTCAACTACTCTTTATGGCAGTGTTTACATCTTCCTGCTGGGACATATTATGGCATGCAATACAGTCCAAATTAGACACATGTTCAGGGAGTGTCATGATTCTCATCCAAATCAGAAGCCTGTGAAGAATAAAAACCAGGTCATGAGAAAAAAAATAAAATTCAATCTTCTCAGGTTTTCAAACACTCTGGCTGCAATAACTCATAGGCCTCCCAGTTCCTAAATTCTCTTTTTTTTTTTTTTTGGCTTTAGTATTTTTACAAAGAGCAATTCTACAGTGTTGTAATTTTTTGTTGAAGATAATTTTAATTTTAAAAATTATAAAAATTTTATTTGCACAAAGAAAAAATATAACAGTTTGCTTAGCATAAAGTAATAAATATTTTTATTATATTCATTATGCTACTAACCATTCTACTCATTAATAATTTTTTTAAAATTTTACAATATGAACTTCATGTAACAAGAAGGGAGTAAGGCTTCATTTTTGAACAATCCCTGGTTCCAAGAAACACAGTCCTGCATTCTGTATCTTTGCCTCTTTTGATCTATGGTTGTTAGGTGGAAGTTATAATACACTGCCTGATTTTACTTTTCCCACCAATATGGCACGACTCTGAAAACTTGAGAATGAAAGAAGACAGGAATAAAAAGTCTTGCATTCCAGAGCAAGGGGAGAAGCGGGAGAGCAGTGGGGAGAGGGAAACTAGGGCTTTGTCTTCCAAAGCATAACAGCATGTTTATAATAGAGGAAACACATACCCTTTAAAAACTGACTTGATTGGAAGAAAATTACTTTTTGCCAGCTACTGAAATCCCTAAGCACATGCTGGTTTGTTTAATGGGAAACAATTTTGAAAGTATTTATGGAATGTATAGAGGGATCCTGTCTGAAAACATATACAAGGAAGGCATACCAGCTGCAGTTATTCCCTTCATCCTCACTGACATTAGCTATTTAAGATTTAGCCAAGCACAAAACACCCATGACCTTCTGAGCCATGCAGTCCCAAAAGAACGCGGAGTTGAGCTCTGAAGTTAGGCAAGTCATCATGAAGAAACATCGCTGTACCACAGAAGATTTAAAACAAATCTTCAACAGTATTGATAACTGAGATAGTCAAACAAGAAAAGTCATAAATCTATGTTTTCTCTCATAAGTTGCGATCTTCTATTCTCAGGATCTTTATCCCTGAAAAGCTAGCCAAAGAACAAGACTGAAGAGGACCGTAACTCAGCATGTTTTGTTCCTATTGTTTTCCCCGACCTCGATTTTTCTAGCTTTAAAAGTCATTCAAAAACAAATGCTGAATAATGCTTTTACCTGGTTTCTGCCTGAAAAAGTTATCCATGATTTACAGAGAAATCTCTGTACTATGTGACTGAATATTTCATGATGTAAATACTGAATAGTTCCTCTCACATGACCGATTAGAAGATTGGAAAAGTAGTACCATTGCCATTCCAGCTCTCTAGGCTGCTCATTTTTAAAAAATGTATGCTCATAATAGAAAAATGTATTTGCTTTCTTAAATCATTAGTTCTCTTTTTTTTTCAAAGTCAGCAGAGAATAGCTCAAAATCTACACACAGGACATTTTTTTATTACTCAATTAAACTCCTTTTTAGTAGTCATCTTTGTTTTTATTAGTCAGAACTTTTTCAGTGGTCCAGTTTACAGCATGACTCTTCAAACGGGTGCATCAACATTATTTGAGGGAGGAAGTGTACAAAGCAAGGGAGAGAATGAGCTGCTGGAGAATAAAATGAATGTGTGAATTTCTGAAGTTAATTTATTAATTTACAGTTCTAAAACCTACTCTAAACATATTACTGTGGGACACTTTATTACAAGTTGCTTAGTTATTTTTTCAGATTGGAAGGATGTCATCCGAAGAAATGCAGAAAAACTCCCAAAGCAGATTTTTGGTCATTTACTTTTGACAGGGAAGACACTGTCTAGGAAGAGAGCAATCTTACAGGCTCCTAAGTCCCTGATAAATTATAAATTAATTATTAATCAGTTATCTTCTCCTTCAGATATCAGACATCCCAAGGAATATCACACCATGCCAAAATGTTTATTTAAGGTGTATGGTATTCAATTATTCCAATTAAAAATTGAAAAATATTTAGGATTAATGAAATTATTATTTACAACAGAAGAAAGAAAAACAACCATCTCAACAACTGAATTAAATTTTCTAGGCAAAGATTGACTCATTAAAATAAAAAAAAAATTATTCTTTGCAAATATAGACTCATGGTTGAAATTAATTTTATACTTACAGCTCTACAAAGCTTTTAGGCAACATCCATCTTCACAATAAGAGAAAATTTTCCCCTGAAAGCGAAAAAGATGGGAACTTGCCCAAATGGGTCTTGTGAGTTCTCAGTATGTTTTTTCATCTCCTTCCATAGGGAAAGTAGAATAAGAAATGATCATTAATGTTGCTGGCATTTTTGGCAGAACTGTAACATATATTTAGCAATTGAGTTCACAGTTCTAAATAATATTATAACAAATGTGCTTTATTAAAGATATCCATAGCATTATAAAACTTTTGCATGCATTATGAAAGTTCAAAAACTACCAAAAGCACACTGAACACGGGGGATTTGAGGGGATTTTTCACCTATATTTTAACAGGAAGTGCTCTTAATACATAATGAAAACCTCTTTTTCATCAGCATTATCAAATTCATTTTTAATTCATCAAAAGCTACAGTTATAAGTTAATTCTTTTAGTGTGATTAAATTCACATCTTTGCACAACGTTTTACATTACATTTATATTTATTATTTCCCTATGACATGACTGAGAAATAAGGACTTCTAGCCTTTGCTATGAACTTGAATATTTCAGTATTTTACAGTTTCATAGCCTGAGAAAATTGTATTTCAGATGGAGAATGGGAAAGAAAAAACATGTTGTAATTACAAATACCACTCCTATCGTCTCTCTGGTAGACGGCCACTTTCTATGTTGGTAACTTCCAATACAAAGGTTTCTTCATGCTCCCAGTCATTCCCCTGGGCTATGACTGACTATACGTTTGATTTTATTCTTTTTAATTTGAATAGGAGACTTTATGTCAGCTAAGCAGGAGATCAGTCAGGTCTTGTTTTGAACCCTTATTCCACAAAGAAAATTATACATATTCTCTAACATGTTGCTAATACAGAAAGTAATTTATTGTGCTTGGCATATTGGAACCACACTAATTTCAGAAGAAAGACTTACTGGAAAGTTATGTTGTCAAATGTTTTTCACCACTTGACGTGTCAGCAACAGGATTTCAGCAGGTGCTATGAGAAAAACAGAGTATGTGTTTCTACACATTCAACACCCCTCTCTCTAATGCTGAGAGAAGGGGAAAAGATTAATATCAATCCTCTACAACTGAGATAGTTCTTTTCCTAGGTNGGAGGCACTTTTTCCTCATCCTGTCACGCTGGGTTGCTTTCAGCACATGGTGTGCTTCACAGGGATAAAAAAAGCATAGATATATGATTTTGCAGAAGACAGTAATGTTTAACAAGGGAAACTCCAAATAGTTTTGGAAAGAGCTATGATACCTGGGCTAATGCTGAGAGAAGGGGAAAAGATTAATATCAATCCTCTACAACTGAGATAGTTCTTTTCCTAGGCGTGCCAGTACAGAAGGTAAGTTACTCTAGAGTCTATGTCCTAGTATGTCTGTTTCAACAAACAATAAATAGATTTAAAAAAAAATATTTGAACATCAAACACCCACAGAGAAAATGATTTTTAGGTGCTCAAAGCAGAAGTTCTGAGATTTTGTAACAANTGTGCCAGTACAGAAGCTAAGTTACTGTAGGGCCCATGCTATTCCTAGTATGTCTGTTTCAACAAACAATAAATAGATTTAAAAAAAAATATTTGAACATCAAACACCCACAGAGAAAATGATTTTTAGGTGCTCAAAGCAGAAGTTCTGAGATTTTGTAACAAGATATTTGAGATTTTCTGTACCTGTCTCAGGGAAAATTCACTCTTTATCTAACTGAAATTTGAGTAAAACTCATGTTTCCCAAAAGTAATTGGCAAATATTTATGTGATATTAGTATTCTTCTGTTTGTTTGTTATTTTGATTGGGTTTTGGGTGCATTGGGGTTTGTTTTTTTTTTTGGTTGCTGGTGGTGTTTTTGAAATCTGCAAGAGGACATTTCAAACTGAAAGAAGTAGCTGGTTATTTTATACTCACTCTCATGCAAGTAAAGAAAATGCAGTGATATCCAAACCTAGGCACATACCAATCTACTTATAAAAAACCTTTTCCAAATCAAAAGTGATATTCAGCTCCATTGTGAAAACTGAAACCACAGAGAAATTAAGGAAGGCTATTGGTACAAGTGACTGTCAGCATACTCTTTCTTTTGGAGCCTAAAATTACTTCTATAGCACTAACAAACACATAGTAATACCAAGTCACTACCTCAAGAAAGACCTTAANNAAAAAAAAAAAAAGAAGTGCCACTGAGGTCCTTTATCAAATGAAAGAAGGATAATTTGTATTATGTGATTCATCAAAAGATCTCAGCAACAGTTGAAATAGATGTTTAAATATATACAAGAAGATTATTCAGGGACTAAAAAGGTACATACTTAATGATCTTAAATAAAGAGTGACACTGAAGAGACCCCTGGTTCTTGCCATTAATGCTAAAGATTGAAGTCCAAGCAAGCAAAAGAATCCAATTGATTCAAAAGCGATGATAGGTGTTATTATTGATGCCTACATAAATACAAATATATTCTTTTTGTAGACTGGACTTAATTCCTTGGTGTAACTTTACTAGAAGTAATAAAAACAAAAGAGAGGGACTGGTATTTTTTAATGGCAGGAGCCATTTTGGCTTTTTACTTCAATGAAATTTGGACTTATCTTCACAGAAATATGATTACATATGTCTTCTTTATCACCTCCTGACTCTCCAGCAGATAAAGGCAAACAAATGTTCCTTGTTAGCTAATCTGCAATTACTCTGCTCAGACAAGGAAACAGAAAAAGAAAAGTATCAATGTTTATATCTTGGATATGTAAAAGGTTTAGAGAAAAATACCAACATGCTATATTCATTACTAACAGACACATAATAGTACAAGGTCACTACCCCAAGAAAGATATCTCAAAATATTTAGGTGCAAATGAACAAAATAAACCAGTCAGCATTGATATCATGATAAAATTAGTAAAAAAGGTATAAAACAAGTCAAAGCAATTGTTGAAGAGTAATACCCTAATCTTCTTTTCACACACTATTTTTGCACAGCTATTTCTATTAGGAAATTGCCCATCATCATCAAAAAACACAAAAATTCCTTAAATTTCTCTAGGTTAATGAAAAGAAATTAGTAGCTTTGATGATCTATATTATTCAGCCTTGTTTCAATGCAGAGTTATTACCTTTATTCCACTAGGAGCGGAAGGAGTTTAAGAACCAGCTGACTTCAATCTGCTCTCTTGTTCTAGTCAGTCATGGGTTTTCCCGAGCAGCAGGGAGGGGAAGATTCAGGTATTGACTCTTGCTCCTGATTCCTGTGTGCTGATGAAGCACAGCTTACTAAATGAGGTGCAAGTAGCATGATTCTCCAAGCTTGAGTTTTCCAGTTGGGCATCATATCTACTCATTAATTGCTTGACTAATACAACAATCTCTTCTACAGAAGCCTGGATAGGTATGCTGTGGACTTTTTCTGTTTCTGACCTTCTATATCTATGTAAGGATTGATTAATATCCACATAGGGCTGGATTAAAGGATCACTTCTTTGTATAAAAGCCATTGTTGTTTGACCTCAAGCATAGTAATTAAATAGGTAGATTTATATTTCCTCCAAAAAACCAGCCTAATTTAGCCGAGCCTTCTGTCAGTGTGTTTAGCCAAAATTCACTTCCTTTTTACATTACAGCAAAGTTATGGCTTCATAGCATAGGAGCTGTAGGGAGTACGTAGGAGTGAGGTAAAAAAAAGTAAACAATTTCAATAACTGTTTCACTTTAAATGTGTTTCAATATCGGTACTCTCATTGATTTATAGTGGATGAATTGGAGGTACAGAATTAAGGTTTAATAGAAGGTCAACATTCTCTGTAGGAGAAATTATGGTGCCAGAAATGGCTTATATTTGTATATTTTAAGTCAAAATACTACCAGAAAATATGGATTAAACTGTGGGGACAAAAAAAAAAAGTTTAGGTAATATTTTTTTCAAGAAGGAACTCGATTTGGTCTGTGGAAGAATATCAAATTGTACTTACCTGTTTTAGACTGTTCTAAACCAGATGAGTGTTAATCATAAATAAATTACTTAATGGTATAAACTAATGTTGATGGTATTTCTTTTGATTACAAAATTTCTGCTCTAATGAGTGGGAAAGGAGTTTAGAAAAGATTAAAAGGAATTAGTCCATAGGTTGTTAAGAAAGTACTTCGTCATACATGCAGGTGCATTGAGCACCTGATTTTTCTTATATTCATTAAGTTCTTATTTGACTAGGAGTAAGTCTTCTGTTTTATAATACTTCAGTAAGTATTTGTTTTCTCATCTAAGTGCTTTGATTACTTCATAGAACCTTTAGGTGTAGAAATAGGGGAACAGCATGAAATAGAAAAATCAAGGAAAAACTGATGTTAAGACCACAAACAAGAAATATGTTTCTGTTAAAAAGAAATCTAATTCAGCATTTCTGAAGGAATAATGTTTCTAAACATTAATACTAAAATAGACCAACGGGATTGAATATCATGAATTTTATACTGACAAATTGCAACCATAATCTGTATAGCCTTGTTGATGCTACAACAAGTGCACTGGTTTATATTTTGGCCTACATTTTCTCTTCCTAATCACTGAAATCACTCAAGCTTATTACCTTGCTCTGTTTAATAATGTTTTAGCTAGAAAGCTGTTACTGAAACCACTTCACCTCAGTGAACGTCTTCCTATTTCCTTGTATCTAACATTACATAATTTATTACTGGGGATTGTTTTTACAGAAATATGATTTTACAAGTAGAAACCAGTTTTAAATAAGTGCTATGTAGAGACTTTGAAAGAAATTTTTTTCTGCCTTTTCATGGATTTTTAGTTGGTGAATATACTTCGGGATATGATAATTTCTGGAACTGTGAAAACTCATGTTAATCCTTTGGGATTTAGTGATTGGGTCAAAATGTAGGCAATCATAGTACTTTGATACACTTTTTTTTTAGAAAGAATTTTGAATAGGTGTAGCAGGTATTTTCTAATTTGAAATTTGAGTGTCCAAATTAATTCGTTTTAGTTAGTGGTTTGTTGTTGGTTGTTTTTTTTTTTAAATGACAGAGGTTGGATAGGGAAATGAAAGAAACTATACCTCAGCTGATAATCAGTAACTGAAGGAAAACTAATGGAGTAAGTGAAGAGAAAAAATTAAATGAAATGAGATCTTCCTGTGAAAAATGTTCTTCTTTTCTTCTCAGAGTGGAAATATAGTCATTAGAAAGGTGTTTTTCTTTGAGATTGTAGTGTTGATAATAACTTTTAAGTCATTATGTTTTCTAGTCTTATTAAACATTTGGGACCTAAGTGTCTCAGTAATTATTGTATTGTTCCCTACTCAGTGGATGTGGACAATTAATACAAAGCATACCGTGAAAAGACAACTTTAAATGTGAAAAATGTACTACTTTGTAATCTGTAATTTGACTTGTTTCTCCTTCATGGCAAGTGACTAAAGTTTAGACATAGGGAATGAATACACAGATAGTAGTACTTTGATTTCCCTGCTCACCCTCATCTGCACATCTGGCTGGTTAACATCTAATTAACAAGCACAGCTGGGGCTGCAAAACAGATTTTTTTTTTTTCTTTTTCTACTTTGCTGTGTGATTTTATATTGATTTTTCTTCTGTGCAACCAGATTTATGAAAAGTAACTATTCCTGATTCCTGGAAAATTAAATGGGAGAGATCATAAAAAAGCAAAATGTAGTATTTTACTTTGTCAGGCTTTGTACTGTTATTATTATATTCTGTACAGCCTAACAGTTTGGGATGTTTACATGAAGGCAAAATTTTGTCCAAAAACATTAGCCAGAAAAAAGATACCAAACAGTTGGACCAACTGTATTTGCATTTGCAGTAAGAAGACAGGGACTTGCTGTTAAATGCAATAAAGAAGAATCTTGTTTCTGAATCTTAAAATGTTATTATATCATTAAAGAGCTCTGATATTCTAAAAAGAAAAAAAAAAATCCAAGTGGGGTTTTTTGTAGTGACACTTGTACTAAAGCTTCTGCCAATGTTATACATAGAATAATACAGTTAGGAGAATGTGTGGGAAACTTGAGAGCTACAAAGGGAAATGAGTGATCCTTAATTGATCATCTAAGTACTTTTTTGTAGAAGATACATTCAGTTAATTTTGGAATTAGGAACACTATTCCTAAATCAGATAAACTAATGCCCCTGAATATAATACTCTTGCCTCTTTTACTGTTTCCTTATCTGTTGTCCTTGTAGATGCTCATTTTATTTATTTTAAAATACTGCAGAAACTATTAATGTAGAAATAAAAAATCTAAGATTCAGATTCCATTTTCTGATACTATGTTGGTATTCATGTCTGCCATCTTTACCATATCATCATCTACTAGTACATCACGTAAAGTATACCTGTTTGCCACTTAGTAGCATATGAAATTCTGTTAAATTTTTAGTCAACAAGGTAATAAACACTATGGAATTGTATGGAATTTAGATCTATCAAAATTCCTGCTTACAAGAAAAGTGTAAGATTCACCAGTTTGTAGTGTTTTGTGTTTCATATTCAGCACAATAAGCGATTGAAACATAATGCTTTTTTTACCATCTAAAAATAAATTACGTAATGCTCAAAAGGCCATGGTGGCTATCCTGCTCCCATACGAAAGCATCAGGTGTGCTATAAGCCTTTAGCAGATCCAAATGGACAGATAGACTGCCACCATTCTAAATGTTTATGATCTTTGCAGCAGGAAATCCATGTGCAAGAATCATTCATTTTGTTTAAGTTCTCTTTCCAGTTTTTATGTGGTCTGTGATTATGAGACAGTCAGGGAGGAAAAGGAGAGGGAGACATAAGAATTAAGTCTCTTAGATAAGCACACATCTCCTTTCAGTATTTAATAAAGAGGCAAAATACAGAAAGAAAAATTCAGACAACTTGGATGACAAATGTAAAATATGCTACTAGTATATAGACAACTGAAGTATATTCTGGCATCTCTTAAAGGAGCTTGGAATTGCTTAAAATGTTTGGATTTATGTGTGGATTAAATTAATTGAGGAATGATTGAATTTACCTTTTGTAGCATTGTTACAAGCTATTTTGTTAAGGGCAGTTGTCCTGTGACTTCTTTCTGTTTATCCCTCTGAATATAGGTTACTGGATATTGAAATATCTCTTAATTCTTGGTGCTTTAAGGCGTTTCCTCTAGATATTGAATGGAAGAAGAAACAAATGAGAGATAATGGAACTTAAAGGGTCAAAGGCAATACTTCCAAGAAGAACCATCCTATTTCTCATTTTAACACCTATTGAAACATGACAAGGTTATTTATGAATTTTATTAGCTGGAGAAAAGTGAAATAATTACAGCTTCCATTCCTTTCTTCTACTGGCTTCTACACAGGCTGATACTCTACACAAGCTCATACTCTAATTTTCATTTTTCTTCTGTTTCCACATCATATTTTAAGTATTGATTTTTGACCATATAAGCGAAAGCAGTGAAATTCATCTAAAGCAAAAATCACTCAAACAAATTAGAGATTGATAATGGATGTATTTTCCTTTTCATCTACTGTGTAATATTTCTAATTTAAAAAGTAAATACTGAATTTAATATTTATGCTGACTCACACCAGCCAAGTTCCTAAAATAGCAAAGCAGCATCATTATCTACAATTCTAAAACTAAATTGCATTGCCATTGATCAGGCATTATATAAAAGGCTTAAGTAGACTTCCCAGGGAGGCTCATTTCCATCCAAATCAAATCTATCACAAGTGTAACCCCACCCTATTTGTAATGCCCGGTGGGACACATAGGGCTTCTGTTGTTTATGAAGTATTGCAGTGTAAGTAATTTGCCTGCGTAAGAGATCTATAGCTTGAAGGTCAAAGGTCTTGATCGCCTGTGACCCAGAAACAAGAAATGTTTAGGCTTTCTATGTACATAAAGTTTGGCCACTTCAAAACCTTTTGAATGTGCCTGTGTTGTGCCCCTGCAGCTTTGTGTGACTCTTCTCTCTACAGTAATTGTTTCAAAAATTCCTTTAAAAATAATACTTTTCAGGGACTCCTTGGCCTCCCAGACTGTGAATAAAAAATACATTCACTGTCACAATTGAGCTCTTTGAGTGAATTTATTGAGTGAATAATATGCTTGCCTAAATGTTCGTTGCCTTGGGTTACTGTTAAAACAGTATCTTAATCTGTGATTTCAAAGAGAGTGTTTGTGGTTTTAATTACCTGTGCAACTCTGGGTATGGTAATTAGCCTTGCTGTTTTTTTCCCATGTTCCATAAAATCTCAGTTTACGACAATGAAGTAAATATAAATACATGCTACCTAAGAAAATAACTTAGTTTGGTCAACTTCAGGTATCTCTCAGATGAAGAAAGAATTCTGTCAAATGATCTGGAATTTATCTCTGCAGCTGCTGGATGAGACAACAAGGGAAATTAATCCAAAAATATGCTAAAAATTTGAACACAGGGATTTTAGTGCAGTCTCTTTCCCAGTTTTGAGTGTGATCTCAGCAACATTTTAACTGCTTTTATTTAAAGTATGCTAACCACTGTGTGATGGTCTCTCAAGGTCCTTGGCAATGATATTTTTTTTGGTGAGTTTAATCTGTCCCTTGACTGGGGCTAAGTGTTAGTTCTCATGATTTTTTTTTGTTTGTTTTTCTGGTTTTTGTTTGGTTGGCTGTTTTTAGGGGGTTTTGGGGTTTTTTTGTTGTTTTGTTTTGGGTTTTTTTTGTTTTTTGTGTTTTTTTTTGTTTTTTTTTTTGTTTTGTTTTTTGGGGGTTTTTGTGGTTTATTTTGTTTGGTTGGTTTTTGGTTGGGGTTTTTGTTTGTTTTTTTTTTTTTGTAGAGTACTGCTATGCTGATAAGAGTCCTCTTAGAAACAGCCTAAATCTATTTTGGGCAAGATTGTTCTGAAGATGGTCAATCAAATATTCATAGTTTTCAGTTTGCAGATCTTTTTTCATTTCACAACCAATGAATGTAGGCTGGTAGCAAAATAGGGGTTTAAGAGCAAAAAACAGGATATATATTTACATTCAATTCTGAGTGGAAAAGTTCTCCCTGACACTACCCCAGCAAAGAGCTTCTCTTGTGCAACTGTGCTGCTCTCTCTCACTGTGTACAGGTGAAACATCAGGACATGCAGTAGGCAAGTCATGGTGGACTGCAATTAGGGTGAGTGTTTACACCTGGGACCTTAAAGAAATTCTAGATTAAGTCACCCCGACTTGGTGTTTAACGGATACTTTGCAGAGACAGAATATCCATATAGCTCCAGTTACATGCTCATTTAACTGACTTATGGCATGAGCCAATTAAATTATCTATTTTGACTTCAGTTTTTATGTAGGCTCAATCTCTGAGCTACCATCTTCTCAACCTTTTCACATCCTTCCCTTTTTTTTTTTTTTTTTGCAACCTTTACTAATAGAAAGAGGGGCTAAAGAAATGCATTTTTTTACTATTTAAGCTTTTAAATTTTCTTCTCAAGGCCTGTCTCAGGAGTAGAGAGAAAAAGCATCACTATTTAAACAGTCTCTGTCCCCTTGAAGCTTGTGTTGTATCCAAGCTGGCTAAAGGTAGGATGACAACTGAGAAACCTAGATGGAAAGAGAAACTATGATACAATTCTGTATGCAGTTTTGAAATTATTCACATTGCTATTTCATTTGTCATTAAGAAATCTGCTGAAAATAGCAACATAATATGTTTTTCTAACTACATCTCTTTTGCATAGCATGTCACAATTTAGTAGTAGATACTAGTGTAGTCTTACATGGAAAATGTAAGTTATTTAAGAAAGGCAGGTTAATTGTAATTCTGAAACAGACATGACATGCCTGCCTTTATTGATTGTCACAGTTTAATTGTTATAGCCGACAATGTCTCTTTTATATATGTATTTTAGTCTCTCACAGTTTAAATCCAACTATTAATTTTTCTTGAAAGGTGGGGACTTACTTACAGGTTAGGGCAGATTTTAAATTACCATTTGTTTTTAAAGAAACTCAAGTAGTCAGCAGATCACATGGGCTGCTTTTCACTTCAAAAGTACCCCAAATTGTAATGCTATTTGTCATTTTAAGACTTGGAGTATGACCTGAGTTCCCAGGCCCACATAGCAAATAAACACTCATGTCTCATGGGAGTAGTACTACCATCCTACTACTAACTTTGGCTCATTATAGTGAAATTGCTGAACATTTAGTCTTTTTAACATACTGTGTATGTGATATATGAGAATGAGCGAGTGAGTGTTGCTTGCAAATGTCCTCTGTTCATCTATAATATAAACAGGCCATCCTTACTGGTCCCTAGGTAACCAGTTTCTGGCTCAGTCTTTAATCTGCAGTCTCCTGTAAAGATGGTGTGTTGGACCCGATTCTGTTTGTGTTAGAAGATTATCTAGAGTTTGTAGAAATTCTAATGATTTACTATGCAGGATTCTAGCATATATAACCTAAACTGAATGCTATGATAACTCCTTTACCCTATATGTCATAGATGCTTAAGCAGTAAATCATTCTAGTCCTTGGGTTTGACTCCTAGAACACCTTTTCTTTCTCTTTCAGAGGCTATATGCAGCACACTGAAGTTCATTAACTCATGAGCTAACATTGTTGTACTTTGTCGATTTTCCTAACTGCCTGCTCCTTAATGCTGTTACCTTCACTTTTTAAAATATTTACTAATGATTCATATACAGTAAACAATCTCACTCTAATGATTTGAAAAATGTTTCTGCCAATTTTCAGTTCTCTCTTATCTCAGACTCTTAGAATTAGAAGAGAGAAAATGAGGAGGGGATGCAGGAAAGTCTGTGCTTCACCAACTGTAACTATCTCATTATGCTCTTATTTGTATTGCATTTACGACCTCTTGCACTGAGGTTGTGAATTTTTTTCTAGATTTTCTGCTTTGTATTCGCTTTCACTCTTCTTAGTACAATGGAACCTTCATCTTACACTTTCTACCTGGAAAATGTGGTCAGACACTCAGGAGAAACTAATTCATATCTGGTTGGGAGTTTTTTATTCATTTTTTGGGGGGATTTTCAAGGTGAGTTTTAGAACTTCCCTCTTGCACTAAGTTCTCAAGCTGTCTTCATGTGTAAAGTCCCTCTAGATATGTTCCAGCACATATTGCTGCCTGCAAAGTTGTAGCAGGCAACCTCAGAGTCTCAGAGTCTTGTCAACTCTTGTAGTCCTTTCTTCTATTTTATTTACTACAAACCATACATATCTAACTGTTATCAAACAAAAACATTCTCTTCACTACAGAATCAACCATGATAATTGCTTTCCTCTTTTAGGATTGCTAAACTGTCTTTTGTATTAGACCTGTGCTTCATCTGTTACAAAACAGTGCTATTATTACCTCTCCTGCTTTAGCGGAGATAAATCTCTAGGTAGATGCTATCCTGAATACAATTTTGTAATGTTTCCTTATTTTTAACAGGAGTGAATACCTCCTTTTTCTCTGCACCCTGCCCCCTAGTCTCCCTTTGAGAACCAGGCTGCACCAGCAATCATGTTTATATGATTCTTACTTCAGAACCCGTTTTGTTATGTAGGGTCTCAGAGGCACTTCAAATACTAACCAAGAAGTAAGGAATTGCAAAATGAGACTTTTTACCTGCTTGTTGATTACTACTCACTTGGACAAATTAGCTTTCAAGTTCAACAGTGCATATAGATCCATTTATGTCATTCGAACATTTGAAGCATTTTCATCTATGCTCCGTGCTGGGCAACTAAAAAAGAAAAGCAGAGAAGTGGAAGTACAGGAAGCCACAACTGGCAGTTTGATAATTCATATAGTAAGAGCTCTTACCTGAAATGTACAGGATTTGTAAGATGATCACAACTGAGACTATAGTGTTATTTCTGAGTCCATATTACTTACAAATTTGAGTGCTGTGAGCTTTAGTTTATTGGTTGTCTTATATTTCCACCAGATTAAACATTCTCATTTCTACCATTGGCTTTTCATTTGTTTTCAGCTTTCAGCCAAATGACTGAAGTAAAGAAAACAGCAATCTTGCAACAAGACTTCATCTTACTTTGTCATTTAAGAATTTCTGCTCTTTAACTAACCCTAAATTCAAAGTGAAGATCACTTAAAATGATCTCTTATGGTATAATAGATAACTCAAACTGAAAACCATAAATCTTTTAGAGCTGGCAGCAGGAAATGACATCTTACCCACAAACCCAACTGAATATTTTATCTCACATGTACACATTTGCCTATGAATGTAATTTTCCCGAAATGACCGTCAGTTGAATAACTGTGACAGGTGTCACCATCAGTTGGTCATCAGACAAAACTGCCTCTGATATGCTGACTGGTACATCAGCAGCAGCCCAGCAGAGACGAATCTGCTAATGCAAGTGTATTTTTCTTACCTTGGTTCTTACAGAGGAATAGCAGAAGTTACTCTCCATTACACAGCAGAATGCTTTCAGTCCAGTGGGGTGACAGGAACAGGAGCATCTGACGGTATTCTACCAGCAATAGCACTGATAGGCCCTTTCAGGTGCTACAGTGCATCACTGAGTCTTTTCTTATGCACAGAGTGGTGGCCTAAAGTATGTGTGTCCTTACTTCTTAAGAAGTTTCTGGATGGTCTGTGTGAGGTAGATAAGACTTTAGGAAGAAGGAATTACTGTAATATTAGTATGCCATCCTGGAAACACTAACACTACTTAGCAAGGGCAAGTTTTGTGATATTTGCAGTTTGGGAGCTTTTCTTCAAATATTGCTTAATCTCTACTTTTAGAATTTACCTGTAACTTTACATTGAGCCATAGGCTTGGCACAAAAAGCTGTATGACTTACAATATGAAATTTGGTTGGTTGGTTTTTCTGTTTATATTTCTCTTCAGGAGCAAATTTTTGTAATCCTATAGGAAATATTTATTGACTTAATGATCAGTAATAAAAAAAGAAAAAATACTAAGAATTTTTAGAAATGTGATAAAGACATTACACAGAAAACATCACTGTGATCATTTTAACCTGTAACAAACATACAAGAACTTTATGCAATTCTTTTTTATTAATTTCAGTTTTTAAAAAAAGGTTTAGAGGAGAAAAACAAATATAATCAAATATACAAACCCATCTTCCACGTGAACAAAAGGCATACTGACTAGGACACTTCAGGAAAAAGAAAACTAAGGGATATAAGGAAGGAGGTTTACAAAATCAAGTGTAGAGGAGAAGGTGAATAGGGAATTATTTCAGTTCCATCATAAGAATGAGAGGCATAAAATAAAACCAGTAGTATTCAGAGCAAACCAAGGAAGATGGTTCTTGACAGAACATTATTGAGCTGCCATGTGGTGTTATGGATAGTGAAAATTTATATGATTAACCATCTAAGTATAACGGTCAAGATTCCTGGAAAAAAATTAACTTAAGAACTGTTACCTAAAAAAAGAAGATAACATTTTTGCTTAAGAAGTTTTCAAGCTGTATCTTGCTCACAGAGAATTCAATTTCAGAATCACACAAAACAATCCTCAGCTAGGATTACATTTTCAATACAACACTAAATTATGCATGTCACATTTTTTCTCTGTCTGGTCAAAACAATGTGATTAAAATGACTTAATATGAAATTTTACAACTAAATATACAACCTTACAAATTCCTAGACCTTAAGTTTGTGGGCTGAGGTTGTACACTTTCCATTAAGCTTGAAAATAATAGACTCTCATTTTTCTCAAGTTGTACTTATCATATGCTTACTCATGTAACAGTACTTACCTACTCATAGAAATGAGTGGTGGTTTTGGATGAGCCTGGAAGATAAGGCTCAGTTACATAAGAACTGACATTTTGGTGACACCAAGGAAAAGAAACTTGCTAATATGTGGTTTTGGTTTTTAGTTCATGCTCTGTAGTGGTTTGCTGTAGGTTTCTGGTAGTCATCTTTAGCTATATAGTTTGAGTTTTACAGGGGCTGGTATGAATTCCCTGCTTCTGATGAACTTCAATGGCTTTCAAAACCCTGCTAAACCATCTTAACAAATTTTTGATTGTATTAGGTTCAAAAAGGAATTATTAAATTTCTTTTAACAGAAGAAAAATAATCTTACCTAAGGTTAAGTATCTAGAGAGAAAATCCTGGGTTTATAGCTGATTTCCCATATTATATAGCATTTGTTATTACTATTCCTCTTGTAAAACATTGTTACATGTTTTATTTGGTGGAGAAGGAAAATTCTAGCGGGGTTTTTTTTTTTGTTTTGCTTTCAGAACTACATATAAATATATCCAGAGGCATATAGTGGTATATGAGAGTTTCTTCCATCTGTTGGGATTAGAAGGGGAAAATATAGAAAAAAAAGTTCTCTTTTAACAGAAGGAAAACAACCAGTTAAGCCTTGTCGTCCCTTTCTGAATGCACACACCTTAAGTTTTAAACACACAGTTAAAAAGAAACATTTTTGTGGGAGCTGTTTATTAAAATAGTATTACCTCTTTAGATTCTTGGCTTGTTTTCTTCTATTCAAAATAAATACTAATTTTTAAATGGAAAAGGAGGTATTTTTGTAATAACAGAATCAACTTACTGTAAGCGTCATCCTGTCCTTAAATCAAATTTTCATTCCTATAGAATGAAGAAATAGAAAGATATGTTGCTGAGTATGCCAAGTTTGAAAAACAACACTTCCCTTGCTTTCAATACAGAATTGAACTTGATGACAAATCAGAAATTGGTTTTGAAACAAAAAACAGTGGTGTTATGTTGCTATCAATTTTGCCATTTGAAACCCAAAATGTCTATACATTTCTTCATCATATACGGTTCTGCTTAAAAAGGAGCACACTAGGGACAAAACTTTCTCACTGAGGATAGTGGAAAATTTTGTTATTCATTTTAGTAAACTTAGGATTTTATTTGTATTGGAATATCACCTTTCCCTTCATCACCATCCCCCAAGCAAAGAATGAAGACAAGGCACTAAATTATATCCAAAGTGTAATTTATAATCTAAATTACATCTGAAGTGTAACTTAGAACACTGTGACTTGAGTCAGATACATAGGTAAATAACTTTTCTGTTAATTAAGAACAAAATAGATTCTTACTTCATTTTAACACTTTGATCTTTGAATTGAAAATAAAACCTTGCTAAAGGGAAATAGGAAAAAACATGGAAATTGAGGAAGCAAATCTTTAGGTTAGGACAAAGCAATGCTTTCAGGGTTGAATATCAGAACCCAAAAGGGGAAAATGCCTATTTAAATCCCATATTTGTGGGATCTTTACAGTTTTTCTGTAGGTAACCAATCTTAAGCAACATTTTGGCTATACATTTTATTCATCTTATTTTAACTATTCTAGTAGCATGCATGTGACTGACCAGCAGGATATCTTTCATGTACAAAACACTGAGTATTAGTAAAACTGCAGTCCTGTCAATCTTTTATTTAAACAACAGAAAAAGGAGGCCCCAGTGGAACTACTAAATGTTATTGTTGCTTTCTGCAAATACAGGATGATACAGGATGTACAGGAGGATAACAAGCTGATAATTTCTGATATTCATGGATAAATAAATATTTTCATAAAGTATAAATGTACTATAAGAGTATTAGCAACATGCTTTCTATTTTCCATAGATGTTTTTTGGCCTTCTGCCTAATCTTTGGAAACAACAACTGTGACACTGATGTATTCAATGCTATTGTGCCTGTTGTATTAGAAAAAAAGTAAAAAGACACTTCAGAATAAGATATTCTGTTTAAGATACATTTGGATGAACCTGGGGTAAATCTGCCTGGGAAAATGAGATTTAAGTGTCTAGAAAACAAGATTAGCCTTTTTCATTTGATCTTTGGTGAAATCATGTTGAACTGAGATGTTTCAGAGTTGACAGCTCCTAGTGAACTCACTTTTTCTTCACCTTATGGAATTGGAGAGCAGAGGCCACAGGCCCTGCTGCCCTTTTATTGTCTTATAGCTCTGCTGAGTCAATTCTCATGCAAGAACTTGTTTTGCGTATATTGAGTAGCTAGAGCTTCACTAATAGTATTTGACATTATAATAGATGTCTAGCTGAAATTATAGAGAAAGATTAGACGGATTCAAATCTCTGTGATTAATAGGATATGTTACTTAACGCAATTTTTTTCTTCTTTGAAGCAAAAATACATAATGAATGTAATAATGTAATTACAGTTTTTACAACTTCCTAGAATTATTACCTCAAATAGGAGGCAAAAAGGTAAGTGTCAACTACCTCTTTCCTATTTTAATAAAAGTCAAGCATAAGTCTCTGTAGTTAATACAAAAAGAAGGTTATGTGCTACTTTTTCTTAATTATGTAATGCTGAAGCCCACATGCATGGTATAATTTAAAAAAAAATACTGTGTAGCAGACCAACTAGATTCAGGAGAAAAAAAATTGGAGTGGAATTATTATCTGTTCATAATTCTGTAAAAGAAAATCAGTGCTCTAAATAGATCTCTAATGTGGAAATTGTGTCTTGGTTGCTGCTCTCTTTCTACTCTGCTATTAATGAGAAATTTGTATTTATTGCACAAGAAACTTGGGGTGAAAAAATAAGTATGGAATTTCCTCATTCTCATTTTCCTCAATGAGAATGCCTATAGAGGTATTGGACAGAATGTTCTAAGCTGTGTCTCAAATATTAGAGAAACTAAGCGTTGCTTTCAGACAAAATAAAGTTAGTAGCTCATAAAACATGACACTTCTGAAAATCAGAACACTTATAGAGAATAATTGATATTTAGACATAAATAATATCCAGAACACAGTTGTCTTGTTTCCATTTATTTAAGTCTGGTTACATGCACAAAGGGAAAGCAGTGCTCATTAAATTATAACTGTAAATGTGGTTCCAACAGAAGAAATGGATCAACTTATGGGGAGTTTTTTCACATCTGGTTTGCTAAAAAAAAAAAAAATCTCATATACATTTAAGTGTAAGGACTACCATAGTGCTACATAAGTAAGGAAACTCGGCGTGCTTCCACAGTAGTTTTTGGAATTCTGAGGCTCTTATTGAAAACACCATTCCACAATAGTCTACCAAAAGCTGATCTGGACATATAATGAATCATGCATAACAAGACAAAGACTCATCCAACCATTCAGAGCTATGGTTCTGAATCAGAGGAGTTCCTTTGCAGTGAGACAGACATACAGGAGTGCACTTTGTCTCATGTATCTAAATTTCTAATTTAGAAGACTTCATAATTGTAGGTAAAATGCTTCATGTTTCTCCCCTATTCAAATAGTGGGGGGGTTTTTATATGCTTTTTCTTTTACATTTTTCATATTTGTTGTAAGCAGAACAGTATTCTTAATCTAGTCTTAAAGAGAGGAAATGATGTTGGATTTTAATACTTAATATGAGGTATGTTGGTCATCCATTATATAATCTAAGAGGCTTTGTGTGAGATTTTGTTAAATGGTTTGTCATCTACAATAAAATCAGACATTTAAAATACCCACCTGCCCACTTCTTTATATGGCAGGGTTAGTATATGTTTTGTGTATATTACATGATGCACAGAGCAATATCAGGAATCAACATACTCTATATCATTTCTGTAGAAATTTCTTCCAATTCACTATGAAACAAAACCAAACCCATAACAACAACAACCACCAAAAAAACCCCCCAAAAGGTCCCAAACCATCCTTACTTTTATAAAGATCATAAAGAGTCCAGCAAGGCAGTTTACCATGTTAAATTAAAATTGTCATAAAATTATGATTATCAGTAATACACGTTATAAAGGTTTGCAGTTGCAGTGCAAGGAAAAAAGGGAGGAAAAATAACATGGTCTCTCTAATGGCAAACAAATGAACCTATAAATATTGTTTCTTCTTCCTTGATAAAACTGTAATCTTTACTTGTTGAGCAGTATCTGTTCACTTTGCTAACCAGAACATTTTGAATGCATTATTTCTGAAATACCAAAGGAGCCATGAGAGAGTTAGTTTGACCTATGTATAATAGAGTAATTAGATTGCTAAAATTGTTCATAGGTTTGCCTTATAAAGTAGTCTTTTACAAGAGACATTCTTTAACCAGAAAGAGACAAATTGTTTTTTAGTTTTCAGAGTTTACAGATTAGCAGGAAAATATAGTGGGGGAAGAGTTGTCTAGGTTTTCTGGGGGCATAAAATTAGAACCTTTTGATATGTAGTCTTTGGTGGGGGAACTCCACCCACCACCAAAACACCCACACTCTCTCCCCTAAAAGCAACATACAAACAAACAAGTACAAACATGAAACCTCAAACAAACAAACAAAAAAGTACAAACATGAAACTTCAAACAAACAAACAAAACCCCCACAAACCATGAGGCTCCAGTGGTTTGTTTTGTTTTTTTTTCTTTTCTGACCTGGAATCTACTCTTCACTGATTCTTGTTCCACCTCAACTTCTTAAGCTATTTCCAAGCCTGCTGTGTCTCAAATGCATTTTCCTTCATTTAACTGTTGTCTACTTTCACACTTTGTAGAGCATCTAGTGCTTTTTATGGCATATTTCACAACAGATGACTGTATCCCAGAATTCAGTCAGTATTTCAGATCATCCAGTAATATCCTGTTTCCATGCAGCTCGATTTTTAACAGTCCAAATGTCTCAGGTAGAAATCAAAGTACTTTAATAGAAATCGCTCAAAGAGCAAGATGAGAGCATTAAGGATCTAACAATTTTTAGACTGACTTCAGTCAATTGCAATGTGATTTTTTTTCATTCACTAATTTGATAATTCTCCAGTAAAACCCACTGAGATGCCTAATCACTAAGATATATCATACCTTTCAATTTTTGTTCAACAAAGACCTAAAAAAATGAGCAAGACACAAACCTTAAAATGAAAACACTGTCAGTCAACTATCAAATACTTCTCTTATTTTATCAAGTATGCCACTATTGCCTTTGCTCCATTTTGATCATCAAATGGTCAAGTTGGAGACTAATTTCCTGTTCACTTCCTGCCTGTATTTCTTGGACGTCTCCTTATGGCATTGGGGCTCACTAGGGACAGAGTCCAATGTAGATTCTCAACACGAGACTTTTCTTCTATAACTTTAGGGATCTCAAAGTTAGCATATAGTGTCCCCCTGTTACTAACAAAGCATGTCCTAAAATAAGTGCCAAAGAAATGGAAAATGACTTCCACTTTGGAAGGGTCCTGTTGGTTTTCGTGGACAATCACATTTGGCTTTAGACTAGAACCTTAACTCTGGGATGACGAAAGTGAGGTGAGATCCCCTTCTATTTGTTTTACTCTTTCTGAGTGTAGTTAGTCTTGATTAATATCTGCCCATACATGACTACTGTTGAAAAAAATTGTAATTCTCACTTTGAATTTCACATTCTTTGGCCCCATATGAGGCAGTGAATGTTGGCATGATGCAAGAGGAACATCAAGGCAACAGTGCCCTTGAGGCATCCTGGCATTTACATGAATTTGAAGATTTCTATGTATTCCAGAGGCTGGAACAAATACAGTTCAACTGATAATCTGAAGAAAATGTCAAGCAAGCAGAAACATCTTTTTTTCTTTTTTAACCTTTGCATGGAAAAATTAGTAGAAATAGCCTGTAAATGTCTATTTTTAAGATAAACCACCTTTTTAACGAAAGAAAGCAGTTAAACATACTTTGAAATGTCAAACTGACAGCTCTGCTTTGTTAAAACCAAATGGTCTGGCTTTGCATCTTAAGAGGGGGGAAAAAAAGGAGTTTGCTTATGAGTTCAAGTGTTCAAGCCAACCTGAAAAAATAACTAGTGTTATAATTGCTCCCACTGCTGTTCAAACAAGAAGCTGACTGATGAAATGAGTTTGCTTAATTATTATGAACTCTGATATTGTATATTTAGGGTAAACTTTTGAAAACTCACTGAGTTTGAGCCTAGCTCTTTTTGACCTTGACTGAGAGTATATTGAACTCAAAAAGTCATTTTATTCCTACTGGTACTCAGCATTATTATTATTTAACAAGGCATCTGTTATACAGTTTAACTAAACCATAGGTCACACAATATGCAGAAAATCCCTTGAAACTGCTATACATCTAGACTTTGAAGTTCTGTTTAAAAAAAAAAAGGGAATACACTTTTCCTCCACAGTTTTAAAAATCAAATGATTTTTCAAGAATGAGTACATGAGTAAATCTCTTTTTTATTTGAGTCTTATCCCTTTTGGCTAAATTACTGACATACTTGGATAAAAGCAAGAAAAGGAATATGGACTTACAATAAGTTAGATGTGATTTGAAGGAAGCCTATTACAATGTAAAAAGATATAATTACAATGTAAAAAGATATAATTGCAACTAATTATGGTTCCTAATTTCCTCCTAAGTTCCTTTGGTTAAAGATTTCAGTCTAAAACTGTGGACTAGAAACATTACCCTATCAGGTGAATAGCTTCAGATTTGTGTGGAAACAAATATTCCTTTGGACTATTTTTATTTTCACGTAGTTTTACCAGCTAGAATACTAGAAATCCAAAGATCCACCAAACCCAACCTATTTTCATTATAACAGAATTATTAGAGACTTACTAGTAAGTACTTGCTCTTGGATTACTCTTGGAGTAATCCAAGAGCAAAAAGCATGTGGTGCAGCTGTCTGCTATCTGCAATCCCTTTTAAGCAGAAAAATGCTTCTAAAACTATTGTGTAAGTTGTCTCATCTTTCTTGTGGCTGTCATAGTAGTCCATGTAATTTGGGTTCACTAAGCTTCACCAGGTTACTTACTTAATATGGCCAGATCCCAGAAAAAAAATTCTGTCTCTCTTTCTTCTCTTTTCATGTAGCTGAGCTCATGGGCTTTGAAATGTTGCCTTTGAGTGTATACTAGTCTGTAAAACAAATTAAAGTAAGCTAACATCACGTTCTCTGACAGTTTGACCTCCTCTGTACCTCCTCAGCTTGGGCAACTCAGAACTGAGCACCAGCATGTTCCCTCATCCCACAGTTCTTCCGTGGTTGAGGGGCTGCTCCTGGCTTGTGCCATCTTAAGAGAACAGAAAAACAAGATGGGAGTATGACTTCTCTCTATCCTTTTTAAGTGAGAGAGCTGTGAGTGGCCTTACAGTTACATAAAGAGATTAGAATACAATTATGACTAACCTGATGCCATTACTAGGGGGAAAAAACAAGATCTGACTCCGAAAAAAATGGTGATTTTTGACCACTCAAAATTATAAGGCAGAAAAGATAAGCAAAAGTGACTTCTATGCATCTCTGAAAATTATTTTAATGTAATAATGCAGAGTTTGGAACATTTTTTAAATAAAATATCTGAAATTTTCAGCTTTTTAATTTACATGCTTGTCTCTCTACCTCCTCCTTCTCTATCCAGATCAGCTGGTTACCCTGGGAAGATGCCATCACTGCAGGGAGTCTTACTAAGAAGTTGGAGTTGGTTTAATTTTGAATACACTCAGGTTTATATTCATTATCAATAGAGAAGATTAGATTGAGTTCCACAGCTGGAACCTGCTACTGAAAATGGTCTGTTGATCTACCCTTTGCGCTTAAGAATTTTATGCTGGGACAGATTAGCTGATGTGTCCCTGTGGAGTACAGCTGTAGGTTTGTGACAGGATAGGAATTTAAAAATTAGATTGCGCCCAGCATGCTACCCGCTTTTTTAGATCAGTAGTAGCTGCTTAAATTCAAGTTAGAAAGAGATAAGCAACCAGAAGGATGATGGCAGTGCTATACTGAAGCTGCTTTGCCCAGCAATGATCTTGTTCCATGTTGCATGCATCAACTTAGTGGTTAGTCTAGGTAGCCAGCATTAGTCTAGTTTAGCCTGAAGCGTTGAACGTCAACAGAGATTAACAGCTTGTGCTGAAATAAATGAGCAGTCAAGAACAAGTTTAAGAATGTCTCTTATTACATAAATTCATTAATGATAATGGTGAAAATTAGGGCAGCTTTCTATACATCACAGAGAATTAGGATCTCCGTTACCCTGTGCTGAGTGCTTAGGAATATGAAATTTCCTAGCCAGATAAGGAAGGAAGGAATTGTTTGTGGCCTCTGATGCAATCTGCATATCAATGTACCCTTGTTCCTTTTTTTTTTTCGTTTTTTCTCCCCTTTTTCATTTTGAAAAATGAACAGGTTAGGGAATGAATTTTGAATTTTTGCATTTTTGAATTTTTACAGATAGTGGTTTCTCATCCTTCTGGGTTTGTGCCCAGGATGCATCCCTAGGTCTAATAACAACAATAACACATTTGATTCAGCACAAAACATGCTTTTTTTTTTTTAAGGGAACATGTTATTGTTTTTATTAAGCAATTGTTTAGCAGAGGACAAAGCCTTCCTAGTAACCAAGTTAAGCATGCTACAAATTCAAACTCTTAGTAATGGTAACTTCCGGATTGAACACTTGTACATAAGTTTCCTGTTTTGCTGTGCCTTATTTGGTAAAAAAAAAAAGAAAAAAAAAAAAAAAAAAAAAAAAAATCCAAAACTTCTGCTTTACTGTTTTTCTGTGATATTTATCCAAAAAGCTGGAGTTTGGTTTAGGTTTTTTCATTTTTACAATGGAATGATTAAGTCTAGTTTAAAGATGATGGGAATAGCGCTCTTTAATAATTTCATTAAAAATTATAAAAAATAGTTTACAAATTGGATTTCCTGTGTAACTCCTTCTAACCCTAACTGTTGGACTGACTTTTAGTGCAATAATGATGTGTGAAAATAAGTATTTTTGTTATGACTATTTTGGTCTGAACATGAGACTAAAAGACAAGACCAAATTTACTTTGTGGTTTGGACCTAAATAAATGAGGAATTGATTAATTTTCCCTCAAAACATAGGATATATCCTATTGGCTTAGACAAACCATCTGTCTAGACTGTCTATCTTTTTAAGGAGACCTCACTGACTGTCTGCAGCCCACTTCCTTCACGGTTTTCCAGCATCTGCATTCATTGAATTAGGTATGCAACATACTACTACTCCTACCTTTTTTTCCCTCTTTTTTTAAATCAGTTTGTGGTTCTAATCTCCATTACTATGTCTGATCCATTTTTTAACCTCACAGTTTAAAGCTCTCATAACAAGAAATTCCAAAAGTTCACTACCTGCTGTATCGAAACAAAAAACCCCCAACACCACAAAACCAGAAACCACCAGAACCACAAACGTATGTGTCAGCATTTTTAGACTAATCTCCAACTATTTTCAACTATGTAAAAATGAAGATGGACCTAAACAAGGATCTCAGATCTTGATATACCCACATTTCAGCATTTTTGGTTTCTGAATCAGAATGATGGGCTGAAGCCAACCCTGCAGTGTGGATCAGCAAGTCATGAGGGAAGTTTCAACCCTTAACTAAACCTTTGTTTACCATTGTTTTGTAATAGCTAACAATGCTTTTTTGGAACACAAAGAAATCAAGGGCAGCACAGGTGGAATACACCTTTACTTTGTTATACTTACAGATGAGATCTAGGGAGCAAGGACAGCAAAGACAGATAGGCTTAAGGTTGGAAATAATTTACATAAAGTGAAAAAATTACTAGAAGAAAATTGATAGTGGATTTCTGTTGGGAAATGTGAGTGCTCCACCAATGTTGGAAGAGTCAAATCTACAACTGCAGGAAAGGGAACATCTTGCTTGATAGAAAATCCTCAAAAATATTCAAGAGATACAGCTTATTGCAAGCTGAATATGAAGCTGCCTAATGAGCAAATATCACAGGAGAATGTACATGCAGAAGAATGGCTTGAGGTGTTTTGTTCTGCACAACAGAGGTCAGTTTTGAAGTACCCTTTTTCACTGTTGGGCACCATCTTTCAATAATCTAGATAAACGAAAGGTTATTCAAATGACAGTTATAAGGATAAGTGTAACTTTGGAAAACAAAAATCTATAAAGCCATGTTGGAAAAACTGATCTTATTTAGCTTAAAACAAGAAGATTCAGTAATGGGGGGGTATGTGTTCAAATATGTAAAAGGCTATTTTCAATAGGAGGAAAGAATTGACTTTGGTAAAGAAAACCTATCCAGGAAAAATGAGGATCATTACAATAACTAATTACACTATTCTGGGTTTGGAGGCAAATTTATCTCAATACTGTTTGACAATTTTCATAGTTTTTAATACTTCAGCATTTTACATTTGAAGGGTTTATCATATTTTTAATTTCCAGAATAGGCAAGATATTGAACAGAAAATGTGAAGAGGTATGCAAGAACAAACTTACTGGAAACTGCATCTCTTTATAGAAAAAAGTATTTCTGCTATTGTTTTAGCAACTATATAGAAATGCCCCTTGAATTGGTTTAGGACTGTTTTGTCCTGTTATATTCCCAAATTTTATATGCTATCTCATAGATTGTCACCTGGAAGACTACTGCAGGAAGATATAGATCATGAAAAGTGTTTTTATGTTTAGTGGTTGTGTGCTGATAGGTCCTAATGTTTTGTCTAATCTAAGTTTGTTTATTTAGTGACATGACTTCAGCTATACAGTTTAGATTGCGCACCACTTTCAGTTAAGGACCAGCATAAATTTGCAATCAATCATTTTATTATTTATAGTCAGAGGCTATAAAAATAATAATCAGTTTACAGGATGTATATCAATATTCTATGCATACCTGTTCTTCTGTAAGACCTTACATCACAAGAGGGAAGAAAAACTATGGTAAAGAGAAAAATCCTAATGTAAGTCAGCTGAATAAAATAAAATAAAATAAAATGAAAAAAAAAGGCTTTCTCCATTCTAAATTTAGGGCAGCTTTAGAGATGTGTAATTTACTTTGAGTAATTCAAACTCTTTTCTTGAGATGCAGCCTTGTGCTGTCCATTTTTGCGTTATATTAACCCCTTATTATAGCCAAGGTTGCAAGGGTTTTCCACTTCTGCAGTTATTTTGTCTGTAGCATAGAGAAATTCTAATGTTAGATGCCAATAGTTTTGAATTGAACAGTTTAAAAAGGGAATCATTGAGGACAAAGAAATCTCAATAATCCTGTAATCTGTGCGTATCAACTGGTGTCAAAGGGCTGAAGACTAAGGATTCTTTTCATGTTAGTTAATTTTCAAAAGGCACCAACTTTTATACTAAACAAAAGAGAAATATCTAGATAATAAAGTGCAAGATGCTAGGTCAAGTGTTGCAGCAAATGATTTTGCACCAATGATGTCTTTCTCATTGAAGTGAAGTTATCTGTCCTGGTAATAATTTTGGAGAAAAAAAATGGAAAAAATTACATTTTAGGATTCCTAGCTGGAGGTTTGGTGAAGAACAGTTTCCCATGGCTTAAGTTTTACAGTAAGGATGCCTCATCAAAGTTAAGAAAAATATTTCAATTGCTATTGACGATCTTCAAGCTACCATATTTAGATCCTTTCCTAAATGAGGGCCTGTACCAAAAAAAAAAAGATACAGTTTTGAATGTGCTTGTGATGAGTGTGGAAGTCCATCACACACCTAATCAGTAAAACTGGCAGTACTTCTAAATATTTCCACTAAATCATGTTTTATACAAATAAGAGATTTTGGGAAGTGCACTACAGCCTAAATCCACTGTACCAACATTTCTCAGTAGCTAAGTCTTCTGTAAAGCTGGTTACTCGGAGTAGATAAGTAATATGATAAAAATGTGTTATAAAACTTTGGATTGAATAATTCAAGGGTAGAAAATGCATCGGTGAGCAGCTGTTCTGTTCAGTTTGGCACTGAATCTGAATTGCCTTTTCTTTTTCTTTCTTTTTTGCCTACACATTTACAGCTAATTTACATTGATACTTAAGACACTGATCAATATCTTTTTTTTCCCTATGCTTTTAAGCATGATAGGAAATATAGGGGAGTCCTATCTATAGAGGAACTAAGGAAGCTTATTACAATGCCTTCATCTCTTGGAATGACTCCAGAATGGCACTTCCACAATCTTTTGAGTTGCTGCACTCAGGGAACAATGTTTTCTAACTTTGAGATTTACATTTTACATTAAATTCCACTGAAACTCACCAGTGTGAGTTTCAATGCACAAGACTATGTGTGTTGAAAAAAAGCAAACCATGCTATGCGTGATTTTAACTTTTGGATGCCTCTGCATGTCTATTTAACAGGAGAATGGAAGGAAGATTGTTTTGAATCAAACGGAAAAAAATAAATATGAAGATAATAGAAATCGCATTCTGTGAAAACATTTGTTAGTATTTAACTCTACAATAAGCACAGAGACCATACTATGAAAGCATGCTACTGGATGCAACAGACTCTCTTCTATTTCCCAGTCTTAGCTTACATTTCTTGTAGTCGTTCCTCTCTGACTTTTCATTTTACTGATGACTGGAAATAGGAAACAGGTATTGAAACACATCCATGTTTTAGAAGCAGAATGTATCTGAAAGGAGCATACTAGGTACGTCTGGATACACAGGAGGAATGTGCTTCTTAGATGTATGTTACACTAACTTGAACAAGAGATTGAGGCTTGGATTTTTTAAATGCATCCTTAAAACAATATAAAAAGTAACTTGAAGGAACCTTACTTCTGACATAAAAAAAATTCTTCCTTTTTCAACAGAAACTATTGCTGCCATTGGAATATAACAGGGTAAGACCTAGACCTGTGTCTCTATACTGTTAGGGATATCTCTTGAGTAATTTGTGTTTATAAGGTCAGTTCGCTATCAGTGTACAGTGTCACTTAGAATTGCAAATGAATTGTCCTGTAGGCTGATTTCTGTTTAAGTTGAAGACAAAAGGGGAATATTAATCACTAGGTGGTGGTAAAAGGAGAAAATATATTTAAAATGGTAAATCTTTAAATTAGGCATCTTTTAAGGGATGGAGAGAAATACAGTCCAGATTAAGTAAAATCTTAGTGGCCCAGAGCCAATGGCATATTTATTTGTTTGTACACTGAACCAACCACTTTATTTTTTAAATCTTTTGATTAGACTGTGACTTGAGCCACTATTACTATGATTACTGGCTTTTAATTATACATGTTAAACTTGCTATGGGACAAGTTGGTAGAAATGCTCTATTACATAAAAGCCTTTGTTCCCATGATGGATGTTCTATGAATTTGGGTGGAGGGGAGGGGGAGAATGAAAGTGCTGGGGAACTGGGGAAGTAAATAATGAAGACAGCTGATATTATGATGGCACAGCAGGAGTGGTATGTTCCATCCTGTTTTGTGATTTAGTTACAGGGAGGCTCCTTGCATGGCACTCAGTTACTGAAATAATATTATCTGTGCATGATCTGTCAGGCAGATTTTATTAACATGCTGCAAGAGAACTTCCTTTCTACATTGCCTGTGATGCTTTTGAGAGATTTTAACATGTCTAAACTCAAATCAGTAATGCTGTAGTTCTGTTTAGATGTGTTTTGTATCCTGGACTATGCTCTCTCTAGGCTTTAATCCTCTGCTTTGATCTGAAGCGCTGTAAGGGTCCCATGAAGAACAATGGGCCTTTTAATTTATGTGCAATATTTTCTATCTTCATAACTGTTCTGCTTAACTTCTACCCTGTCTTTATGTCATTGCTTTATGATGACTCTGTTGTAACGTGTTTAAAAAATGTTAGTGCTTCAATATTTTTCTAACAACTATACAAACTCTTCAGATGCAGATCTATTTAAACTTCAGATTTCATTCTGATTGCAAATGAAGTGATACTTTCTAGCATCAAAATAATTTATCTGTGTAGCAGCAAGCTGAAATACTGTCTTGGAAATTAGAAGAAATAAATCAAAAGAACAGGAGGTACCTAGAGGCCTACTAGAGACACCTTTGTGTATAACTCCCAGAATGTTGCTCCCAGAATAGTTACATAATGGGATTCCCAAAGAATAAGAGCAGTGTAACATGAGGAGACTGCCAGCATCCAATCAAGGCAGTCAGGGTTCTGCCCCCACAGTTGGTTCCCATACAGTCTTGTTACCAAACGATATACTGAAGTGATGCAGAAAACAATTGAAAAGTTTTCTAAATATTTACAAAGGTTCAATAATGCTGATCACATCAACCAAAAATTAATAGTATAGACAATATAACTTTTCCCTTTTGCATAGCTGAGATTTTAGCAGGCTGTAGTATGTTTCTTTGATAGCAATGTGTATTTAAAAAAAAAACCAAACAACTTTTAATCATAGTGCAACGGGAACACAGTATCTGTGCTCAGTTTTATTTAGGGCTCTGAATGGGGTGTTATTTCTCTTCAAAGATGTCATTGGCAGAAAGGCTACAAATAATTATGGTACTCTTTAGATTACTCTGTTTCTAACATGAAAACATCTTTTTTTTTTTTTTTCTCCAGCCAAAAATAGTTGTATACTCTCCTAAGCGAAGCTGCCAACACTGCTCAGCAAGTAACTGATTAGGATTCACAGAAACTGCCCTGCAGGATTCCTCTGTGCACGTTGTGCCCAACTTCATCCCTTGGTTTCGGAGTCAAATTAAATGAGCCGGGCACGCTGCTCTCCCCTTGGGGCTTGGATCTACGAGGGACTTCATCTCGTCGGAGCCAGGACGAGCCCAGCTCTGCGGGGCCGGGCCCGCTCTCCTCCGCTCCCCGGCAGCGCCGCAGCGCGCCCCGGGCGGAC